>CM022945.1:153858269-154300309 GCA_012931725.1 Litsea cubeba | reverse complement strand
TCTTTATGCTAAGTAAAACGGGCTGTTGCATGCTGTTCCTCCTAACATACTACAAGATTAGTCTTAAAAGAAATAAAAATGTTACATTTCATTGTGGAGCGATTAATGCAGATCCATCTAATTGCTATAATTTTGTTGAAATAAATTCTAAAATATTTATTATTCTACCTGCTAGGCTGATATGTCTATCATCTGGTGATTCTGTGTTTATCATATTTCTTTTTTATGCAATCAGTCCTGCCTTGAAAAAGCAGCTTTGCTAGCATATTTACATTATAAATTCATTTCGAAGTGGATGGAAGATTTTATTCACTTTTAAAATCCTTATTGTAGGTTGGTTTCATTGCTGTTAATGATGGTGTCCTACTCCGTAACCATATTCCTAGAATTCTTAAACGGCACTTCAGGGAAAAGCCTTATTATGTGGATCTGCTGGATTATTCAATGAGGTTGTCGCCTTTGCAATGATTGTTCCGAGTGTAGTTTCTGAGTTTTTAATGGAAAGTTATGACTTATTCATGTAATTTCTGACAGGTTGAGTTTCAGACAGCTTCAGGACAGATGCTAGACTTAATTACTACACATGAAGGAGAAAAAGATCTTTCCAAGTACAAAATGCCAGTGTATGTGAGGAAATTACAAACATTTCATCTCATTGTTGATTTCTGCACTAATCCTTTAGGGCCTGTTTGGTTAGAAGAATTTGAGAATTCCAAATGCTGCCCCCCAAAGTAGAATTCCAAATGCTCAATCTCCCTCTAGCATTTGGAATTCTGTGAATTTATAAGGCTAAAAGTGCATTTTCAAGTGGTTTGGAATTCCAAGTTCTTGCATCAAACTGGGCATTTGGAATGCCCAGGGAACAAGATGTCATAAATCCCCGACAAACCCAATTCACTATAGGAATTCCTCTAACCAACAGGCCCTTATGGAATAACATATTAGTGATGACAATCATTCGAATGGTTAGTAGAGGAACCAAAGGGTCCTGATGCATTACAATGTGAATAATAACCCCGCGTATCATTTTGTACAATTGGTCCATTGTTCAATAATTTGAGCCATTCATATGATGGGTATTACTTTTGATAGAGGTTCACCTAAATTTTCTTTCTAAATCCATCCATCCAATCTTCTACAAGTAGAAGGTTGCAAGAAGGGACAATGGCAGTTGAGAAAATTTAACGAAGATTGTATGTCGACAGTCTTCATCTGGAATAATTTTGAGGATTCTCCATTCCATTGTTGTAGACCATTAGTTTATTGATCCGGATCATCAAAAAATGTGCCATACTAGTACAGAATGGTTGGTGCATCAGGGCATTGTAGATGTCCTGTTGCAACTTCTAAGTACTTTCAACTCCCACAATGCCGGAAGCATTACTGATTTTTTTCAATATTTATATATTTTGAAATAAAATTCCATCAAGTATGTTGTCTTACGTTCACTGTAATCACCATTCTCTTCTTTCCAATTCTTCTCTTGAGATATTTCTCTTGTCTACTTTACCTTTTCGTCAAGCTTACCAGCTTTCTTGTTATTACTAATCTGCCAAATGGTTATTGGAATGCAGTTATCGTCGCATTGTTCAGTACAAAACAGCTTATTATTCATTTTACCTTCCGGTATGTGTTAATGTTCATCTTGTTACTATCATCATGTCTTTTAAAATGGTTTGTGAACTGATTACATTCTGTTACCCATAGTGAAATCATGGGTTGGGTCCCTGCTGCACCCAGACCCTTTTTTTTTTTTTTTTTCATTTACTCAGATCCCGGAATCATAGTTCTATGTATAGGACCCACACCTGACTCTAAACCTCACTCAAAGCCAAAGTATATATAATTTTCTTATACAGTTTTATTATATTATACATAATAATGTTAATCTAATACATTATGTATATTGCAGTATTTTATCTTCTTATTAATAGAATGATTTTTGTTACCGATAAAAAATATATTATATTGTATATAACATATAATGCTATGATCACATATTGTTAATGTATTATTATATATTATATTATATATGCCGAATATGTCATACACTTTGTTTTTTGGGTCCAGATTGACTGGACCCTGACCAGATTATCAGTTGGGCCAGAAATGTGGGCCCTGATCTGTTCCTGATTTCAAAGGGTCCATAACTGGATTTTTGAGTAGGATCTTTTGGGGAACCAGGTAATTGAAGACCCATTGACATATCAGTAAACTGCTTCATTAAAAATGTTACTTTTCAAAATTGTCCAAACCTGAACATGAAACAACAGAAGTTCATAATTGTTTTATCAAGCCATCTGATTTAATTATAGGCAACTGGATAAATTCAGTATGATTCATAAAATTCAGTGCGAGTGCTCTAATATCTGGATTAATATTTCAACTGAAATGCAAAGGTAAATATGAATATAATGGATAGAAAGAATTGGGTTGCATTTGAAAAATATAAGATTTCTTTCTATGCCTAGAATAGCAAAGTGGTGACAACTGCTGATCTGTATTGATGGTGACCTCTTTTTTCCCTTAGATGTTGTTTTAGATTTGAACAGTGTGACAAACATGAGCACTGGCTCCGAGATTAATTCTGTTGAATTTATCGATGTCATTTTCCATCATCAACAGATCAATTTAATTCAAATTTTTTTTACATGGGGTGCATTTTGCAAGGGCCACAACCTAGCATGATATCAGCACTGCTGATGCAATATTGCATTGGATCTTTCCACAATGGTGAATTCCTTTGGACACGTTTGTTACACCATTGATCTGTGATGCCAGAAAAAAGCCCCAATTTTCCACGGGCGCAAATTTTCTGGGAGTTTTGATACAGCATTTCCCTATGCAAAAAGAGGAGAAAATTGAACTAATTTCCTTTGATTTCACGCAATCAAATCTTACACTAATCCGATTAAAATCTGTCGTAGCGGGTGACATCTGACACTCAGGCACTAGAATTGATTCCTCTTTTGAGAACTCTTTAAGTATGCAAATTTTTCTGTATGGCCAACTGCCAGGTTTTGATTTGTTGATTTAAAATATCTCACACTTCAGATTTCGATATGGTAAGGAAATTGACGTGCAAGAGACCAGCAAACACTACCCTTTTGATGAGACTCTCACTATTAATTTAGAATAACCCCCAGCACTACTGATTTAGCTTCAAAAACCAACAGTACAACAACTAGATCGTCTTGCTTGGGCATTAACTTATTGGTCATGGGTCGCATGTAATGCTGCCTTGTCAGTAATGGCGCCAAGACAGTTTGTTGCTTGTGGCTCCCATAATATCTATTTTGGGTGTTTTTTTTTTTCTTCCCTCTTGATAAGTTTCAGGTTTCCAATTCGGGGGCTGCAAATCAGGCAGGCTGGACTGGGAATTGACCCAGCTGAAGCTTAGCCCAAATTTCATGAGACCGGCCCCAAAAGCCTATGCCCACATGAGGCCTACAGTGCCAAGTCCTAGCCTGAGCCCAAGTGATAAATTCAGGCTCAGCAGGCTGCTGGGGCTCATAATCCATGGCCAGATTAGAAGTGATAATAGACAAAATGCTCAAAAATAGAAACTCTTGAGCCAATAAACTAGGGCTTGCCTCTTTTGACCCTATTCCCATCAATCCATTCCCTTAGTCCATTAGACGCTTGATCCAAAGAGACCAAACTGTTGGATGACATTGAATGGTAATCCAAAGGTGGGTTATCGTTGTCGCGTCAATCGAAGCTCGGACAATGATCATCCATCCACAGGTTTTCTTGATCTGCAATCCTACGCCTCTATTGTTGGTAGATCTTGAAAGAATTGGGGGCTTAGGGTTGATGTCCCCATCAGGTCTAAAGCCCTTTTTGTGTTTGTTCCTGCATCACAACTGAAGAAGAAAGAGGCACGTGTTTCCTCTTTGACACATTACAGGACATTATCTGGGCTCGAGTTTGGTTCAGGTCTGGCTCGGTATTAGATCCATCCCGACCCTTTAAAGTACAGACAGACCCGACTCATCTAGTTGCTGAGTATATCCGCCTCAATTATGTCTACTTTTGGGTTGATCAAGATAGGGACATCAGTAAAGTCTGCATCCAAATTTCAGAATTTGCGCGATTATTCAATCGACAATATCTTGATCATCTGAATTCCAATTGCCGATCCATCTTCACCTGCACACACTAGGCAATCCAATCTACACATTAGGTCAACTAGATTTTTTTTTTTTTGAAGAGTATTAAATTTTTAGTCCTTACCTCCAAGTCAATATGAAATTGCAAGATTTTGCCTCTAATTTCGATGATCAACTTCTAAGAATGAAATATGCAATTAAGTATGGACAATGGTATTATGAGAGTGAAATCTACTATGAGCAATTCCCTAATTTGAGACGGGAAATTGACCCAGGATGAATACTTCAACGAATTTTCAAAGCTGTAAGAAGTATGTAGATTAGATGAAAATGAGGAACATTTTTCTCAGAGGTTTGAGACAAAGCATACGGAAAAATATGAAAGACTGCAACGATATGCATGAATCATTCTGGGAAGCAATTCGCGTTGAGTGCCTGCTAAAACGTTATTGCATGTAGAAGCTATGTTGCAAGAAAGAAAAGTCTCTGGAAACAACAGAAGCAAATTGTGTGGAATCCATGGAAGAAAATATCAAAGTTGAAATTAAAATGCAAGTACCAGAAAACAAAGGGACTGACAACATTGATCAACAAGTGCAAGCAGTATCGGAAGAAACATATATTATTCAGGAGGTTGCAAAAGAATATCCAATCATAGAGGTTCCTCACATTGATTTCATCTTCGTTGATCGACCATTACTACTTGAAGATTGTGTGCAGTTCAACTTCAAGAAGTGAAGTGTCAATTCTTTTGATCATGCATCAAATCCAAGTATGGGTATCAGAAGAAGCAACACCTCCAATTTTCCTTTTGGAGAATGACAAGATTGTGTCAAGCATTGAAGCCATGCAAAGAAAACGGCGACGAACTGGCAACTCAAAAGTTCATATGGTTGATTTTCGATCTTGGAAGACATTTACAGAACTCGAGGTTGAGTTCTCTCCGAAATGGGGATAATTTGATGCAGGACAGACCCATGGTGCCCCGTGGGTAGACCAACCAACAGACCCATCCCATCTGTCTCAACCAGCCAATGGACCCAATTAATCTATCTTGACAAAACTTTGGGTCCATCTCATTCGTTTTATGTTAGTTTTGTTATATTATTTAGAGTTTTAATCATGTTCTAAGTTATTTAGTTGGATGTTTTAATCTTGGCCATCAATGCGTTTGGATGGTCCAGATTAGATCTAGGCTTAGTTTTCTCCTATTTAAAGGTGTGTAAATTTGTAACGTCTCTTTTGAGGGTAGACAAGACGATGAAAAATGACAATTTTCGAGTGCTCTTGGGTGTTTCCCACATTCTCTTCTCCTAACCTGTGATAGGGAGTTTGGCGTGAGGCCAATTTTTTTGGTTTGCCTGACCTATGCCCTACATCTTCCATCTCCATCTCTACCCACCTCCATCTTGATCTGCTGTCTACAGCAAAAGCATTATACCCTCAGTTTAAACAAACAAAATCACATAATTGCAACACTCAAAAGGGGAAACTCAAGACATCCCTTGCTTAGCTAAAACATCTGCCGAACTGTTTTTGCCACTCAACCCACACATTGGAAATCTCCTTGAAATAGACATGCAGTTCCCAAGGTCCTTCATTCAAAGAAGACACCCAAGAAACGAAATTTGACGTATTACTTTCTATAATTAACATGCCTTGAAAGGAACAAGAGAAAATCCAAGATCTTCCAAAATAGCCAATACCTCCACCTTATTAAGGGCCCACATATTAAGAAACATGAATAAAACCTCCCTTTTGCTATTACAAAGCACACCACTGATACCCGTAGCCTTGGTTTACCCTTTAGCTGTCCAATATTAAACTCAAAAGACCAACAAGAGGACACCACTGCCTCACCTGATTTTTCTTTCATTGAAACATGTCATAGGGGCTTCCCATATTATTTAACGATACATTCACAAAATCTTTTCTAATTGAAACCCACTTTGCTTATCTCTTCACACCTATCCTTGTTAAGTAGTTTGAGAGATGAAAACGGTCCCTTCAAAACAAGGTCATTTCTTTCTTTTCAAATTGAGTAAAGGACCGCCAAAGGGGATTATCCTCCCATAATATCAACCTGCAAACATGTGGTGGAGCTACCTCCAAGCATCAATCAAACCACTTAATGAGTCCTCAAAGCCCCAATTCGAAACCACATTTCTGAAAAGAAGCTATCGCAAAGGAAGGGAAGAAAGTCACAATGTAAGGAAAAAATGCTAATCGGCTCCCTTTCCTTCTTGCACATTGAACAAATATCATAAATGTTGTCCTCCAAGATGCCCTTCCTACTTAGATTATCCACCATACATATTTTGCCCATCACTGCCAGCCTATAAAAAGCCTCCTTTTTTTTTTTTTGAAATGGTTACTTTCATTAAAGAGAGGCAAACGGTACAAGAGAAAAGTATTGAAAGCAAAGATAGCAAAAGCAGGAAAAAACAGAAAAAGCCTAAGAAAAAGCCAGCTCTTTCCAATGATACACAATTTGATCTAAAGAGTATCCTCTAAAAGAAGGGAGAATAGACAAAAAGCCTCCTTGAGGAGCCAAACCCATCAACACGAGACACCCAAGGAGGTTTAACGACAAGAGACCCATTGGAGACCATGTAGAAAAATTAGAAGAGAAACATGGTTCAAAATAACAGCCGCTACATCACTACATATTGCCCACTATGTAGTGTTTGGGCCACTGCCCGCTACGCCCGTTGCAGCCGCTATTTTGATCCTTGAAGAGAATTGCTCGGATGGAGATGGCTTTCAAATATAAATGTTAGCTTCATCCTTGCAAGATGAACATGCTAGAAGGCAACCTCAAAAGGGACTCATACTCAGACTTCAAACTGACGAAGGGCTCCAAACCAAACCAAGCCATGCCTTTTCCCACTAGGTGGGGTCGGCTATATGGATTTGATGACGCCAATCAAATCTGTTTAGGGTCATGTCCTCCGTTAGATCCATGTAGGCAAGGTCATGTTTAATAGTTTCTTTCTAACTTCTCTTGGGTCTCCCTCTCCCTCTCATACTCCTGACAATCTCCATGCTTTCACACCTTTTAACAGGTGCTTCTGTTAGACGCCTTCTAACATGACCGAACCATCTCAGTTGATTTTCTCGCATTTTATCTCCAATCGGTGCTATTTCTACTTTGCCCCTAATATCCTCATTCTTAATCCTATCTCTCCTTGTGATCCCGCACATCCATCTTAGCATTCTCATCTCTGCAACTTCCATCTTCTTGATATGATTATGCTTTATTGCCCAACACTCTGATCCATATAACAACGCTGGTCGTACCGCCACCTTATAATACTTTCCTTTAACCTTGAGGGGGACTTTCCGATCACACAAGTCCCCCGAAGCAATCCTGCATTTGGTTCACCCGGCCTGAATCCTGTGACTTACATCAGTATCAATCCCTCCATCCTGTTGCACCATAGATCTAAGGTACCTAAAGTTTTTTTTATCTACAATCTTTTGTGTGCCCAAACTTACTTCTATGTTACCAGGTGTCCTACTTGACTAAACTTGCATTCCATATATTCCGTTTTGCATCGACTTAGCCTAAACCCTTTTGTCTCTAATGTTTTCCGCCACAATTTTAGTTTAGCATTCACTCATTCTCTCGTCTCATCCACTAAAACAATGTCATCTGCAAATAGCATACACCACGGCACCTCATCCTGGATATGTCTTATAATCTCATCCATAACCAGGGCAAACAAGTACGGGCTTAACGCCGGGCCTTGGTGTAGATCAATTGTGATAGGAAACTCCTTAGGGTACATAATCATTGTACCCGGACCATACAACGCGTCGCTAAGTAGGGGACGCCCCCACGAAATTTCATTAGGTCTCGAATCCATAAAGAAATCCAACTGAGTATTGTGCTGGCTATCGGCTACCTAATGTCAAGGATACCCCAACATAGGCGAAGTTAAACTGACGAAGGGCTCAATGGAACAAAATAGACCAAGACAAGTTAACCCCTAAAGAAATAACAATCTTCGGTAGAAAACTATTTATTGGGCCACCTTAAACAACCTAGGAAATATGTAGACTAAAGGATCCACTCCAACCCAATCATCAAGCCAAAACTGGATCCTATCTCCCCTGGCAATTTTAAAACCAACCCTATTTCTGAAAAATCCCTTAGGACATTGGATTCATAGTCTGTTGAATATTTTAACAATTGATTCTTATACTCTCAGCAATAGATCAAAGAGACTTCTCTTTTACAAAAAGAGGGCGTAGTTAAATATATCATTCTACCTTATTAGTAGTGCTTAATTAAAAAATTATCAAGCTTTGTAAATTTAGCTTGGCCATATGTCCTCTTTCCTCTCATTTGTATTAATCTTTTCTTGCAAAGTTTTAATTGATAAAATGAACAGTGTATTTGGCTTGTTCGTCTGTACTTTTGCTCTTCAGTTTATTTATTTTTACCATCTGGTGTTATCTTTCATCTTTCACAATATACGCACAGGTTGCTTGTGCATTGGTTATGTCAGGTGAGAATTTGGAAAACTTCATCAATGTCAAAAACATCCTTATTGATATGGGAACCTACTTCCAAGTGCAGGTGATTTTTTTATTTGAAGAAACTCCCAACTTTTCTCAGGGTACTGACGTTTACCCATTTTATGTATTCCCTTCTATTTCTACTTCTGCTAATAGAATAATATCAAATGAGATATAACCATGAATTATAAATGAAATCATACTACTATTGTACCAAGATAGATGTAATGTGTGGGTCCATAAACATATGTGATCTAGTGTCAATCTCTCGTTTCTATCTGTATAATTTTCGAGTGGGGTTTCCTTCCATAATTGTCAGTGATTGGTTTTTCTTTTTTATTTTTATATTTAGGATGATTATCTGGACTGCTTCGGCGATCCTCAAGTGATTGGTAAGGTAAGTTAGGACGCAACTATTGTTTTTCACGTTCTTGTAATTCTATTTGTTTATCATAAGCTTTTGCTAAAGTTTTACCTCATGACAGTAGAATTGTGGTACTACTGAAAGGGAAAAAAATAGAGAACTGTGTGCAATCCTCCATTAATAATGCTTTTCTTCATTATAATTAAAATATTGATCTTGTTCCCTTAAATATTATCAGATAGGAACAGATATAGAAGATTTTAAGTGCTCGTGGTTGGTTGTGCAAGCCCTTGAACGTGCTGATGAAAATGAAAAGAAAATATTGTCTGTAAGAGCATCTGTTTTTCTTTCTCCTATGACCTATCTGCTAATGGTAAAAATGGATACTAGATTTGCTTATATATTATATCTGCTTTCAGGAGAACTATGGGAAACCGGGTTCAGAGCATGTTGCTAGTGTAAAAACACTTTATAAAGATCTTGAACTTCAGGTTTGAATCAATTTCTGTTCTTGTTGCTAGAACTAGTATGTCATAACTGTAATACTGAAGTTTTCTTGTAGTTTGAAATTTAAATATGGGGGTCTTTAGGGAAGAACTTAAACCAAATCTCCAGTGTTCATTGGATGAGAGGGTTTGATCACTAAAGGATTATGTATTGTGTAGTAGTGGTCAACTGAAGGACTCATGATGATTTAAAAATTGATATTACATCATGGTATTTCCTTAGGCTTTGAGATGATCATTGACAATTGCCAATTGAGTTATTTAGTTTGACTCATTACAACTGAAAAATGCTCCAATGTTAAGATCAAATTCATGAACCAACCCCTCCCCCCCCCCCCCCCCCCCCCCGGCCCGGCCCCTGGCCTTTTCCTTTTGCACAGCCGACAAGGCAAGGTGGCCTCTCAATTATGGAAGGTTTCATCAACTCTTAAAACTATCAAACTCGCGAGGAAGCCTACTTTGCTATTCTTAGAACAACTGAAGGCATGAGATCATCCACAAACATGTGCGCCCCCTTAAAATTATGTCTTTCCTCAAAAGAATGCACTCAAAGAATGCGGACGCCCTCCTGTCTCAAAAACAAAAAGGTAGTCAACTTAAATGACCTTGAAAATGCCTCCATTCTAGGTGGGAATGGCCTCAAAATAAAAAATATGCCTCTCCTCCTAAGCATATCTATTATAGACATCCTACTTGAAACTGCAAGCCAACAAAATGCCTCCATTCTAGGAGGGGCCAAACATATGAGCTAGGATAAATATTTCGAGGAAATCACACAAGAAGGAGATGGCTTCCACTTGCCAGTATATACTTGCTTCCCTGAAGACAAAAATGTTAGAAGCAGACTCAACAACTCAAACTCTGACAACTCTAGAACTTTATTAAGGCAACTCCTAGAAAAGTAAGAAGCGGAGAAACATGTAGAAGATAATGGGCCCTGTAAAACAAGGTTTAGGCCCAGCCCATCAAGGTCATATACAGCCTGTATATAGTCCCATATGTGGGATCAATTCTAGTATTTGCTTATGCTAATTTGTCTCACAATACTTCCTTGTATAGACTAGGAGATATTTGATTTGTATTATTAGCATGTTTAGAGCCCTTGATTAGGGTATAATGAGATTATAAAATAGACAGACTATCCTCCCATTTGAGGCATTCGTTTCTCTCCAACTTTGTTTCCTTCTTCCTTCTCTCTTCTCATTACACATTATAACATGGTATTTGAGCTTAGGTTATGATCAATCCTCTCCTTGTATAGACTAGGAGATATTTTATTTGTATTATTAGCATGTTTAGAGCCCTTGATTAGGGTATAATGAGATTATAAAATAGATAGACTATCCTCCCATTTGAGGCATTCGTTTCTCTCCAACTTTGTTTCCTTCTTCCTTCTCTCTTCTCATTACACATTATAACATGGTATCAGAGCTTAGGTTATGATCAATCCTCTCATTGATCAATCCTTTCTGGCGAGACTCTTCTTCTATCACTGCTAATTATCCCCTGATCAACAGTCACCACTGATCAATAGTGGCCCACTAGCGACTCCCACAGTTATGATCGACAGGCCTCAAGAATCTTTTTAAGGATTTTTTTGGATTTTTTCTTCACCATTTAAGGTTGGTTTCAGGCTTCTTCCTTTGTCATTTTTAATTATTGTCAGATAGTTTTCATCAAGACCATCCAGATTTGTGGATCTGTACCCGTTGCTCATCAAACTTGGACTGGAGGAAGTACACTTGATCTTCTTCAAGCTGCTCAGCCTTGATCTGTGATTAGACCACTCTGTGGGTCCCACACACAGATCTAGCCTCACAATTCCTGTTCGTCAACTGCACTGTTTTGTGTGCTGTTTCAAGGTGGCTGCTTCATCAGCCTCTTAATTTGCATATCCTTCTGTGGTCTTGCTGCTGTTAGTACTGATTGCTACTGTTAGTGCTACCGTTAGTGCTGTCTGGTGGAAAAACTGCACCTCTAGTGCATTGTTGGGGCTGTTTGCTGCTGTATTAGCCTTTCATATCCAATCAATCTTGTTTCTACTTCTTGCATATCGGTTGGTTATTTCAGATCTGAGGGTTGATCTCGTCTTTTTACTTCTGATTTGCGTGCTCTGTTGTCTCTTCTCTACTACTTCTTGCGATGGACAAGTATGATGTTATCCCAGTTAAATTTAATGGGCAAAATTATATGTCCTGGTCCTTCCACTTAAGGAACTTTGTTGAAGGACATGGACTTTTTGGTTATCTTGATGGATCGATGACTAAGCCTCCGATTACAAGTACTGCCGACTTAAAAGGCCTAGCCACCTGGTCCAAAGAAAAAGCGAAATTCGTCACTTGGATCCTTAACTCTATTAATCCCTCTCTTGCCGTGGCTCTTCAAGCCTACACACCACAGCAGCTGATTTGTGGGCTCATCTGAAGAAAGTCTACTATCAAACCAATAAAGCCCGGAAATTTCACCTGGATAGTGAAATTGCCAAATATAGTCAAGGAGATAAATCTGTGTAGGAATACTTTAATGGTTTCCTCACCTTGCCAAACAGTCTCTTATGGATTTCTTTATGGAGCTCTCTAGTTACAAGAAAAAACTCATATTAGCCTGTTTCTTATGAATCTACGACCTGAATTTGAATCTTTTCGGTCTGCCCTCATGAATAGAGTGTAAAGATATAGGTCAGCTCGACCTAATGTCTCGACCTATATCTATACATAGAGAAAATACTGCTAATCTTGATACTTGCTTCCAAGAAGTCCTTCGCGAAGAACTTTGTTTCACTACACAGCGTACTATTCTGGAAGCACCCAAAGCCTTCCTTGTGCCTCTTCCTGCTGACTCGACTCTTCGGCAACTCCAAATCCGAAGCTGACTCAATGTTATGAATGCAAAGGCTTCAGATATATTGCCAAAAATTGTCGCAAGAAATTGGTTTGTAGATAGATATTACAAACGGACCGGTCATCTTATTGATGACTGTCGAAGCCTACAACGACGGAATGAGACACAGCCTAAGAAGCCTCCCTCCAATATGCCAAGACAGAATATTCCATCTGCATTTCAGGCTCAAGCACCCTTATCTGATACAGAAAGCACTTCCTCAGGGGCTATATCCATGACTCTTGCTCAGATTCAAGAAATGATCCAGAGCACAGTTACCTCTTCATATACGTCTATGGGCTTCTCTGGTGGTCGGTATCAAACTCATTCTCATATAGCATCTCCTGCCTTTCATTCTTCTACATCTCTTTCTTCTCTTATCACCTCTTCCACATGGTTTTTAGATTCAGGAGCCTCAAATCACATGATATCTGTAGAACATAGCTTTACAGATTCCCACCCTTATCTTGGAAAAGAGAAAATTACCACTGCTAATGGTGATCAACTACTCATTTCTGGAGCTGGTACCATTACTTGATCTAGTGTCACTGGCCAGTCCATCACCCTTCCCAATGTCTATTTTGTTCCAAAACTATCAGCCAATTTACTTTCTGTAGGACAACTTATTGATGATGGCTATCTTGTTCACTTTTCTTCCTCTGGTTGTGTTATATTGGGGCGACAAACTGGGAAGGTGATCGCGACGGGGAGTAAACATGGGTGCCTGTTTTTGCTGGACATTGGACATCATTCCTTTTTTGTTTCTTCTTCTAATAATTTCAATAAATGGCATAAACGTCTTGGTCATTTGAACAATGCTTATTTAATTTCTTTGTTTAAACTTGGTTGTTTGGAATCTATTATTGATAATAAACTGATGTCTTCTTTATCTTAATCAAAATGTGAAATTTGTTGTTTAAGTAAGAGTCATATTTTGCCCTTTTCTATTCATAACTCTCGTGCATTAGCATCATTTGACATCATTCACACTGACGTTTGGGGCATTGCTCCTACCTTGAGTAGGGAAGGATTCAAGTACTATGTGACCTTTATTGATGATCATTCCCGTTATACTTGTATTTATTTCATGCGTTTAAAATCTGAAGTATTTCTATTTTCAAAGATTCTATAAAATGGTCCACACCCAATTTAAGAAAGCTATCAAGATCCTTAGATCAGATGTCGGTGGAGAATACATGTCTCATGAATTCTCTGCTTACCTTTCTGATAAAAGGCATTCTTCATCAAAAATCTTATATGCACACTCCTCAGCAGAATGGAATTGCGGAAAGAAAGAACAGACATTCTTGAAATAGTTTGCACTCTTTTACTTGCATCCTTAGTTCCTTCAGAATTTTGGTGGGATGCTGCACAGACTGCGGTATATCCGATCAATCGTCTTCCTAGTACAGTTCTAGGTAAGACTACTCCTTACGGAGTTCTCTTTAAACATACTCCTTCATACTCTCACTTTAAGTGTATTTGGTTGCTTGTGTTTTGTTCATCTTCCACCTACTAAGCGCACTAAGCTATCACCACAGGCTGCCAAATTCATCTTTCTTGGCTACAGTGCTGAACACAAAGGGTTCTTGTGTTATGATTGGTTTGAAAAACGCATGCGAATCTAATGTGATCTTCTTGGAACAAATTCCCTTCTTTTCATTACGTTTAGATCACCATCCTATTGCTGTGTCCTATTTGCCAAAATTCCCAGAGTCTGCTTCTCCATCACCTACTCCCGAAGTCTATGTTCGGCGTAACATGGTTCCTCCTATGGTGCCTGCCTCTCCTGATCATCTCCCAGTGCTGCCTACTGCTCCTACAAGTAACAATGCTTCTTCTGATAATATCATCTCTCTGCGACGATCTAATCGTCTTTCCGTTGCCCCTAACCGCCATGGATTTCCTGCTCTCTTTTTATCTTTAGATAGTGCTCCTATACCCACCTCATATTCACAGGCCTCGAAGATTGCTTAATGGCAGAATGTTATGAATGAAGATTTGCTCGCTCTCGAAGCTAATCAAACATGGGACTGGCTCCTGAAGGAGCCTCTGTGATTGGCAGTTAATGGATCTACTCCATAAAAGTTCACTCCGATGGGAGTCTTGATCGCTACAAAACTAGATTGGTTGCGCAGGGTTATAAACAGGAGTATGAAATCGACTATGAGGAGACATTTGCACTAGTGGCTAAAATGGCCACCGTTCGTACTCTTCTCTATGTTGTTGCAGCCCACAACTGGCCTTTGTGGCAAATGGATGTCAAAAATGCATTTCTTCATGGGGATTTGCGAGAGATTATTTACTTAAAGCCTCCTCCGGGATATGCGTGTAACACCCCGGAAACCTGGAGCTCTTCAGGTTTCGGAACATTACTTAAATCATGTTAAATCACCACATAAATCAAATATGCCAAAGAATTGAGCAATGCTTCTAATTATTTGATCGATCAATTAAATATTTCAAATCAATAAAATTCCCAATTTATAAAGAAAGAAATAAGTTCCACATTATTGAAAATAATGAAATCCATCCCTAAAGTTCAAATTTCCAAATCCAATATTCATGACGCTCTCTTATCAGCCACGCAAGTTGAAATCCAATGGCTGATCCCCATCGTTGCCAAGTTTTCCCAAATGACCCGTACCTGAAGTGGGGCAAACCACTTATCAGAAAACTGGTGAGCAATAATTACAATACATAAGTCACTTACTAACATAATTCAGTACAAAACTAACAAGAGGAAGATATGAAATATTAACAATTATCCTAAAGCATTTCTTATGATTCAATGAGATTTCACATCCATCTCTTTCACCTTAGTATATTCAATCTTCCCATATATGGGTCCTTATAATTCAAAAGAACTCTATTTTAAGAGTTTCAGAGTTTCAATCCCTTCCCATAAGGAAGTCCTTTCCATATATTATTCAAAACTATCTCCTAGGAGCTTGGTTCAATAGTCACTTATTCAATCCCTGTCCACCTTATCACTCCATACCCAAAAAGGGTTCACTGTCTCATATAACAAAAGAGAACCTTTAGGAAATATTCAATAGTTCATTTGTGTTCACCAAATCATGCAATACAACTATCATAACCCATATACCAATTAATTTCATAAAGAATTAGTCCCACATAATCGGGCTTATTTATGTGCCCCACTTAAATTCAAAATTCAAGTAACCGCTTATGTGGCACTAATGATTAATTTCTGTACAATAGGTGGGTCTATAATTTTCATAAACCCCACATCACCATATTAAGTATACAACACGACATATATAAAAGAGGAGTTAACACTATACTAGTCATTAATATCAAGAAGATTCCCACGCTTAGCATTATGAGTAAAGAAAAATGGTGGGTCCCAAGTGATCAATTTCACATGGGACCTGGTTCATCTTGGTTGCCCATCAGGGACCAATCAGATGGCTGTCCAGATTATTTATCAGATGAATAAGTGGAATCCACTGATTTGTTAATCTTGTAACATACAGTCACTGCCATCAGATATTTATCCTTCTTCTTTCTTTTTATTACACTATCTACAAATCTGTTACAAGAGATAAAGTACACGATCACATTTAAAAGAGGTTCCAGACTTCCAGCACCTCAAATAGCCATAACAGTTTCAATACAACACTCCAGAACAGTCACGCCTTCTAGGATTTGTTTGATCAGATGGTGGGCCCACCATGGTCAGATCATCATAGGACCTGGTCCACCTTGGTTGACCAACAGGGGCCCAATAACTGGCTGGCCTTGATGTCTGATCAGGTGGCCCAGTGGGTTCCACAACTCCAACGAAAAAATCCCAAACACCCAGACATGACGCCACAGATTGCTGTCATGTAATGATCAACGGTCGGATGGGACCCAATTCTAAAAAGGCCAACTACACCTTGGTCGACCAACAGGGACCCAACCTATTTTTGGCCTTGATTTCTGATCAAGTGCCCCAGTGGGTCCCACAACCAGATCTACGAAAATCACGATTTCAACCCAAAATGACGCCACAGACACATCAGGCTATAGATCAAGGGTCAGATGGGACCCATTTCTAAAAAGGGCCACCTACACCATGGTCGACCAAGTGTTGGCTTCCAGATCCATGGATGTGATTCTTGATCATATGGATCAGTGGGTCCCACTACCAGATCTACAAAAAAAATCACAATTTCCCTGCTATACTGATCTGGAATTTCTAAGATGAAATTTGAGGACTGATGAGACCCAATCCAATTGGATTCTCCATCACTAAGATCGCCCAAATGTCTACCCTCAGATCTCTGGATCAGATTTAAGATCAGGTGGGGCCCATGATCATACTACCCAAATCATCAGATCCTTGTGTCTGACGATTTGGTATGAAATCAAGCCCCTGCGTTGGGGTTTCATTACTGTCTTTACTAATATCAATCCTTTATCAATTTGATATAGAAATTACAGAGCAACATCTGATCAATAAAATACACAATCAATCCTATGAATTTATTTCTCAGTGCACTTGAAAATATTACTCACCTCCTCGTATAGAAGACCGTGGCTCGATCAATGTGAGACTTTGAGTATTGCATCCACTAGATCCTCTGGTTTCTGCTTCTTTGAGATCCTTCTTGGTTGCTTCCCAAGATCAGTTTTTCTGCACCCTCTTCTCTTCCTTCTTCTATAACCCAAGAATAGGAAATGAAACTATTCGTAAGAAGGGAGATATAGCATCTCAGGGTTATGGGATAGGGTGAAATCTCCAACCTTCGGAGATTTCCCTGGGTACCAAACAAATTCTCCTCACAAGGAGATATTGTTTCAACTACTTAACAAACAACTAGGACTAATGGGCTGAGATCAGGTACAAATATAACTAGTGAAATCCAACCCATCCCAAAGCTTAATGGGTCAAACGAATCTGGGCCCAACCTGGCCCAGGTTATTACAATGCGTGTCCTCCTAAGCATGTTTGTAAGTTGCGGAAATCTCTTTATGGACTTAAGCGGGCTCCCAGGGCTTGGTTCGATAAATTCCAGGCTGCAATTCTTCAAGCTGGATTTCGTCAGTCAAAGTCATTCTGATAGCTCACTATTTCTTAGATGGACAACGAAGGGCTACTCCTTCCTTTTAGTATATGTTGATGATATGATTACCAGTGGCAATGATAGTGCCGGCATTATGGATCTCAAACATCATCTCACTCGGCATTTCAGAATGAAGGATCTTGGTCCTCTCACCTACTTTTTGGGGTTGGAGTTCTTGCGTAGCAAATCTGGCATTCGGGTTCATCAGCATAACTATGCTACAGATTCGATTACTTCGACAAGACTTGATGATGCTCACACTTTTGATACACCTATGGAGTTGAACAGTAAGATCAGTACAGATGATGGCCCTCCCCTAGATGATCCCTCGTAAGGATATTTCTCATGCCGTTCATACGGTTAGCCAGTTTGTGAACAAACCTTACCTTGCTGCTGCTTTGTGCATACTCCGTAGGCATGTCAAACGCACGGCACGGCCTGCTAAAATCCTGGCCCGCCCGTGCCATGGGCCGGGCCGGCACGGCCCGCCCCAGCTAACGGGCCGGCACGGCACGGCCCGCCAGGGGAAACCCCTGGCACGGCACGGCCCAGTGGCACGGCCCACAGTGGGGCGGGCTGGAGCGGGCCGTGCCAGCGGGCTGGCGGGCCTTTTTTTTTGATAGACTGATATAATTACCGTAAGGCGTAACGTAAGCGTAAGTCCGTAACGACATGGATTTGAATTTGATTTTCGATCAATAGACATTAATTTTTCAATAGTTACTTTTCTAAACATTTAAACTTATACAAACATTTGACAAATGATTGAGTGGTTCAAATTAATTTATAGATATTTACTCACATATTACTTAAGTACTATATATGAATTTTCTTTTTCTTATCAGTATTAAAAATAAAAATTAGAACACAAGCAAGGAGAATGACAAAGATATTTAAGTGGTTCGGTCAAACTCGACCTACTCCACTGAGAAGAGAGAACCATTTGGATCTTAACTTCTTGAAGGTTTCTAAATAGGATTACCTTCAAAACCTTACAATCTTTTTAGAAAAAAAAAAAAGAATGAACAACTTATAAATTACAATGAAGAAAAAAGTAAAAAATCAGATTTGTAATCCACTAATGTATTCTGCTGGATCAAAATCTTACATTAATGATGTTAACTCTTGCTTCCTCTTATCTGCCAAGTACCAGTCTCGTAGGCAAACACAACACTCCACCGTTTCTTCAGTGAGATTTGTTCTTCTGTCATCTACTACATGTCCACCTGCACTAAAAGCCTGTTCTGATGCTACAGAAGACATAGGAATAGTCAATAGATCACGAGCCATGGCTGCCAACACCGGATAAATGCTTTCTTGTTGCTTCCACCAGGCTAAAAGGTAAAAGCTAGATGCATCCTGCATCCTAATTACACATATGTCAAGATACGATGATAACTCCGTCATAGTGTTGTTACTTGAGCTTGAGCTGGATGCCATGCTCGTGGTCAGGAAAGAATACCACACATCCCACTCACCAACACCTGTCTGCTGGACTTCTGGGTTGCCCATACTAAGCTCAGCTGTACCCATTTGCTCACAATAAAATTGAAAAAGTGCTTGTAAATTTGCCCTTATATTTGAAAAAACATTTAAATCTATATAATTCATATTTTTATTTATTCCATCAATAAAAAACTGTACACCACTTAATTTTAACCTAGGATCAAATACAGCAGCTAAAGAAAATGTCATTGGAGCCTCTTTCCAATATTTATTAAATTTTCTTCCATGTCTCTAATAGTGCTACCAAGTAAAAAATGATCTCTAAATCTACTGAATTGTAAAGTAATTTTAAAAAGTTTCATTAAAGCTTCATTAGATGTGGGATAATATATCCCGGAAAAAAATAATGTTGAAGTATAAAAAGGTTATAATAAATCTCTTATATGGGCACATAACTCCCAATGTTCATCACTAATCATTAAATCTTGTGCATGAAAAGCACAAAATTCATTCAAAACAGTTTTTCTAGAAAGTGCCTTGTTTAACAAATCATACATAGAATTCCATCTATGTTCAACTTCTTTAGGCATTTTAATAGCTGATACGCCTTGCCTCGCACATATTTGGGCATACAATTGTCTTCTTTGTGCTGAGCAAAAAATAAATCTAGCAATGTCTTTAATAGCATCTGTATAACTTGTAATATGCTTTAAACCAACTTTTGCAATAAGATTTAAGATGTGACATACACATCTATTTTGAAAGATAGAACTATCTATCAAAGTTGCAAGTGACATCTGCATTCTCATTAATTCAATAGCCACTGTATTATTACTAGCATTATCTAAAGTTACAGATAAAAATTTTTCCTTAATACTATATTCATCTAGTTTTTCCAAAATTAATGTACTTATCCTAGTTCCATTGTGTGGCCATTCAAGAGTGCTAAAACTAAGTATATGTTTATTCATAATCCATTTTGCATCTATATTATGTGCAGTAATACAAAGATAACTATCACCCCCTTTAGAAGTCCACATATCTGTGGTTATGGATATTCTACCAGGAGATTCTGCAAAATAGTTTTTTATATTTATTTTCTCTTCCTGCCAGAGTCTAATAGCATCATTTCTGGCTGTATTTCTTGAAATACTGTGAAATTGTGGTTGACAGTATTGCTGGACCCATTGTTCAAAAAACTCATTTTCAACAAAAGCAAATGGTAATTCGGATAAAACAATCATTTTAACAAGACCTTGTCTAGCACTTTGTGCATTAAAAGAAAAAAAACCCAAACTGCTACTACTACTACCACCACCAGTAGTAGAAATTTGGGTTTGTGAACCAGGCCCCCCTGTCCCTGCATTCTCTGGCTTATGCTTTTGTAAACATGTTTTCCTATGTCTTGACAAATGGCCGGTACCCCCTTTTGACTGGGCACTATAAATCTTACCACACAATGTGCATTTTGCCTTTTCAACATTCTTTCCATTTTCAATAACATCATACCTTGTATATATATCCCAAACTGCTGAAGTTCTACTTCTCTTGTTTGGTTTATGGGAACTCTGAGGAAAGGGGGGTGGTAAATCACCTACTTCATCTTGTAATTCAATAAAATCTTCTTCTACCCCTAAATTAACGGAAGAAGCTTCTGTGGGAAATCTTCTAGCCATATTTCAAAAGAATAAATTTATAAATAATAACAGTAATATCCTAATAGCCTTCTTTTGTGATAATTTATTATAAGAAAGGGGAGAAAATGAGAGTTAATATAA
Organism: Litsea cubeba; assembly: GCA_012931725.1. Classification (NCBI taxonomy): domain Eukaryota; kingdom Viridiplantae; phylum Streptophyta; class Magnoliopsida; order Laurales; family Lauraceae; genus Litsea; species Litsea cubeba. The sequence continues at coordinate 154,279,624 of CM022945.1, read as the reverse complement.
TATAATATAAACTTATATATATGGAATCTCAAATCTAAATATTATAAATACCTCTAAATCTTTGAAGGCCCCTTTAATCTTGTCTCTTGATGACTTGATCTTTGGTCCTCCAAAAACTTCTTAGAGAGAGTGAAAGAGTTAAATGCTTTGAGAGAGAGTTAGAGAATGAGAGAGTTGTGTAAATTGGTGAGAAATGAGTGTGTAATTGGTGAGGAATGAGAATGGGAGGGTTAGGATATTTATAGACTTAGTATAATGAAAAATGACACAAAATACCCCTTATATGACCGTTTTATAGCTGTTGGGGGGGGGGTAAAATGGTATTTTTTAAAAAAATAGCCGTTTTTTTTGCTGTTGGGCGTGTTGGAGGGCCGGCCCGTCGGGCCGACCGTTGGGCGGGACTGGCGGGCCGTGCCAGCGGGCTGGCGGGCTAGCGGGCTTATACTGGCGGGCCTGGCGGGCTGCAAGGGCTGGCCCACTAGGCCGGCGGGCCTGGCGGGCCGTGCGCAGCTCGGCCCAGCACGGCCCGCGTCATGGGCCGTGCCCAGTGGGCCGTGCCGTGCCACGGCTCGCTGACTGGCGGGCCGGGCCGGCACGGCCCACTTGACATCTCTAATACTCCGCTATGTCAAAGGCACCCTTAATCATGGTCTCTTCTACTCTTCGAGCGCTTCTCTGCACTTATCAGCTTATGCAGATGCTGATTGGGCAGGTTGCCTAGATTCTCGGCGATCTACCAATGGCTGGTGTATGTTTCTTGGGGAATCTCTGATTTCATAGAAGTGCAAGAAGCAAACCACCGTTTTAAAATCTTCTGCTGGGGTAGAATATCGGGAAATGTCATCCGCGAGTGCTAAAATCATCTGGCTACGCTGTATTCTCTGTGAATTCTGTGTCATTGTTGGTAGCTCTACACCTCTTCATCGGGACAACACCAGTGCTACCAGAATTACCAACAATCTGGTCTTTCATGAAAGAATGAAGCATATTGAGATTGATTGTCACTTCATCCGTCAGCATTATGTTACTGAGAAGATAACTCTGCCTCATGTCTCTACTCTTAACCAGTTAGCGGATATCTTCACAAAAGCTCTTCACAAAACATGTCATCATGATCTTACTAGCAAATTGATGTTTTCTGCCTTACCACATCAATTTGAGGGGGGAGTGTAGAAGATAATGGGCCCTGTAAAACAAGGTTTAGGCCCGGCCCATCAAGGCCATATACAGCCTGTATATAGTCCCATACGTGGGATCAAATCTAGGATTTGCTTATGCTAATTTGTCTCATAATACTTCCTTGTATAGACTAGGAGATATTTGATTTGTATTATTAGCATGTTTAGAGCTCTTGATTAGGGTATAATGAAATTATAAAATAGACAGACGATCCTCCCATTTGAGGCATTCGTTTCTCTCCAACTCTGTCTCCTTCTTCCTTCTCTCATCTCATTACACATTATAACAAAACACACATAGGTTTTTACTGATAAAAAAGCATAGCATTTTACTGATTAGAGAAGGCCTATGTTAGGGTGCCATGATAGTTATTATGACGATAACTTAAATGAGTTACAAAGTAAAATTCAAACTGACCCAAGATAAACGGGCCGAGACTATGATGATGATGGTGATGATGATCACACATTGTCAGTTATGAAAAATTTTAGATGAACCTTTAGGATTAGAAATAAAAAGGTGGATTATATTGGGCTTTCTTTCCTTTCAGAAACATTAAATGCAGTTGCAAGGGGCTTTCTAGATAATTATCGAATAAGGAACAATATTCTTAAGTAAATCAAGAAGGACTTACAAGCAGTTTGGGCACCATGGTTGTGGTATACAACACATTGACGTTCTCAAACAGAAAGGAGAGAGGGGGGAGGGGTTTCTGCTATCCATCGATAGGGAAGAAAATTATAATGAAGTTGTTGCAGTAGATTGTTCCCAGATAAGTTGCTTACCATAAGCCAATAATTTTGGATGATTTGGAGATTGACTGGGACCAAGATCATTTAGATAAAAAAAGTCTGGTTGTCGGCTTTGGGTTTAAAATAAATAATTAAAGAATGGTGGGTAGTTTTCAGATATGCGTGGTTGGGTTCTCTGTCTGGAAACAAAGAAGAATAATTACTTTAATTGCTTAATAGGAAAGCTAAAGAGATGGAGGAAGGACGTTTTCGGGCAGTTAGGGGACAGCAGATACGGTATTTGTTTTAAAATTGTAAAGCTTGGAAGAGGCGAACTTATTAGAAGATGATGTGTTTCATAATTTACTGATTCATATTGTTATAACTGTTCACCATTTGTGGCCAGAACATAGGAACTCTCCCTAATAGGAACATTTAGCCTTACACTGGTTGGCCTTTGTTCTGCTGAGTATGGACCATTGTTTGTTAACATGCTATTTTTGCCACAAACTGGAGCTTCACACTTTTTACTCTGATGGTTCTTTAGTTAATAAGCCATCCAAATGGAGGATCTCATCATGAGAACAGTATGGATACTGTACCTATTGCCCCAATTTGCAAATTAGATACCTGACTTAACAATATGTTCTCTGGCCATCTGCTATTCTGGGAATTGAACTACCGCTGCCAAGAGTGTGTCAAACCCTTCTTCCTATTGAAATGTGCATCTAGCCAAATGTGAACAAGATCTTAGCTATTTATTTGTTCTGCTGAAGCAGTATTAAAAACCAACTGAAACTTGCATCCAAATCCTATGCATAGTACTTATTCCATGTAAGTAAACAATTATTTTCAATGGTTTTTTAGCACCTATTTATAGTCTAGTGATGATGTATAGTATGGTTCTACTGTGATTATTGGGGTGTGGTTGTTCGTGGCTGAACCAAACCAAAGAACAGTTAGGATGTCATGGACAGGGATCACATATATGCAGTTAATGAGAAGGGACAAGTAGTGTTATCCCATTGCAGAGAATAATTTAGAAATTGCAAGTTGATTTTCCCCTTCATTTGTCACCATATACACTACTATGTATGTAAACTAATGAAAAATGGACATGCAGATATGGTCTGTTTTTACCTCATCTTTTATAGTTTGGACTGTGGATTCTCTTTCAACTGTGCAGGCTGTATTTCTTGAGTATGAGAGGGAAAGCTATGAGCGGTTGACTGCCTCCATTGATGCCCTGCCAAGCAAATCAGTGCAGGAGGTGTTGAAGTCCTTCTTGGGCAAGATTTACAAGAGGCAGAAGTAAAATGGGAACATGGTTTGTTGCAGAAAAATGAGTAAAACTTGAACTATTCTCCAATTTCTTGTTGTTTTCTAACATTTTTAAGGACAAAATGCCTGTATCCCATTCTTGTAATTTAGATGGTGCCATTCCTGTTGCTTCTACTGTATTTGGCTAATTCATTTTTCCCCGCTCATTTCCCAGAGAAACAGGAATATATCTCTGGTAGCATACTCCTTCCTACCACTGTAATGTACTCGCTTTGCTTGGATCTCTGGCCTGTTTGTTTACAAGAGATGAGTACTAAAAGAAGAGTAGGGTTCAAGAATCAAGGAAAGAGGAGGGGAGTAAACTAAACTAGCACAATAAGACAAAATTCTACTCTACCCCAATTTATCCAAGTTAGGGAGAGTAAAACAAAGTGGCATAAATTGGGGTAAAACCCCTACTTTATGTCACATTAGATTTACTCTCCCCTTCCCCTTTTCCATCCGAAGTCCAAAACACATTAAGTAAAACTGTCACATCAAGATTGCTCTCATTTTACCTCTTCCATCCAAACATCCTCAAGCAAAAACTTTTTGTTACATCAACCACTTCTTTACTCTCTTTCTACTTTACTCCTGCTAAACAGTACAAACAAGACAAACGGATTCATCTACCAAATGGTTGGAAAACGCCTGATAACCGGCTTATCAAAACCAGTAAGAATCCAATCACTAAAGCAATAAAATATCTCCCAGACATGACTTCTTAGAATTCTGATAAAGAAACGGGCCCTTTAAGCTAATTTAAACATGGAAATCCCACTTAGTGAAGCTGATTTTGCAACTTCAAAACTCCCTACTTGAAATTTTTTTTAAGGAATAAAAAACTCCTTATAGAAATATTTTAAGACTAAATACATATCTACTTCGTTGATGAACTAGTCAGGCTGTAATCTCCCTAACTTGGTTAATTTATATGCCAAACATATGACATCATTCCTAATCATGAACATTAATAGCACAGGGAACTTAATATGCAGAAACCCATTGATAAAATGAATGGGAATTACCCCAATGGTACAACTATGGCCTTCTTGATTAGTTTCTTCTATGTTTGCGTGTGACCATCTGTTGATCTGGATCAGAATTTCTTATCTTTTTTTGCTTATTGCTTTCGGTTTTACTTAAAACTCAGTTTGTCTAGTTCCTTGGGGCTGCGGTTTGGCAATTTATTGGGTTAGAAAAAAGTAAAACCTCCATTTTTCAGAGAAAGGGTCACATCAAAAGTACACATTTTCAAAATTTCCTCTTTAAAAAAAATAATAAAAAATAACTTCATTTCTCTACTAAATGACAAAAAGACACTCATTTTTTACACAAAAAAGTTAAAAAGACTCCCAACTAATTTCCTAAATATGAAATACATCCTTTTATATTTTATTCTCTCTTGATTTGATGCTTTATATCACTTTTACTTTAATAATACGTGTTTGGATGTATGGTGAATTGAAGTAAAGTGAGATAAAGCGTCCATTATCTAGACAACATAAGACAAGGGGTCGTATCAAAAGTATACAAATTCAAAATTTTATCCTTTTTGAAAAATAAAGTAAAAAAACAATCTCATTTATCCACACTAAATGACAAAAAAGATCCTCTTCTTACACAAAAAGTTAAAAAGATTCCCTATTAAGCCACTAAAAATAAAAGACCATTATAATTCCATGTATTTTATTCTCTCTTGATTTGAAGCTTCACCTCACTTTACTTCAAAAAAAACAAATAAACTCTTCAGAAAAAAAAAATTTCACCGTACATCCAAACACATGTGTGGGGCGGCCTAGCAAAAGAAAAAGGACCAAAAAAAGGGAATAAATGTTTTTAAAAAATTGCAGATGTTTCAGATGTCTTGACCATATGCCCTAGAAATCGGTTGGCAGAGAAAACACATCAGTACAACATTCACGAAGAGGGGCCAAAGTTTGTTGTTTGTTTCTTGGTGCATGGTGATGGGTACACTTTTCCTATATCAAATGCCCGATCAGTCCCTTGTCACGACCGTAAATTGGATTAATGTAACTGAATTTCGAGACAAAAACTAGTGTGAGGATTTGAGTCAACCTGAGTCCAATAATATACATATTTTTTCCGCATTGTAGTTTTCTTACAAGATTTCATGTATGAGGATACATTCATTTTCATCATATTTTTAAAAATTTCCTCCGGTAGCTCGTATGAACAATAAATAAACACATAAGCCATATCCATCATCATATACATAGCATACATATTCCCAAAATATGTACCATATATGAGTGCTTAAGTTTATAACATAAACAAGAGTGTTTTTTTATATACAATAATACCAAAAGAATTACAACGAGTCAACTATATCAATTCTTAAGAAACCATCCCACATGACAACACTCGCGTAACGAAATGTCTGGATGACATCATCACAAGTCCATTCTTCTTTTAGGAGTCTCTTCGATCGCCTCGATTTCCTCAATAAGGGTAGGGGTGCTGTTATCTGTAACGCCAAAAGTTACACCATCAGTTAACTGAGAAAGTAAGCAAGTATAATAAACATAAATATGATACATCAATAATTAATAAAGACAGGTGATCATACGATGACAAATAAAATCTACACTAGGCATCATCATGCATGAATATATGAAGAGAGTTGCTACCTACACACTGCGTTTTGCTCTCCCCACACTGCAATAGATTGTGACTAAAATGCTCATTTGTAAATTTACCAAAATGTCTGAACTTCAGCCTTCTCAGTCAAAACGAGATGCTCTATACACACTGCGTTTTTTCCCTCCAACATGAACGTATGTTAAGGTCTCTACTTGGAGCATTCATCACTCCTCTCCCTCCCTCTTCCATTTAGTTTGTGCTATGCATAATGAAATGAAGACAAGGGAGCTTCTTCTTCCTGCATTTAATTGATCCCTACTTCCCCCCCTCTTTCATCTTTTCTTTCGGTTACCTCTTTCTTCCTCATTAATCTTGATTTCATTCAAAGTTTATACTCGCTTTGCTAGCATCCTTAATCAATGGACGAGGGAAAGGACAAGCAGATCATGTCTCTCGATCATTCTAGCAGCGTCAAGGTAAGTATATTCATTGCGATTTGTGTATTGAGGGCAGAGACGAACCGTTCGGCCCTGCATGTTCAACCAAATATCATCTGCACGGCCCTTCAGGGCCGACCAGATGAACTATGTGCGGCCCTACAAGACCGATCATATGAAGCTTGCGCGGTACTACAGTGCCGAGAAGATTAAAAATATGCGGACATGCATGACTGAACATAAGGTCATCATGCGATGGTTTAGATCCGAACAATTTACTTTTGTTCGGATTTTTAGAGCCGTGCATTTTTTTTATTTATATACGCTAACAAAATGGTTCCATAGCAGTTTCATTCGCCTACTGAATGCAAAAAGGTTGGCTCGGAATGTGTAGTCGACTATAGTAATGAGTTTATCACTGAAGAGGTAATTAATCAAGATGAATCATTCGATATTTAAATTGATGTAGACACTTGGTTCAATATAATTTTTGTTTGGTTATATGCAGATATTCACAAGTCGAGAAGCCCTAGTTAATTGGGCTCGTGAGGTTGGGAGGAGAAATGATTTCATTGTTGTGATTAAGACATCATCAGCGCCCAACAGGAGAAATAAAAAACCAAGGCTGACCCTCGGGTGTGAGAGGAGTGGGTCTTATAGAGACACAAGGATAAATAAAGACGGAACTGGTGGGAGGAAATTGAAGCAGACTAGTTTGAAAAAATGTGGATGCCCATTCACGTTACAAGGCAAAGTGGTTGGTTCAAATGAAGAATGGATGTTGCATATAGTGTGTGGTGTGCATAATCATCCTGCTGCAAACTTTCTGGAAGGGCACTCATATGCAGGGAGATTGACTAAGGAGGAAACTTCATTGCTGGTAGATATGTCTAAGAATATGGTTCGGCCAAAGGATATCTTGGTGACACTGAAACATAAAAATGAGTTAAATGTAAGCACAATGAAGACGATTTACAATGCACATAAAAGGCATAAAGTTGCGGAGAGGGCTGGACGGAGTCAGATGCAACAACTTTTGAAATTACTGGCGGAGCATGGTTACACTGAGTGGCATAGGAATTGTCCTGCAACAGATACTGTCATTGACTTGTTCTTCACACACCCTACTAGCCTAGACCTCTTGCGTGCATTTCCTCATGTATTGATAATGGACTGCACCTACAAGACCAATCGGTATCGAATGCCCTTATTAGAGATTGTTGGTGTTACATCGACAGAGAAGACTTTTTCGGTATGCATTGTATATCTCCAGAATGAACGTGAAGACTGTTACTCATGTGCATTGGGTATTTTGCGCAAAGTTATTGGCGAGGGTGTTCTTCCTAGCATTATCGTCACTGACAGAGAGATGGCTTTGATGAACGCTATATCTATTGTTTTCCCCAGTGCCAAACATTTGTTATGCAGATGGCATATCAACAGAAATATTTTAACTAAATGCAAGAAGTTATTTGAGACGAAGGAAAAGTGGGACCGGTTTATAATGAGCTGGAACATGTTGGTCTCCTCATCCACAGAGGAACATTACAATCTACAATTCAACTTATTTCTATAGGAGTTCATCACCTATCCAGCAGCACTTCAGTATGTTAGAACGTCCTGGTTAGATGCGTACAAGGACATATTTGTGGCTGCCTGGACGGACAAGGTCATGCATCTTGGGAACACTACTACAAACAGGGTTGAGAGTTCACATGCACAGCTGAAGTGGCAGCTTGGATCAAGCCAAGGGACTTTTGAAGAATCCTGGATGAAGATACACAACCTACTGCTGCTGCAACATACAGATATAAAAGCATCTTTTGAAAGAAGTAAGACGGTTACAATTTCAAGCCTTCCGAATTCAAAGAACTTCGTGGAAATGTTTCTATAAGTGCATTGGAGAAAGTTTTGGCTGAGACGAAACGAGCCTTGTCAGTTGGTATTGATAGAGATGTTTGTGGCTGTGTACTTCGACAGACGCATTGCCTACCTTGTGCTCATGAGATTACAGAATACATAAGTGCTGGTCGCCCTATTCCTTTAGATAGCACGCATATGCATTGGTGCAAGCTTGACTTGCTACCTACCGCTTCTGACCAGGACTCCAGTGTCAATTTGGATTGCATGCCAGAGATAGATTTAATTGTCGAACAGTTCAGGGGCTATGATTCAAGGAAGAAGTTACGGATATTGGATAAGCTTAGGGAGCTTGCAAAGCCTGAGACGACCTCACTGATCGAGTCAGATCCGTTAACTAAATGTCGGGGGCGCCCCAAATTGAAATTAAATAAGTGTACTAAACGTGAACCCTCTTTCTTTGAATATGTCGAATCAGCTCAAGATAGTTACTCTCCTGTCTTGAAGATGGAAGAGAATATTATTAGTAGTGGGGCCTCATTGTTGCCCGTGAAGAAGCTTGTTCCTAAGCAAAAAGTTAGTCACACCCGAAATTTAAAGCCAATTTCTTATATTAACACATTCACAGCTGGTTTAAGGCCTTTTATTCATCATGTAAAAGATGTCAGTGCGGATGGCAATTGTGGCTTTAGAGCTATTGCAAGGTTGATGGGACTTGGTGAGGATTCATGGCAACAAGTACGGAAAGATCTTTCTAAAGAGTTGGTGACTCATGCAGAACACTACAGACAATTATATGGATCGCACCAAAGGGTTGATGAACTTCTCAATATCATATCGTACCAAGGTGATTGCCCTCCATATGATCGGTGGATGACGATGCCAGACATGGGACATCTAATTGCTTCGCACTATAACATTGTCCTATACCATTTGTCAGTTGAGCAATGCCTGGCTTTTCTTCCTCTTCGATCAGTCCCCATTCCTACTGCTGCTAGGTGGGAAATCGCAATCGGTTTTGTCAATCAGAATCACTTTGTTCAAGTGATAAATAGTAGGTGCATAGTTTCATGTTTCTTGTTTTGTCTGAAATCGATAGACTCATTTGAACCCCTTGTTGTATGTAGGTTTTCTTCGTACAAGGTCGTCCAATTCCACCTATTGCTACTAATTGGATACGTCACCATCATCCTTCTGCAGATGGTTGGGATACAGCTTATCAATCTCGGATCCAACACTTTAGAGAAATTATCAATCCATCAGTTGCCACGTGCGAAACCATCGATTTGGAATGATTGTTATATTTGACAATGATGTACAAGGATCCAATTATTTATGAACTCAATGCAAATGAGCCTTGTTGTAACTTTTTCCACCATTTTTTTCAAAAAAAAAGAAGAACATTTCGTATCTTCATGGTGCATGGCTCACTTAAGCTGTTGATCAATATTTCAAATAACAACCGGAGGGTCTCGGCCCTGAGACGCCGAGACAACTGGAGGGTCTCGGTCCTGAGACGCCGAGCACACCCATTGACGTCTTGGACAATACCAATTTAGAAGTCTACATTATCCATTTCATCTAAATGCTATGTGATTAAAAAAAGATTGTCATTTTAAATCAATACATACTGCAACATTTAAGAAAGATATCCATAAAAAAAGATTGTCATTTTAAATCAATACATACTGCAAAATCAATACATACGTACATGTACCAACTTTGTTAAATCTAATAACTGAAACTCAGTTTACAAACTTTCAAAAAAAGTACTTCAACCAGACCCATAAAAAAAAACAAAAAAGGAGTTCAAATGCTAGGTCCAAATCCTAGACCCCACGTCTCCCCCTGCGGCTGTAAGTGCGTGTCTCGCTCCGTGGCGGTCTATGAACAAGATCTTCCGGATCGGCTCCATCTAAGACCCTGTTGACATCCTCAAGGGCCGTGTACAAGGCATCAGGATCTCAGACACTCAGAGTATGCCCTCTCCTTAGAATAGGCTGAATAATACTTTGGGCATTCACGATGCGCTGTTAATTAATCACATAATGCAGGAATTAGTCAGTTTGTTCATTTGATTATACTTAATATAATAGATATGCTCGTGCGGCATACGTACCAAACGTGGATCTATAGAAGAGCTGCCTTGATAATCTTGAACACGCGGATTGAACGTGGAGCGATGTTCAGGGTTCTGAATTATTGGGTGCGATACTCGGAGGAACCATTCCATATAATTAGGTGCACAGTCCCATGGGTGCGCCGCAGGAACACCGCGCTCCATCGGAGACAGGAGGTGGTTATGCCACCTCTCCCATATTTGATCCAAGTAATTGTAAGCGATCCGATACTGATTTGCGGTGGCACCCCTAGTGGCGCGCTGTGGAGCTAGTGGAGTGGGGGGGGGGATGCGTTGGACCCTACCAAACTGCCTAAGCACCCTATCAGGATGATATGGTTCAACGATGTCCATGCACTTAAGACAGCCAGTATAATAAGCAACCTCATGCATGGGGTGATCTGCCCTCTGGTCTCGGTAGGGGTCCCACACCACCTGCAACAGTAATCAATAAATACATTAGTTAAATTGTACGGTACTCATTTACATATATTTTTTTATTTACAACTTATAAGACCTTACCTCATGGGAACGAAGATCGTCAAGTGTCTCTCGTAATGACTGCAGGTTGGACATTTGGTCCCCAGACTCTCTTCGTGGCACCCAGCGATGCACTCGCGGTAAATTCTCTGTGTATGTGCGGTTTTGGTGAGGCCGACACATTGGGAAATGCTCGTAAATCCATGCCTCTAGTGGAGTAAGGTATCCTGCAATTTGTCTGACTCCACTCCGAGTAGCAAACCCCAACTGTCGGTATAGGTGCGCTAGCGCAGCAGCTCCCCAAGCATATGTGCGTGCCTCATCGAAGTTCATTATCAGCCTTAGATATACCACTGGGACCCTCATGCCACTCTTGTCTGTGAAGAGTGTACAACCCAATATATACAATAGATATGCTCTTGCGGCATACCTAATGTGCTCTTCTGGATCCGCATCGGTCACGTCTCCATATAGGTCCCTCAGTCACTCCATTCTAACCGACGAGCCCCGCACACCTACTAACTCTTCGTGTGCCTGCTGGGATGTGACACCGAGACCATGCTCTACAAGTGTCTTTGATCTCTCAAATGACAGTTGCTCCACTGATACAGATTTGCCAGTGATTGGGATCCCTAAAATGGTATTCACGTCATCAAGGGTAATCGTCATTTCACCAAAAGGCATGTGGAATGTGTTTGTCTCAGGCTGCCATCTTTCCACAAATGCTGACACCATGTTCTTGTTGATGAAACGATAAGATGTCGCCCCCAATGGAGCCAACCCCGAACGGCCAATGAGACGACTAAAAATAGTATTCTGCCTTCCCTCTGCATTCCATGCCCAGTCACTGATTTTTTAGCCATGGCTTATGCATTTAAGTGGCGGTCTCTCCTGCAAAATGAAATAAAAAACAAATTAGATAAGGTAATAAAATTTAAAACATGTTTACCAATATTAATTACAAACCTGCTGCTGCCAAATACTTGTAGCAATATGTGTCCGGAAACTAGGTAGTAGGCTCAAACTTGTAGGCCCCCTAGGAATTTCTCCACTACTATCATGAGCAACAGATGTAGTTCGTTCAGGTACTTCTTCTGCCTGTCCGGAGACTTCGGCCTCCACTACGGCTTCGGGTTGTTCTTCAAGTACGTCTTCATCACCCTCAGACTCATCCAATACAAACCTCTGACGGAGTCTCCTATTCGACGCTGTGGGTCGAATCCTAGAGGTCCTAGATGTACTGGGTACATCCATATATCTAAAAAAAATTCATCAAGAGATATTTCAGAACTGAGTCACAGCCCATTCGGCCCAGAATATCCGTTTGAATATTAATCTCTCGGCGTTACAGTGCCTAGAAAGTGTTATTTACTCGAACCCATAATGCCGTGAAAGTGATTTCTACTCGGACCCATACTGCCGCGAGTTTTAGACTTTTACGGCTCGTGTCGTCCGAAAAAAATAACCTCTTTCGTACCTGAAGATCCGAACGGGCTCGTCACAAACACACGAAAATGAATACAGTGTTTGGAGAAATGTGTGAGACAATGGCGCATGAAGGATGAAAATAAATATGAATAAACCAAATCTTTGATCTTAAAAGAAAACTAAAAGCATTTGTGATCAATCAAAAGGGATCTAACTCACTCACAGAGGTTGGAACGTCGATCCTTCACAGTAATGGAGTTTGAAGAAGAAGGCAAGAATGCAGTTTACCCCCTCAAAAGAACTAAATGGCACAACGCAGTGAAAGACTTTGAATCCTTCTAAGACCCTGTTGACATCCTTCGTCTCCGAGTAGCAGTGAAACGATAGTGAAATGGGAGGGAAGAATGCAGAGTGTAGTGAGCATTTTCATCATGTAGGAAGAATGGGTGTTTTAGGGAAATTGCAGAGTGTAGAGAGAAAAACTTGAAAAATTATTCACTCAACACCACTGTGTAAAGAGATGCAGTGTGGGGAGAGCAAAATGCAGTGTGCAGGTAGCAGCACTCATATATAAAACATATAAGAATTATTTAATTAAGTGTCTAAAGTAAATCCAAACAAAATGGAAAATCACGTATGCTATATCCTCTCAGTTTTATGATGTTATTGCATGATCGTGGGGAGAGCTAGAACATCTATATCAGGCATTGGATTTGGAACCGTCAAGTGTGCGTTTCATGTCAAGGTGATGACCATTAGATAAATACCAGATAACAGGGATTATGATTAGGTGTAGTACTTGGAGGACAAAGTCACTCCCATGGCAGGGGATTATGCTGCAGCTAGCCAACATGTAAATACAATCAGTACCTAGTCACGATAAACTAGATAAGATTGAATCTTAGTGGTGCCGACTCATGAATTAAATAACTGGATATACTGGATACTTATTTCTAAGGGTAGCAGGTAGCTACTCTAATTTAGGTTTAGCTTAATGAATCATGTACTTAATGAGTAGTCTAATAATACTATCCATACATGTCTAGGTTAAGCATAGGAATGACACATAGGTGAATAAAATGAAGCATGCGTAATCCATGCGAATACATGTGCAAGTATAATCAATATGTGATCAATACTAATCAAGGTACCGCATTTAGAAGCCCATTTACTCTGCAATTTAGACAAAAATGGAATTGTAATGTTGGGATCTTGTATAGAAATAGGTGATATTTTAGTGGGTAAATTAACACCTCTGGCAGTGAAAGAATCATCGTATGCCCCAAAAGATAGATTATTACGAGCCATAGCTTGGTATTCAGGTATCCACCGCAAAGGAAACTACCACAAATATTAGTCCTAGGTCTGGATTGCCATAATAATATTCAACATTGTGTAGCTTTAGGATCACTATTATTGGACTTATAAAGTCTCGTTCCTTGATTATGTGATTAGGTGCTAATTAATCACAATTAGTTGTTAAATTCGCTAGTTTTGTGTGTTAAATTAGATATTAGATGGTTTGGGGAGTTTTGCACTTAGTTGGAGACCTAAAAGTAGGGGTGTATATGGATTGGATTAGTGCGAATTAGGCCAAATCCGTCATCAATCTGTTACATACGGATTGATGAATTTGGAACTCGTCACCAATCCGTGGTCGTTAAAAATCGATTCGATCCAATCTGTGGAGGACCGGATCGGATTGGTTTAATCAGTTGAATCTAAATTTAAAGAAAGAGATCAAACATGTTGTAAAGAGTTTCAACATACAAGATAAACAATACACAAAAAAATACAAATTACAAATATATATTTTTGTTCCGAAAGCTACCTAATTGATCAATACAAAGAGTTGTTTTTATCTACATTACAACCAAAAAAGATCTAGGATTTCATTTGTTATACTTATATACAAAAGTGAATTACATTTTGACTCCGGAAGTTTTTTCTTCTTTTATATTTAGACCTCTTAATTTTTTTTATTTAAATTTAATATCAACGGATCGGATATGATTGAATCCGCGGATTGAGGGTGAAATCTGTCACCAATCCGTTGCTAACAAATTACAAGATTTTCAATCTGTCACCAATCTGTTTACCCTCGGTTCAGATAAAAATCCGTATATCGGATCGGTTTTACGGATTGACGGATTTTTTGTGCACCCCTACCTAAAAGGATTGTTTTGTAAACCTAGTAGAGTGGGAGTGGTTATTAGCAATTTTAGGAACTTTGATGTCTTAGGCTCACTGGACAGGGGAAGTTGTATTGGGGCATTTTAATTCCTTAGAAAACACCCTTTTGACGGACCATAAATATTTGTAAATCCTATCTATTTGATAAATTAGAGCCAAGAACTTTCTTGTAAATACCAAAAAACTATATAAGCTGAGTTCTTGATTTCATTTCATTCTACTAGAGTTGGCCAATCCAACCTCCTTGCATCATTGATCATCATCTTCTCCATCAAGATCTCCTTTCCCTCTCTAATTCTCTTGGTTTGTTTTTTTTTTTTTTGGTAAGCAACTCTCTTCTCAAATCTCTTTTATTGCTTATTTTTAGTATCTAATTGATCATTGCATGCAAGTCATCTTAACCCCAATTCCCTTTGTTTGTTGTGTAGGGGCGCTTTTGGGCTTAGATTTGGGGGATTCTTGGAAATAGCTAGAGGTCTTGAGAGCACTTGAAGATCTTAAAGGAGTTTTACACCTAGATCTAACTTAAGGCAAGTAAATATATATAATTACATAACATGCATGCTAGTTTTCCTTGAATTGATGATAGATCTACTATAGATTACTCTAATTCAAGCTCTTTTGTGGGTTTTGAGTTAAATTACATGTTAATTGGAATAATTGAAGGCTAATATGTCAAATCCTTTTGGCTTGCAAGACTGGGGTTCATGACTAACCGTGAGTCACTTACGGCTAGCTGTAAGGCTATAGGGGGCTCATCGTGATCTTCTGTGGCTACATTTCTTAGACGACCGAATTTTAGGATTTTTGTACCTCGGCTAGCCATAACCCTCTTCTACGGTTAACCGTAGGGCTATCCACAACTAACCGTGGGATAACCTGGGCTAATCATAGATATCCCAGGTTCTATATGCTTGAAGGACTCTTAACTTAGGAATTTGGTGATAGTTTGGGATCCATTGACCATGACTCATTCTCACTTACTTGTGGGACCATATTAGGTAGTGTTTGAGCTAACATACACCTACAGATTGTCCCGAATTTATTTAGGGCAATGCTGGGTCAAGTGTGTGAAGCTTCAGGGCCTTTGATGTCTTTTAATTTCAGAACACTACGGTATAATACATTATAAAGATCATAGACCCTAAGGTTTCGCTTGGTTGGATGGCATTGTCCAAGGGCAGTCTAAACCCTAGGTCAGTAGTTGTTGATGATGCCAAAATGAGATTCGGACAACACCGGTCGAGTAATGGATAATTAATGCAATAATAAAGAAGAGAGAGATTATAGTGGTTCGGTCAATATGACCTACATCCACTTTAGAAGCGTAATTTTGTATTGAGAGTCCTAAAATATTACAATGAAAGAGGCCGTGTAGAAGATAGAATTTTTCTTCCTTTTCAAGTGACGATATGGCCTTTATTTATAACCCTCCCCTAACAGATGGGGAGGACCTTCCGCCATCGCTCACAAGGAGCCTCGAACTGCCCCCGATAGATGAGGCAATTAATATCTTCAGTTGGACTCGGAGAGAGCAGGTTGAGGATGACTTTTTCGGCAGCGACGTGTTAACTTTGACGTGGCCAAAGTATGTGGATCTGGACCCGGACCTGAACGGATCAATCGGGCCTCCACTGATTTGGACCTTGGCTCATTGGGCTACTCTGACCTGACTCATCCTCATGAGTTGGATCATTTGGGCCTGACTCATCAGTTGTAACTCGTCCTCAACCTGTCGTATTATCCTGTGAGATGTGTCCTCCCGTGTTTCGTTACTTGCATGGGTTACGCATGCATCTTTATGTAGGTTTCGTGTTGTGATGGGACTTGTACCTTATACTTGGGATGGACTTAGTGACCCTCATTATAAGGGACTTGTTGTATCCCTTCATTTACTTGGTTTGCCATAGTGGGCCTATAAGCAGAAAGGACTTGGAAATATAAGGCTACCTCTCATGGGAATGTGACTACCTAAAAAAGCTTAGATGTACTAGCCGTCCTTATTACCATTTCCAATTAGAGTTGTCACTAGTTCTTGTGTCAACACGACTTAGCTTGGATCTCGGACTCAGCTGTGTATTTAACCTTGTTTATGCTTTTGCAGCTTAGCCTTTTGTGGGAGTGACCCCGGTACCATACTCAACCTCACTTGTTGGCATGTATATATATATATATATACCCTCATGAAATCTTAGGATACCCTTATTTATATTTTATTTAGCTCTCGCCATTGTCTTACGACTTGAAAATCCATGTAATTGAGAGAATGGGTTCACGTGGATTACCATTTTACTAGAAAGTACTTGTTTTGGCTTGTCTTATATGATTTATTGATGTTTATCTATTTATTGTACAATCATACTTAACCTTAGGCATTTTTAGCTACTCCTATAATTTACTCATTTTAATTTTGTTTTGATGCAATGTAACTATTTTTTTATTATATTTGCCTACTTGTTATAACTTGCTGTACTTAGGGCCCGTTTCTTTTCTAGAATTCCTGGAATTCATGTCTGGTGGCTGTCTGGGATTTGCAAATGCTGGAATTCTGAAATGCTACTGAATTCTGTCATTTCTGAATTCCCTGTTTTTTTTTTATGTCTGAATTCCTGTCTGAGAATTCATGAGTTCCTGGATTTTCTGAATTATCTGTTTCATAACTATAGGATTTCTGAATTACTCTTGTATATACTATTTATATACCAATTTGTTGGATACCGCGATCACTGAAAGGGGGGGGGGGTGAATCAGTGATTTCTAAAAACAGGTCCAATTCAACAACAAAACAAGTCAAATCACACAATGACACCAGATTTAACGTGGTTCACCGAAAGGCTACGTCCACGGTTCAAAGACTGTCCGAACACCAATCCGGGACAGATCTGAATCTTATTTTGTCGCACCAACGACAAAGAGCACCAACCCTTAGTTTCAGATAGCACCAACTATCTAGGAAGCACCGACTCCCTTTACAATTTATCTGCACCAACAGATAGGATCACCAAACCCCAGACACCAAGCACCAACTTGATGTGAAAACAGAATGGAAGATAAATTCTGTCTACAGCCCTTCCCCTCTACAATTCTCTCTCTCTCAATCCCTTACAAATTGAAATTAAAGCATAAACAGAGAGACACTTAACTCATGGACGAATCACCATCTTCAAGAGCATAATCTCGTCCACAATTGCTGTAGAAAACGTCTGATAATGCAGCAACACAGCAACACAGCACCAGCACTCTTCTTCTCTCCAAAACTCTCTCTATTTTCTCTCTAAAACTCTTCTCTTCTGGTGTCTGTTTAAGAACGACCC
Organism: Litsea cubeba; assembly: GCA_012931725.1. NCBI lineage: Eukaryota > Viridiplantae > Streptophyta > Magnoliopsida > Laurales > Lauraceae > Litsea > Litsea cubeba. The sequence continues at coordinate 154,261,959 of CM022945.1, read as the reverse complement.
TTACATGCCTTTTTATAGGTTTTGATAACCCTTAATTGTATTTAAAACGGGCTACAATTCGTTTAGAAAGAGTCCCAAACGAAATAGATAAGAGTGCTGAATTTTCGTGCAAAAATTCTAATTCTGCGCAACTCTGGTTCCCGTGCTCGGTCGACATCCTGGCTTGCTCGGTCGACCGAAGACACTGACTGGAAAACAGACAATTTCGAGCTCGGTCGACATCCTGGGGTCCCGGTCGACCGAAGACACACTGTGTCACGAAAATAACTGAGAGGTGCCTGAAACTGTTTTCTGCAGGTTTCTTCTTGCTCGGTCGACCGCATGGGGTTCCCGGTCGACCGCGTGCTCTGCATCAGGAATTCTTAATTCCTGACTGTTTCAATTCTGTTTTCTTCTTTTAAGCTCTATCAACACCAGCTTATTATCATCATGTTTGTGACAATGTGTTGACAATAATTCCAACTCAAATCAATACTTGAGATACTATCTTCTTCAATTCTTCAAAGACTACTCAAGTCATCTCAAATTCCAACAATCTCCCCCTTTGGAATTGTTGGCAACACTATTGGAACTTCAACACTTTCAACTCCAGCTTGCAGCTCTTCCAAGTTCTTTTCAACACTCACTTGAAACCAATTCTTAAATTCTGAAATAACAACTATGCACTGTCAACAATCTCCCCCTAGCTTTCATAGCATAACATCTCTCCTTGCTATCATAGCATAACATCTCTCCCCCTTTGACAACAAGTCCAAAGGGACCAAACCGAGGAGCGAATAGGATATTCAATGAATGCATTGCTCCCCCTTTCAAGTACAACTCCTACGGTTTAGGAGAGTGAGTAACTCCTAACTTTTTCCGGAGATACTCGAAGACTTCCTTTGGCAGAGGTTTCGTGAAAATATCAGCCACTTGCTCAGTTGTTGGAACATACTCCAACTTGACCTCTCCATCAGCAACTTTATCTTTAAGAAAATGATAACGAATTGCTACATGCTTTGTTCGAGAGTGCTGAACAGGATTCTTAGATATATGAATTGCACTCGTGTTGTCACATAGGATCGGCGTAGGATCCGTTGTAGGAACTCCTAGATCAGAGAGCATTTGCCGCATCCATAACACTTGCGTACAACAAGTTGCCGCTGCAATATATTCCGCTTCCGCTGTCGAAAGGGATACTGAGTCTTGCTTCTTACTATGCCAAGCAACTAATCTTTCTCCAAGATAAAATGCGCCGCCGCTAGTACTCTTGCGATCATCTACGCATCCAGCCCAATCGGCATCAGAATATGCAACAAGAGTAAAGGATTTGCCTTTAGGATACCAAATGCCAAACTCCATGGTACCTTTCAGATATCGAAATATCCTTTTTACTGCTGTAAGGTGCGTCTCAGTTGGTGATGCATGAAATCGAGCCACCATACATACTGCTTGCAGAAGATCCGGTCTTGTAGCAGTCAAATAAAGCAAGCTTCCTATAATAGAACGATAAGTGGTGTGATCAACGGACGAACCCTTATCATCTTTGCTAAGCTTTGTGTTCGTTGTCATTGGTGTGCTCACTGGCTTGCTGTCTTCCATATTGAACCGTTTCAGCATTTCCTTAATGTACTTCATTTGTGATATGAAGATACCATGTTTCAGCTGCTGAACTTGTAAACCAAGAAAGAACTTTAGTTCTCCAAGCATTGACATCTCAAATTCTTTCTTCATCTCTTCAGCAAAATTCCTGCACATCTCCTCATCATTGCCACCAAAGATGATGTCATCAACATAAACAATGACAACCAGCTGTTTGCTTAACTCAGTTTTGACATACAGATTGCTATCAACCATTCCTTTTCCAAAACCGATCTTGCGGAGATAGAGATCCAGCCTTGCATACCAAGCCCTTGGCGCTTGTTTCAGTCCATAAAGAGCCTTTTTCAATTTGCACACTAGATCTGAATTTTTGCTGATGAGAAAACCATCAGGTTGCTCAATGTAGACCTCTTCTTCAAGTAAACCATTCAAGAAAGCTGACTTTACGTCCATCTGAAATACCTTGAAGGTTTTGTATGCTGCCAATGCTAGAAACATACGAATAGCTTCCAGACGAGCTACCGGTGCAAAGGTCTCTTCAAAATCTATGCCTTCAACTTGAGCATAGCCTTTACAAACCAACCTTGCTTTGTTTCTAATGACTTGACCATCTTCATTCAGCTTATTCCGAAAGACCCATTTAGTACCAATAACATTCTTATCAGTAGGTCTAGGAACAAGTTCCCATGTGGAGTTCTTCTCAATTTGCTCCAACTCCTCATGCATAGATTTCAACCAACTTTCATCGAGACTGGCTTCAGCCACAGTCTTGGGTTCAATGGTGGACACAAGTGAGTAATTGCTAACTACACTTTGTCTAGTTTGAACGCCTGCCTTAGGATCTCCAATGATTTGATCCTTAGGGTGTTGCTCTACCCAAGTGCTGTGCTTCTTAGGTGTAGTATCTTCTGAGTCATCCTTTGATTTCTCAGAATCATTAGATTCAGCCATCTCATCATCAATCTCACTCGAGTCCTCATAAACTGGACTGTCATTATGAGTTGCATTCTTTGGTTCAATATTCTCATCTATTCTCACATCAGTACTTTCTATGATTTTTCTGGTTCTTTTGTTAAGACACCTATATGCCTTGCTAGTAGAGGAGTAACCCAGAAATATACCTTCGTCAGCTCTTTCTTCAAATTTGCCCGGATTTTGTTCGAGCCGCTTGATGTAACACTTGCTGCCGAAGACTTTGAAGTGCTTGACTGTTGCTTTTCTTCCAAACCATAGCTCATAGGGAGTTTTGACTTCATGTGGCCTGATCAAGCATCGGTTTTGAATGTATACAGCCGTATGAATTGCCTCTTTCCAATACTTGTCAGCCATCTTGCTTTCACTTAGCATCGTACGAGCCATCTCTTTTACGGTGCGATTTTTCTGTTCCACAACTCCATTTTGCTGTGGAGTTCTAGGGGCTGAGTACTGTCTTTGAATGCCATGGTGTTCTCAATATTTAGTGAACTCTTCAGATGTGAACTCGCCTCCACGATCAGACCTTAAAATCTTGATACGTTTTTTCCAATTGATTTTCAACCTGTGCTTTAAACACTTTAAAACGATCAAGTGCTTGATGCTTATGCTTAAGAAACAATACCCATGTCATACGAGTATAATCATCAATGCATAACATGAAATACTTATCTCCATTGGTGCTTTGAGTTCGCATCGGTCCACAGAGATCAGTGTGCACTAGCTCAAGAGGTTTCTTGGAATGATGCTCCTTTGACTTGAACATAACCCTCGTTTGCTTTCCCTTTTGGCAAGAGTCGCAAATGGGATTGGAAGGCTTTTCAACTTTAGACACGCCTCTTACAGCCTTTGAATTGCAAATCTTTGACATGTTATCAAAGCTTAGATGCCCAAGGCGTTTGTGCCACAACCAACTTTCCTCTGTCCGACTCATCAAGCAGGTCTTTTCAACTCCATCTGACAATGTATAGAGATTTCCAGCAGTTCTTGATCCAGTTGCCACTGTTTTGCCGTTGCTACTCTTCTTGATGGCAAACCCATTCTTTGTGAAGATAACTTCATGACCCTTGTCACAGATCTGGCTCACACTAAGCAGGTTGTGTCTCAATCCAGACACATATAAGACTTCTTCCGATCTGATCTTGTTTGCCATAAGCTGAATAACACCTTTTCCGCAGATTTTGGCACCATCATTGTTGCCAAACTTCACTGAACCGCCTTCATAGTGCTGTAATTTGATGAATTTCTCTTTATCACCAGTCATATGGCTTGAACAACCACTATCAAGGACCCATGGTGCTGTCTTCTTTTGTGCATTGAATGCCGTTTGCACAATGAGAGATTCTTTGAGATTTTCTGCACTTTGCTTTGCTCTCCAAGCCTTGACTAACTTGGGTTTCTTTTCAACCTGAAATTTGTTAGCAATAGGCAACCTACAATCCCTAGCCAAGTGTCCATAATTATGACACATATAGCACTCAATTTTGTGGCTACTTAGGATTGAAAAAGGATTCCTAGTCACAAATGGACTGTTTCTTACATAGAATTTGCAATCAGCTCTTTTATGTCCAAACATATTACAATGAAAGCAATAACCATAGAATTTGTATCTTCTTTGTGGCTGGTTAGTCTTCATTACCTTTCTAACAGGTATGGACTCCTTTCTAGGTTGAGTGGGCTTCATAGAGTTAGAAGGTGCAGTGACTTGCTTCACAAACTCTTTCTTTTCAGGAGGTGCAATCTTAGAGGATTCACCTTTCTCAAATCCTAGACCAAATCTGAAGTGGGCAGGTCTTTGAACTTTCAGTAGTTCATTGAGTTTCATTGTCCCTTCAATCGCTTGGAGCGCTTTGAGTTTTTTGCTATTTTCCAAATTTTCAGCCTTTGCTCTAGCGATCTCAGTTTCAAGTTTCATAGCCTCTTCCTTTTTGATACTTATTTGGTTTTCAAGGACTTCTACCATTCTTTTATATTCTTCTACTTGAGTTTTCAAAGAAATAATAGAACTTTCAGATTCATGGAGAAGTTTCAGATTTTTCTTACTTGATTTGCGTTCCATGCTTAGCTCCTCAAGTGCGGCTATGAGTTCCTCTTCAAGATTGACTTCAGCCTCCTCATCCTCTTCCGGATCTAGCTCTTCTTCTTCTTCAACAGTGACCATGAAGAGAGCTTCGGTTGATTCATCATCGTCTGAAGTTTCAGACGTGCTGTCATCTTGTTGACATAGAAAGTTTTTAGCTTTGCCCATTTTTCTGAAATTTCTCTTTCCTTTACTCTTTTCAGCATAAGAGTCATTATCATTGTCTTCTTTTAGGGGACACTTCGCAGCAAAGTGACCAATACCTCCACAATTGAAGCATTTAAAGGGTAGCTTCCCTTTGTACTTGCCATTGCTTCCTTTCTTCAACTTTCTAACAAATTGAGCCTCAAGCTCATCATCATCGGTATCAACATCATGACCAGCAGTCTCTTTTGCCTTTTTCTGAACTTTGAAGGCCGCTTCTTTATCAGATGAAGACGTTTTTCCTATGCGCATCTCATAGGCAGTTAGAGAACCATGTAATTCATCCATGGAAAATGCATTCAGATCTTTGGCTTCTTCAATGGCTGAGACTTTTGAATCAAACCGGGGAAGAAGAGATCTTAGAACCTTTTTGACGATGACCGGCTCTTTAATCTCCTCCCCTAGTCCACGAATGTCATTCGTGACTTCATTCACTCGTTGCATATACGAGTCAACATTCTCGCTTTCCTCCATGCGAAGAGACTCGAATTGAGAGCGATGAGTTTGCAATTTGGCTTCTTTAATCTTCTCATCACCTTCATGTATGCTTTGCAACTTGTCCCAAATTTCCTTGGCTGTTTTGCATGCAATTACTTTGACAAGCTCGCTGTCTACAAGGCCACTAAAGAGTGCATTCTGCGCCTTGGAGTCGTTGTCTGCCAACTTCTTCGATGCTGTATCATTGGGTACGTTGGCAGCATTGTAACCGGCTCTGACAGCCTCCCAAACATCATAGCCAAGAGATTTGATGAAGGCTTGCATCCTAATCTTCCAGAAAGAGTAATTAGAACCATCAAACAGAGGTGCTTTCATATTCCCTGTATTGACTGCCATGTGATTTGACAAGAGATCACCCTTAGCGTATTAAACTGATCAAGGGAGCCTCGCTCTGATACCAATTGTTGGATACCGCGATCACTGAGAAGGGGGGGGGGGGTGAATCAGTGATTTCTAAAAACAGGTCCAATTCAACAACAAAACAAGTCAAATCACACAATGACACCAGATTTAACGTGGTTCACCGAAAGGCTACGTCCACGGTTCAAAGACTGTCCGAACACCAATCCGGGACAGATCTGAATCTTATTTAGTCGCACCAACGACAAAGAGCACCAACCCTTAGTTTCAGATAGCACCAACTATCTAGGAAGCACCGACTCCCTTTACAATTTATCTGCACCAACAGATAGGATCACCAAACCCCAGACACCAAGCACCAACTTGATGTGAAAACAGAATGGAAGATAAATTCTGTCTACAGCCCTTCCCCTCTACAATTCTCTCTCTCTCAATCCCTTACAAATTGAAATTAAAGCATAAACAGAGAGACACTTAACTCATGGACGAATCACCATCTTCAAGAGCATAATCTCGTCCACAATTGCTGTAGAAAACGTCTGATAATGCAGCAACACAGCAACACAGCACCAGCACTCTTCTTCTCTCCAAAACTCTCTCTATTTTCTCTCTAAAACTCTTCTCTTCTGGTGTCTGTTTAAGAACGACCCTTACATGCCTTTTTATAGGTTTTGATAACCCTTAATTGTATTTAAAACGGGCTACAATTCGTTTAGAAAGAGTCCCAAACGAAATAGATAAGAGTGCTGAATTTTCGTGCAAAACTTCTAATTCTGCGCAACTCTGGTTCCCGTGCTCGGTCGACATCCTGGCTTGCTCGGTCGACCGAAGACACTGACTGGAAAACAGACAATTTCGAGCTCGGTCGACATCCTGGGGTCCCGGTCGACCGAAGACACACTGTGTCACGAAAATAACTGAGAGGTGCCTGAAACTGTTTTCTGCAGGTTTCTTCTTGCTCGGTCGACCGCATGGGGTTCCCGGTCGACCGCGTGCTCTGCATCAGGAATTCTTAATTCCTGACTGTTTCAATTCTGTTTTCTTCTTTTAAGCTCTATCAACACCAGCTTATTATCATCATGTTTGTGACAATGTGTTGACAATAATTCCAACTCAAATCAATACTTGAGATACTATCTTCTTCAATTCTTCAAAGACTACTCAAGTCATCTCAAATTCCAACACAATTTCACAATTCAAGCAGCAAAAAATAAAAAATAAAAAATTAAAAACAACATCCATGCAAAAACTAATCACATGTCCATGAGCCAAACAAAATAAAATCACATAATTAGATAAGAACAAACAAAATTGGCATTTTTATGAACTAATGGGGTCAGGTAGTTAATCAGGTAGTTAATCCACTAATAATATATTGTATCCATGATTAAAATATATCCAAAACAAATGGTCCCAGCCATCACCCCCCTCTCTACTAATGCACCACATGGCATCTCCATTCAACTTCCTACTTTTCCTCTTTTATTCCCATGCACCCTTAGACCACCATACAGTCACTCATCTCTTTCCTCTCTTCTTTTCATTGAAGAACAAGGTTCTGTAACACACGGATGCTTCTCGCCTGGGATTAGGAAAATAGAGAAATCGTGGGCCCCACTGATCAAGGGCCCACGATCAACCCTCATCATCCAGGTCGCCCAAGGCCCCACAACAGATCCTAAGGTCCTGATTTGGCATCAAGTGATCCTACTGGGCCCACAACCAGATGTTCAAATAAGAAAATCCATTTGTGAATGACGCCCAGTACTGTGAAATCCTAAGATGTGGGGTCAGATGGGACCCAATCCCCATGGGTCCACCACCATCAGGTTAGCCCCTGGGTCCACTATCAGATGTGGGGTCCGGATTTCCAAAGGTGGCCCACAGTCCAAGTCGCCCCACTATATCCGTCGTGACCGTTGAGTACAAGAGAGAGGTCAGCCGGAATTCCTGCAGCTATGGGTTTTTGGAAATCCAGATGGAGAGGTGGGATTTGAAAATGCTTGTTTTTTGACATTTGGAAATACTGGAATTTCGGAATGCTATGAATTCTTGCCAAGAAACACTGAATTCCTGACAGGAATTCCGGAATTCCCAGACAACCGGAATTCCAGTCAGGAATTCCAGAGAAAGAACAGGGCCTTAGTGTTGTAGGTGACGACATACCATCTTTGAGATAGAGTTAGAGGCGGCTAAAGGAACGCCCTAGGGTACAGTAGAATGGGCCCCCGATGAAGTGGAGTAGACGTCAAGCGATGAGAGCGCGCGGTGTCTTAGCGAGAGATGATCCTTTTGGATTAGCTAAATTTCATTTGTCTAGGGGTTTAGCCTTAGGACCTTGGATTGTAACTAGGACACCTATTAACCGTTTGACTTTTATGCTGCACTTCTTATATTTGGACTGGTTTAAGCTCTGATTATAGGTTCTATAACATGGTTTACATAAAAAACTGTCTATAGACTTGGATGTTATTACTAGTTACACAAGCTTCTGCTTAATCGTGTTTTGAATGCAAAGGAAACTTGTATTGGTCCTTACACACAGAATCCTGGGAACTTGGTGCAGCATAAATTGTCTTATTTGGTGGACCTCGCACCTATCACGCTCCGAAAATTAGGGTGATTGTGGAAGTCCGGTTTGGGGGCATGGCATGCGTTACTGGGTTAAATAGTAACAATGATCATAAAATAACACATGCTTGACTTGGCATTGGCCTGCGCGAATCCCAAGGCAATCTATAGGTGTTATGTCATCTGAAACATCACCTACTAAGGTCTCACTAGGTGTTAAGGCAGGTTAAACATTTTTAGAATTCTAGACTATACTCAAAATGAGGGTTAAAAGGTCCTTAGAAAATCTGGGACTTTACGCACAGGCTCACCCAGGAATTTTATTTGGGTGCGGCGGATGATGGTCAATTGAAAATGTCAAAATCAACACCAAATCGTAATTATCTCCACTTATTGCATGGTTTAAAATTTAAATACATCACTTTTTATTTTTGTTTTTCTTAAAAGTTTAACTATAAAGAACTCATATTTTATTACTAACAACCAATTCTCACATGATCTTTTTAACTACAGTAGCCATTTTCTCAAGAAAGTCTTTTATTCATATCAGTAGGATGAGAACTAAATTAGCAACCATACTACAACAATAATGAAGAAACTATAGATAACTCCAATAAGTAAAATCATTATCATATAAAAACAATACCTCTTTGATTGTTTTCTTGAACTCTAAGAGTTCCTCTATCATACGAAGCCAAATGAAACCAGCATAATCATAAACATCATATCGTGATTTAAGAAAAAAGAAAATTCATTAAATTTAATAAGAAAGCAAGTGGAAAGAGCTAAAATTCAAGATCCAGCACATAAATCAAACAATATCCAAGGCAAGATGTTTTGGGGGAAAATTGAAGCATTGGGTTATTGTCATTGAGAAAAAAAAACATCAAAATATAAATTACAAAAAAGCAAAGAGGCCAAAATTCATAAACACATCAATAATAAATCAAACCCTATTAACACAAACATCATATTAGCAAGAACTAAAATAATAAAAAAGAGCAATAACATTATACGAACCAAATACCTTAATAGAAAGAATGAGCTATATAACCAAAATGCAACCAAACCACCAAAATGACTGGCATATGAATGGATTCAATGTATGTGGTGTGCACTTGTAAGAGACAACAATTTTGTTTGTGTGTAGAAAAAGTGACATACATTTTTAAAAAGAAAAATAAAAATTAGAGGTTTAATTAATCAAATCCATTTTCAAAAAGGCATTTTGCCCATATTTATTTGATTCAAAGGTAGAAATCTCATCATTATTTCTTATTTGTATTGAGAGAGCGGTGTTGTTGGTGAATCCTAGTAAAGGGGAAGAAACATGCTATTGTGTAGAAGCTAGAGGGGCGATAAAAACTATAAATTTTTTTGGATATTTACTCGTATAAAAATAATGTTTCTAAATAAATATGATATTGTATTTCACAAGTGTAAATTTTACACATAAATAAAAATACTCATCCTCAAATTTGACCTATCTAATAAATCTGATTTTCATATGGGATCCACCACAAGGGCCATAGGCCCATAACCCATATCCTAAGGAGGACCATTTTTCGTTCGTGCTCCCGAAGTCTATTATGAGAAACCACGACGCTTTTATATAAACTTGAACTTCTCTGCTTCCTCTGGTGTTGGGATTTCTCTCTTTACCTTTCCAAACGCCAGAAACCCTAGAAATCCATTGCTCTTCTACGAGGTACAAAATCCTTAATTTTCTCATACTAGTTTCTCTCGCGAGTTTTATGTTCCTCTGTTCATCTTCGTTGTATTTTGTTGATTTGAATGTGCGAAACTTTGATTTGATTTCTCAACATCACCTGCTGTGAAAAAGTTCTCATCTTTTCTACTGTTGATTATCTTCTGCCTTTGAGAAGCTGGGATTTGATGATAGCCTTTTTTAGGGTTTTGAGTGTGGAATTAGGGTTCCCAGGGCTTGTTGAATGATGGGGTCTTTCTCTCTGTCCGAAAGGAGTAAGGGTTTTGTTCTAATCTCAAACCCTGTGTGGATAGAGGGACTGTTGATCTGATGGGGTCTAGTTGTTGATATTACCTTCTTCTGAATGTGTCCTGGATGGGACGATCCTGACGGCTTTGATTGATGGACTAAAACAGTCCTCGATCAGTAGCAAGAGGCATTCTGAGCTGGATTGTGTTTTTATCAATGTGGGAATCGACTTTGACAATTAAGGGCACGTTTGTGTAATCCTAGCATCTGGAGATAGTAAGATCTTTTAAGCAATGAAAGAATTAAGGCATGTTTGGTGTAATGGGCAGAGTTGGAAAAGCAACTTGCCATAGCTGGCGTGGCTTCTTCATTTATGCCCACTCTCGCCATCTCACACATGAGTTATAATTGGAATGAGGAAAGTTGGAGGAGTGATGTGGCATTCTGGACACTTTGTTCCAAGTTCATTCACAAACTCACCCCAAGGACCTTTTTGTTTGTGAAATTATTGGATTGAATGCTGGACACTTTGTTCCAAGCTCATCCCCAAACTCACTCCAAGGACCTTTTTGTTTGTGGTGAGTTTATTGGATTCCTTGGAATTCATGGTAAAATGGGTTCTAAGAAATGATTATATGAGAAGTGAGGGGGTGAAGGATTAAAGGTGGATATTTAGATCGGACACTGACTTTTCATGGATTTGTTTACTGGGGTAATGGCCGGGTTTTCATTTCCCATCTACCCATGATTCATTTTTCTTTAAATAGGGGTTTGTTTAATGGCCATCTATGGATCTTCACCTTTTTCTTTTTTCAATTTTAGCCACTTTTAGGAATACGTTTCGTAGGATTCCCAGGAATTCAATTCCATGAAGCAAACACGCCCTAATGGTTTTTGTATGAAATTATGTATTATTGTGAAGAGACGTTTCCATGGAATGTTATTTACTTACCTGTCATGTTTCGTTGGCTCATCCGTATAAGAAAACCTCTTACTGGCCCTATATATATATATATATAGAGAGAGAGAGAGAGAGAGAGAGAGAGAGAGAGAGAGAGAGAGAGAGAGAGAGAGAGAGAGAGGCTCTCCTAAGCTCAAGTTTAAGATAAAATCTCCTAAGCTCATGCTTGTGGGGCCCACCTTTGGTCCATCCAAATGGACCAAACACATGACCCCTCTAAATTACACGTGTCTAACAACTTTTGGTCAGATCCGAATTTATTGGACCGTTGAATCGACTATGTATCGATCCGAATGGACTATTGATCATTAAACTTTTGGGCCCATATGGAGATGATAGAAATCACGATTGGGGTTGATTTTTTTTCAGAAAGGAAGATCCCTTGAAATCCCCACAACCCCCATCCCCATGTGGGTCCCCAAATGGGCCCCACCACACACTTGAGCTTACCTTATCCTAAGCTTGAGCTTATGAGAGCTGGCCCCATATATTTATATATTAAAAAGGGGAATCTTGAGCTGGAAGTGAAGATTGGTTTGCATATTTTGGCAGGTGGTTTTCTGCTTGTTTTCTTTTTCCATTGGAGGAAATTGAAAATCTTTTTTTTTTTTTTGGGAATATGCTTTCTTGACAAACCACCCACAATCAATGTCCGGAACCATTCTATCCTCATTGCTAATGATTGGTGGAAAAACTAAAGAACACTATTCCCCAAGATGTGGTTTGCCTGTAGTTCTGCCTGAAATACATCTGTACAGAAACTGTCCAGTTCAAATTTGAAACTACTCTCTCTTTCTTTCATATTCTAGTATTCCCTCCCTCTCTCTTTCTGTCTCTCATCCTTGTAATCCCTCTCTCTCTCTCTCTCTCTCTCTCACACACACACACACACACACACACACAGAGTCAGCTGTGAGAAAGAAACTTGGAATTTTCTATGGATGATATTTACCATGTCTAATCTCTCTAAATCTTATTTCCTTTTATCTCTTTTATTGTTATATTCCTTTTTCAATGATGAAATGCCTTCAGTGGTTTATTTGGGTGTGTTTTGATGTCTCTGAAGGTGCAAATGGTTTGAATAACTTAAAGGGTGGAAGGTAACTTGTTGTGCTCTAGGATTTGGGTGACCAGGAAATATGAAATAATATTAATCCACCTTTTTGGTGCTGATGGCAAATATGGAGTTGGGACCTTTTCTTTTTCTTTCTTTCTTTTTTTTTTTTTTTCGGTGTAAAAATGCCTTGCACCTAATCAGATCTTTCAAATTTTACAGTCTCAACTGCACTTCACAATTTCTTGATGTCTATTTTGCAGAAGTGCTAATTAGCAATTCCGAGAGATTTATCACACCATGCATGATGGTGTAATGCGATTAACGCTCTGTTTCTAATATTTTGTATGAATTGATCAATGCCGCTTTAAAAATATTCTGGATAACGTACTCCATCCAGATCATAAAATAATCTACTATAGGCACATCTGTGTAACAACTTTTCAGTAGAAAACGGGATAATTTTGTGTGGAAAAGCAGGACGTCTTCCGTAGAAAAGGTTTTCCATCGTTTTACTCTATTCCGCGGGAAAGTTTTCCCGATTTTGGTGTTGATTGGTGTTTTTATAAATGTTTTTCCAATCCTTAACTGATACAGGCCAAGGGTTACAGAAAGATTCGTAAGCATGGTTTAAAAACAACGGCCGTTAAGTTATTTTCATAATGACGGTCAAAATGGTCACGTTATAAAAAAAAAAGTGAAAAAGTTGGTCCATAACGGCCGATATTTTGAATATAACGGTCATAATGGTCAATATTTTAAAAATAACGGTCAAAATATCGGCTCACTATTCTCTCTCTTTTTTTTTTTTTTGAACTTCCTGTCCCTGTCTTTCTTTCACTTCTTTCTTTCCCAAACCATCTGTGGAGCTTCCTGAGACTGCTAGAGCTTCCCAAGTCTCTTTTTTTCACCAAAACTTAAGTGATTTGCAGAATTTTGGTAGATTCTCACATGAATGCTTCTTCCCTCCTCAACCACAATGCTCGTATGTCCATACTCCACTATTTTAATTAATTAATTCATGCTGATGTAGTAGTAAATGTTACTCACTCTCAACTTACTTGGTGATTTGAGTAATTGAGTATGGCACTACTGCTACGAGTTTCTTGACTTTTAAGTGGATAACACTATGTAGAAATCAGGCCCATCTAGAAAGGGCCCAAGATAGTGGAGAACAGGTCCATCAGGCCCACCAGTCTATTGCCCAAATCACTCCCGTGGGATAGCTGTGTATAGTTGTAGTCAAACCTGTGTGTTCCGTATATACCATACTTGTAGGCCATAAAATCTGTAAACCTGTATAATTAGATATGATTGATTGTAATTCCAGCCCTGATTTGGGACATTAGAGGCTATAAAATAGAGGGTCGAGCATGCCAAAAGCTCACGACCAACATTCCTCATATCTTCATTACGTCTATTCTTCCTCTCTTAATCTGGTCTATGCCAAACCTTAGTAGCACGAAGCGGGGGCGGGGGCGGGGGCGGGGGCGGGGGAGCGGATGATTACAGAAGTGTGGGAGCGCCGTCGAGAGCGTTCAGGAAAAATTATGAGTATTTTATGTTTTTTTAATATAGTTAAATGTCAAACAGAAAATATCATTCTACCACTTAAATTGCAAAACATCAAATTTTTTATAATTTTTATATGTAATTCCAGTTGTTCTCTGTATCTTAGTTGCACGAAGGGGGGCAGGAGTAGTATCGGTGCTGGTGGATTATAGGAGCTCTTCTTTCGGGACGGGAAACGTTTAGGAATAATACATGAAAATATGTAATACAAGTAAACATTATTATGCCTCATTCATATCAATTGCAAAGATTGTCATAGTCATGGATGAAAATAGCGATAGCGGCGGGCGTAGCGGCCCGCCGCCAAAACGCTACGAAGCGGGGGATACGTAGCGTAGCGGGGATACGTAGCGGCGTAGCGGTGCGATTTGAAAAAATCGCCCAAAAAATCTGAAAAAATTCCAGAAAACCCAGAAAATTGTAAAATGAAAGAATATGTGGTTCTTTTGCAAAAGTAAGTAAGAAAAGGAGGAGTAGCGGTGCCCTCAATATATGAAGTCCTGTATCGCTGTATAAATAGAAAATAATAGTAATTATTAGTTTTTTCACATGTATTCATGTTTCTTAGTCATAGTAATTTAGAAAGTAATGGAAAGCTCATAAAAAAAAAACTAGAATATGAAATAAAGGCATAAGACTTAAGAGTTAGATCATTACTCATTACTCATTAGTGAACATTGAACAATCAAATATCAATACTTCAACATCCAAGGTTCAAATTCAATCAAGTGAATGAACTATGAAGTATGAAGTGATCAACAATCAACATTCAACACTAATTTAGAAATGACAGAGTAGAGAGTTAGTGAAGGAAATAGGATTAGGAATACCTTAATCACCACCAAAAGGAATGTCTACCAAGATTCAAGGCGCCATGGTTATCCTCATCATCATCATTGTTTTCATTTCTATTGGCACCATATTGAATTTGATATTGATGAGCATTGGCATCCACAATTCCAAAGAAGGCAGCCGGATCATCATAGGAAATTGGAGGTGGAGGTGGATGTCTACCATATTGCGTTTCACCATAGTCACCATATGAGTAGGACCCTGAAGTTGAAGACTGTTCTTGTCCTTGTACTTGACCATATGGAAAATAATGTGAGGGTCCTTGTCCACTGTAACTAGGGTTCCACGAATCAGTCCATGATGCTGCTTGTTGTCCTCCAACATCTCCACCCATATTTCCTTGCTCATTACCACCTCCAACCCCAGGTGGTGAGTCTCTTCGGCGCCGTTGATAACCACGGCTTGGATCAAATCTTCCAGATGGTAACTCCCGTACTTCCTCTACCGGAACGACATCATCTTCATCATGTTGGTAGTATTCACTAGTACCACCTGTCCCACTGTCTCCTCCTACATCTCCTCCACCATGGCTACTCGAAGAGACGGTGGTGGAACTAGCTTTCTCAGAAGATCCAATAGTTGCAGGTTCTTTCCCACTCCTCGTCCTACTGGACCTGGTACTAGTACCTTCTCCTTGAGGTGGCTGGCCTTCTGCAGGTGCCTCACCTATATCCTCATCTATCAACTCTTGAATCGTTCCTTGAAACCCAGGATCTGAATCTAGCAGTGGATCCTCTATCTCGGCTATCCATGGGAGTAAGGGATCGTCATCTCTGAATATGTTATCCAAATTAATAGGACAATAAGCAGGATCATCCCTTGCTTTTCTCTCCCTAGTTCTGTTTCTCAACTTCAAATTGTAATGACAGTATACAAGCTTGTTGAGTTTATGCATGGTAAGCCGATTCTTGGCCTTCGTGTGGATCAAAGAGAAAGTGCTCCAATTCCTCTCACAGTTGGAAGATGTTGTAGTTTGACTAAGGATGCGAACAACCGCTCTCCTTAGATGTGGAGCACTCTCTCCATAATTCATCCACCAATCAGCTGAAATGCAAAAAAAAAAAAAAAATATTAGATATTCGTAACCCTCTAGTCCTTCTAATCAAATTAAGATAAATAGATCAAGAGTATTTGGGTGGGGTCTTTTTGTTCATAGTCATACCAGGTGGGATCCTTCCAATCGATCGTATCACAAGAGGGTCAGCAAAGGTTCCTCTCCTTTGTGTATACATAGATATCTACAATGTGAAAATTAGAAATAAGTCAGTCAACCCCTACAGCATGTATGGCAATTGGCACTTGGCAGCATAATTAAATTCTCTTTTAAGTAACCACCCACTAACCTCTTGTACGGCATCAACTTGATCATCTGCGCTTAACAATCTCTTCAATACCTCCCGTAATCCTACCCGCAATTCTGTATCTATTGCTTCGGTGTGTAGTTCGGCATTTTGGTAATAGAATTCGGGATTCAAAAAATAACCTACATTAAAAATATGTAGAATGTACTGTGAGCAAACAATATAATAAATACATTAGTTAGGAAAACAAAAGAGTATAACTATCAAAGATATATATTAATTACCTGCAGCATGCAATGGATGGTGCAACTGATCGTTCCAACGGGCATCAATAATGTCTATATATTTCTGATGATATCTAACATTTTCCATAATGGCTCGTTTTGCCCGATCCATTGCTTCATATATAAAGCCCATTGTCGGCTTGTCATCACCATCTACAAGACGCAACACTTTAACTAAAGGCTCAAAAACCTTTAATACTTTCTTCACTTTCTTCCAAAATTTATTGTCCCTCATCAAGTTTGGGACTTCAAACTCCGGACCATGAGTTGCATTGCCCCATTTCGAACGAAGCCATTCTTTCCGATGCAAACATCTGAATCAGCTCCGTTCTAAACCTTACAAGGCTTTCCATAGCCAGAAAATGGGTTGCAAACCTAGTTAATCCTGGACGCAGCAAGGCATGGTTATTTGTGTATCTTTTCATCAAGCTTAACACCCATGAATGATCATATATAAATCTTATAATTCCTCTACATGCCTTGATCAATGAAGCCACTTTTGTCTTCCTTCCAATCTCTTCCAATATGAGATCTACGCAGTGTGCTGCACATGGGGTCCAGAATAAATGTTCCCTCTTGTCCATCAACATCTTACCAGCTGCCTTGAAATTGGCACCATTATCTGTAACAATTTGTACAACATGCTCCTCTCCCACACTCTCTACAATTTTTTCCATAAGAGTGTATATATATACGGCTGTCCGTCTATGTTCAGTTGCATCAACGGACTTCACAAAGACGGTCCCAGCGACTGAATACACCAAAAAGTTTATTAATTGTGTTTGAGTGCCGCTGGTCCACCCGTCACACATGATGGTAACACCATTCTGTTGCCACATGGGCCTAAACTTTTCCACCCATTCTTTTATTTCTCTATATTCTTCTTCAAGGTATTTAGTGCCCACATCATATACGGAGGGTGCCTGTATACCCCGCCCAGCTTCGGCGGCAACATCAAGAATAGTCTGAAAATATGGGGAATCTACTGCTGTAGGTGGTATGTTCTTGTGAATTAGCCATTTTGCTGTAGCTTTGGCTAACCTATCTCTTGCAGCCTTCATTACCCCTTTCACAACACTCGATATTTTTGGTTGTTTAGCTCCCTCTTTTCTATGTGCTAGAGGATCAACAGGGGGAGGAACTGCTCTTCTAGTAGAGATAACTTCTACATCAACATCCCGTTCCCGGGTGCTAAATGCCCTACGCATAGCCCCCCCCCCAATGCCCTTGCCCCTACTTGGGACAGCAGACGATGAGCCTCCTGCATCATAAAATTTGCTTCCGGCAAATGAACGACGTTCATATTCTTCTTGTTGACTCATGATGGACTCTCGGCGTGCAGCCTCCATTTGTGCATCTTCCTCCTCATCAAAGTATTCATCCCCAAATACTTCATAACGAGCAGCATCAACATCTTGCCGCCTCTTTTCTTTTATCTCTACTTTTCTAGCTTTGTTTTGGCTAAGCAAAGCTTTCATTTGTTCCTTTACTTCCCTTGGTACTTCGGTACAGCCTGTAACATTACCAGAAATATGGCCCAAGTGGTGCTTGAATCTTGTAATGCCCCCATTGGTCACTTTCCCACAAAACTTGCATTTGATTTTCAACCTGTTATTATCAACTGCCTCACCAAAGCTCCATGCGGGATCAATATCACGAGGCATTTTCACTTATCAATAGAAGATTGAATACCTGGCTATAAATAATTAAATATGAACAAGTAGTATGTTAAAAATTAAAAAAACAAAGAAACATATTAGAGGAAACATATATCTAACGCTTAGGAATCATTCTCTTGACATTTAATTGGTATTTCATTACTTAAAGTATAATTTTTTTTCAAAAATTTAAAAAATCCGAAAATAAGAAAATAAATTAGAATTAGGAAAAGACAAAGATATGTTGGATTGATCTATGCCAAACATAGATATAACATTGAGGAGCATTTTTCAATACATTTGATTGGCATTCCATTATTAAAAATATTTTTTTTTTCAAAAAATAACAAAAATCCGAAATTAAAAAATAAAAAAAGTAAAAACACAAGCAATATATGTTGGAATGATCTATGGAAAACATAAATATCAAATGTAGGAACCATTTTCAAGACATTTGATTGGTATTCAAATATTAAAAATATTTTTTTTTCAAAAAATAAATAAATCCGAAAAAAAAAAATAGAAAAAAAATCAACAAACATTCAAAATGTGATGGATTGATCTATGGGGAACATAGATCTATCATTTAGAATGCATTTCCAAGTGGTTTCATGGGTTGTCCATGAGTATTCACATTTTTTTTTTCAAAAAATAAATAAATCCGAAAATAAAAAATAGAAAAAAATCAACAAACATTCAAAATGTGATGGATTGATCTATGGGGAACATAGATCTATCATTTAGAATGCATTTCCAAGTGGTTTCATGGGTTGTCCATGAGTATTCACATTTTTTTTTTCAAAAAATAAATAAATCCGAAAATAAAAAATAGAGAAAAATCAATAAACATTCAAAATGTGATGGATTGATCTATGGGGAACATAGATCTATCATTTAGAATGCATTTCCAAGTGATTTCATGGATTGTCCATGAGTATTCACATTTTTTTTTTCAAAAAATAAATAAATCCGAAAATAAAAAATAAAGAAAAATCAATAAACATTCAAAATGTGATGGATTGATCTATGGGGAACATAGATCTATCATTTAGAATGCATTTCCAAGTGATTTCATGGGTTGTCCATGAGTATTCACATTTTTTTTTTCAAAAAATAAATAAATCCGAAAATAAAAAATAGAAAAAAATAAAATAAAAATAAAAATAAGTGTGCATGATGAAAGGGAAACATGGATCTCATCATATTACAAGACAAGGAAGCATTTTATAGTACTTAGACTCTTAGAAAGACATGAATAGATGATCTCAAAAGTTAAAAGACTAGAAAAAAATCCAAAAGAAAAACATACCTAGATGGAATGGAAGCTTGGGCCTTGGATCTTGTAATTGTTTGTGTTTGATTCCTTCCAATTTGATGTTAAACACTTGTCTTGTAGTAAAATCTTGAAAATGAGTTGAAAATTTGGAGTTGGGAGGCTCTCACAGCAGTGAAGGGGGAGTTACTTAGACAAAAATAGTGAAAAAGGAGTGCTAGGGCCGGCTGGGAAGGAAGGGGGGGCTTTTTATACCCCCAGCCGCAACGTAGCGGCCGCTACGCTTTGTGGCGGCCGCTACAGGTATTTATCGGCCGCCACGGCCGATACGGGTGCGATACGGTCGTGGCGGCCGCTATTTTCATGTAGCGTGGCGGACTCGGCCGCCACGCCCGATTTATCGGCCGCTACGCTACGTAGCGGCCGATATTTTCATCCATGGTCATAGTGACTAAGTAATATTATGGTTATATTAAGTAATCGAGCAAATTTAATTTGATATTTTTCTAATGTCTTATCATTACTTAATTTTTTCTTTTACTTGGTATCTTCTATATTTGTTTCTTTTGGGATTTATATGCCTAAGAGTTTCTATCTTAGTTGGGAGCGGGTTCCTTTCTCAATGGGAGTGAGGTTCCTAGGATGGGAGTGCGGGAGCGAGGTTCCGAGGTGGGAGCGCCACCCATATAGGAGTTTCCTGCAACTAAGCTCCAAGCATGGTTACATGGTATTAGAGCAGGTTCCAATCCCATCGTTCTTGTGTAGCCCACGTGGCTCATGTCGTTCTTGTGTACCCACGTGGCAAGCCCGTCCATGAAATTTGTTGGGCCTGCACGTGAGGAGGAGTGTTGGGAAGCCCCACATCCCACATTGCTTGAGTCCCGAGTTGGACATGTCTTCATATACTTGTTTGGGCCTTCCACCTATCAGCTTAAGCTTTTGGGTTGGTATATGGTTTCTTACATGGTATATTCCAGTTCCCACTTCCTATTCACAGGCCTAAAAAATATCCTGATGGTGCGATGCGATGAATGAAGAATTATTAGCTCTTGAATCCAATTCCACATGGGATCTTGTTCCAACTTCTCAGGTTGCCTCAATCGTTGGCAATAAATGGGTTTACTCTATCAAGGTTCGTTCTAATG
Organism: Litsea cubeba; assembly: GCA_012931725.1. NCBI lineage: Eukaryota > Viridiplantae > Streptophyta > Magnoliopsida > Laurales > Lauraceae > Litsea > Litsea cubeba. Next base: position 154,241,636 of record CM022945.1, on the reverse strand, counting down.
GGAGTCTGCATCGGTACAAAGCACGACTTGTTGCACAGGGGTACAAGCAGGAATATGGAATTGACTATGAGGAGACCTTTGCAACAGTGGCTAAAATGACAACTGTACGTTTGTTAAGTGTTGCCTTTGTTCGAAATTGGCCGCTTTGGAAGATGGATGTCAAGAATGCCTTCTTACATGGAGATCTTCAAGAAACAGTCTACATGAGACCACCACCAGGATATGCCTGTCCTCCAAAACATGTCTGTAAACTGAAAAAATCATTATATGGACTTAAACAGGCTCCCCGTGCATGGTTCGAAAAATTTTGATCCACCATTCTTCAGGCTCACTTTTACCAGAGTCCCAATGACAGCTCTCTGTTCTACCTCCCGTGGTGTACTATTTTGTTGCTCTATGTCGATGACATGATTATTAGTGGAAATGATGCGATTGGAATTTCTGAGCTCAAGACCTATGTCATGAAGAACTTTAAAATGAAGGACTTTTGATCCTTAACTTATTTTCTTGGCCTTGAGATTTTTAAATCGAAGGAAGGTATCAGTGTGTGTCAATCAAAATATGCTGTAGATTTAATTAAATTCGCCTGTCTTGAAAATGCTAAATCCTTTGACACACCTCTGGAGCTCAATGTTAAAATCAGCAAAGATGATGGAAGCCCTCTCGAAGATCCGATCCAACTATCTTTCCTCGTCTAGTAGGCAGTCTACTTTACCTGACCATGACTAGGCTAGACATCTCCCATGCTGTAAAGACATTTAGTCAGTTCATCAGTAACCCTCATAAGCCACATCTTCATTTGGTCCATCGCATCATCCAGTATATCAAAGTCACCCTCAATCGTGGTCTGTTCTATCCTTCAAGAAATTCATTAGTATTACAAGCATATGCGGATGCAGACTGGGCTGGTTGTGCAGACACCCGTCGTTGTGCATGTTTCTTGGCAACTCTCTCATCTCATGGAAGTGCAAGAAACAACCAACACTTTCTAAGTCATCAGCAGAAGCATTATATCGTTCAATGTCATCAGCAAGTGGAGAAGTTGTGTGGCTTCGTCGATTACTTCAAGAATTTGGTGCAATTCCTTTGAGCCCTACTCCACTCTATGCAGACAACACCAGTGCCATCCGCATTCCAAAGAACACCATTTACCATGAGCGGACCAAGCACAGAGAGATCGACTGTCACTTCAATCGGCAACAATTACAAATGTAATCTCTTTGTCTTATGTTTCCTCTCATGAGTAGTTGGCAAATGTCTTCACGAAAGCACTTCCTTGAGATCATCATTTCTATCTATGTTCCAAATTGCTGCTCTCTTCCAACCCGCATCAATTTGAGGGGGAATGTAGAAATCAGGCCCATCTAGAAAGGGACCAAGATAATGGAGAACAGGTCCATCAGGCCCACCAATCTATTGCCCAAATCACTCACGTGGGATAGCTGTGTATAGTTTCAGTCAAAGCTGTGTATTTTGTACATACCATACTTGTAGGCCATTAAATCTGTACACCTGTGTAATTAGATATGATTGATTGTAATTCCAGCCCTGATTTGGGCCATTAAAGGCTATAAAATAGAGGGTCGAGCATGCCAAAAGCTCACGACCAATATTCCTCATATCTTCATTACATCTCTTCTTCCTCTCTTAATCTGGTCTACTCCAGACATGGTTACACACTAATTGTTAGTTCAAAATTTTGGTTGCTTATAATTTGTGATATTTCAACTTATTTTAGTATATACATGTAAATCTATTTAATTTAGAATAGATTTTACAAGTTTCAGATAAGACATTGATATGACTTAGGTGGACCGATATTTTGCTTTAAAGTGTTTACTAATGAAAAAAATCATTGTTTTCTAGCATTTTATAATATTCTGATTTTTTTTTTTGGGTAAAAAAAAATTTCGCAACATGATGGACCACGAACTGCGACGCGATCCCACGTCATAACGGTTATAGGGTCGACCGCAATAGCGAATACGACCGCAATTTTGAACCATGTTCGTACGTTGTAACCTTGATTGCTATATAGATGATCAATCAAATCTGATTGCACTGATCACTTTTGACTAGTAGGCCTTAAACTGCCTGAGGACTTATCCAAATGGCTGGACCAATATAACAATTATGAGCAGCAGCTGGAATCTTGGTGGGCTTATCTTGGTCAGACCACTTAACATTATCCCAACTTCACCAGAACAATTCAAATGTAGGATTCTAAATCATGGATTATCTATGAATTATATCCCAACACCACTGCAACCCAACATCCTATGATGGTCCAAAATATAAAATCCTTATAGATTTAGTTTAATTGAATCGCACCTTTTAGCAACCATTGTGGCACTAAATGAAAGTCAATGATTGAGCACTATTGGCTATTGATTGAAATAGCGATAATAGCTTCAAAATTACCTCTAGTCACCCTTAGATCAGATGCAATGGCTCATTCTACAGCTTTACTACCAGCCCACACCCTCACATTTAGCCCTTGATTGTATTCTGGTTTCAACAGAGATGACAGGCACCATCTAGGAGTTGATGGCCTGCCAGACTTTCTGAGTTGCGAGTTGCGAACCCTACAGTCTACCACCAAGCTCAGACAAATTGACACTGTTTCAGCCCCTATTTTTCTGATCATTCTGTAGAAGAAAATAGCTAAATCATGGCCACTTTTCAGGCCTTGGAACTCTAGCATCATGATGATGATGCGGTGATCGTTCCTTTGCCTTTCATCTTCCCTGGGTTTCTTTCCCAGATCCTGCCTAATGTCATATTGGATATCCTAGGTCTTTCAACTGCTGGAAGCCTTTTGCCTATGTGAGAAAATCTGTGAGCTTATTCTGGGAGCATCATGTCAGCTTTGAAAGGAAAAAAATGTTTTTCTTGTTGTAAACAATGGAGGAAACAGAGTATAAAACTCACATAAACCTTTGATAAAGTCTTATATGATTAAATCCTGATCATAAATAAAGCATCCTAAACCTTCTTAAACTAGAAGTTTTAATTCGAACCAAATTGGAAAGCTTTCTCTACATATTAGATCTGGTCCCTTCTACCATACTACACCTTGGGACCCTGCATGAGCTTGGACCCCGCTTGTATTTGGTCTGCATTATAACGTTACACATGCTGCATGCGCACTCTTATACAGGCATACAGAAAGTTGGGTTGACATGGACCAAAATATTTGATATCTGATTTAGTGGCTGTGTTTCTGGCTGCATCAGTGGTCACTGCTATGATGACTGATGCTGATGAAATTGGTGTTTATTCTCTCTTACAGGGGTGTTATGTCTTTTCCTTTGCCCAGATGAAATTAATATTCATTTTGGTGTGCTTTTGCGTTTGGTGACTGTGAGTGAATTTCTTTGGAAGTAGCTGTTCTTCTTTAACTTGGTTATTTGCTTTTTTTTTTTGGATGAAGATTTGTACATTATTATGGATTGTAGAGTTCTCTTTGATGGAAATTGTGAACGAAATCTCTTGTTGAGTTATATAAACAAAATCAGTGCTGATATTTCTGAAGTCTGAGCTCGTCTACCTGAAGTAGCTCTATATTAATGTGATTTCATATGTGACATCCTATCAAATTGCTGAAGAAGGTATTCTTGGGAAGAGAGCAAGAATGTATGGGAGAGCAGGTCTTGATAGATTTAGAAAAGCATCATCTTTGGAGCCATTTTCTGTGACGCTTAATTCAACTCCAAAAGCAGCTGCCCAACCTCCAGTCACATCAGTCCAGTCACAGATTCCGCACACGCAGACGCAATTGCGGCAGCAGAACCATGTTCATTCAAAACAAGAGGGACATGAGCTAACACCAGCAGTAGCACCAACTCAGCAAACCACTCAGGTTGGAGGAGGACAGTCTACTTGGCAGCCTCCAGATTGGGCAATTGAGCCCAGGCCTGGTGTTTACTATCTCGAGGTCTTGAAGGATGGTGAAGTTCTTGATCGGATCAATCTTGATAAGCGAAGGCATATTTTTGGGAGACAATTTCCTGTGTGTGATTTTGTGCTAGACCATCAATCAGTTTCACGCCAACATGCTGCTGTCGTTCCTCACAAGAATGGAAGGTTAGATTTCATGATAGATTTCTTTTTCTTCCTATTTAAATATGATTTGTGCATAATTTGTGTAGGTAGTGTATGAATTTCTTTCATTTCCATCTTCCTCTGCATTTATTTGCTGGTGCTTGTACTCGTGTCTGCTATTGTACCTTCTTCTGCCTTGAGTTTACAGGCCTTATGAACTTTAAGGTGGATTTGGATGTCTTAATGTTGCATTTAGATGGACAGAGACAGGGCCATGCCTCATTCTTTCAATGATGCATCTAGTGTGATTTAGGAACCAAAAACTGCATGAGTTGGGGTTTTGTTTCCTGCCTGGTCTTTGCAAATCCAATAGCATGTTTTATCGCTCAAGATGTGGAACGCATGTGTAATAGAAATTTGGCATGGAAAAGATCCATCCATGTGCTTTTTAAGGCATGCAAACCTACCCTAATTTTGAAAATACTGATTTCTAGGGAGGTAAATGGGTCAGGCCCTCTATGAGTCCAAATGTGGACCCAATTATATTTTGTACGCCATACCTTGTCCAAATACCTGAGTCCGTAATGTGGACCTGAATCCAGTCTCTAGGATCAAACGGGCCCAAAAATTGGGCTGATGCTGACTTTTTAAGGTAAAACCCTTTTGGTGATCAGGTAAGTGGGGTCTGTTGCCATTGCTAGTTTGTTGTAGGGTTAAAACAGGCCTGAGCCAGATGCATATATAATTCATTCACCTAAGACTGTTGACCGACCTTGGTCTGGCTTGGTTCGGCCTAATGCTGAAATCTAGTGACACCAGATTCAGACTGTATGACAGGCATAACGCGGGGGGGGGGGGGGTATACAGAACCAAGTTTAGGGCCCAAATTATTATTGGGCCAAGCGTGAATCTTGGGATCTATGTTTGTTGGAATTGGAACTTTATTAGGGTTGAGCCTTTGTTGTGTGCACTTGGGCCTTCCATAACCCTTGTTGGGTGGGGTAATAAAATCCATGTTTGGGACCTCTCCCAGTCTAATTCAGCCATTGACTGGTGTGGACCTAAATTGTTCGACCCAATTTTTTTACCATTTAGCAAATGGTTCCATGGCTATGAACCTGAATCCAGACTGAATGTCAATCAGACCCAATGGAGAGCCTGTACACTTGCATGTATATAACCTTTGGATAATTGAGCGGAAGGGTCCCATTGCGATCCCTCCCATTTGAAATCAAGGATTTTTATTGGTGTTTTTTAGGACTATAAATTGTGAATTGGGTAGTTAGTTACTTTTTTTTTGGTTGGAGAATTGGGTAGTTAATACCAAGTATTTATGGACTTATCTTTTGTACTGCAGTATATATGTAATTGACTTGGGCTCAGTCCATGGTACATTTGTTGCAAATGAACGACTAACAAAAGATAACCCAGTTGAGCTTGAAGTTGGTCAGTCACTGAAATTTGCTGCATCGACCAGATCTTACGTCTTGAGGAAGAATAATGCCGCTCTTTTTCCTACTCCACTGCCTGCAGAAATCAATCTGCCTTCCCCTCCAGATCCAACTGATGAAGAAGCAGTTTTGGAATACAATACAATTCTCAATCGTTATGGTTTGAGCAAATTGGATTTACTTTCGGAGTCAACAAAGAATTCAGGGAGTGAAATTGGAACAAATGAGTCTGAAAGACCTAGCAAGCGATATAGGAAGATGAGAGTTGCTTTCAGAGATCAAGTTGGTGGTCACTTGGTAGAAGTAGTTGGGATTTCAGATGGTATTGATGTTGATACAGAGCCTGGTCCAATTGGAGTGAAAGAAGGCAGTCTTGTTGGAAAGTATGAATCCCTTGTACAGACCACAGTAATTCCCAGAGGAAAGGAACAGATACCTACAAAAGAAGAGAACTACTCCCCGAAAGGTGTGACTGATAAACTTCAACAGGTTTTGAATAAGGTCAAAGCCACTACGAAGGGTGGGATTTATGATGATCTGTATGGAGATTCACTTTCTGTCAAAGTGGGGTGCTTCTTGGGCATATGCATCGGGTGGTGCTGCTGATGGGCAAGGTGATATGGTTAAGGGTGCTGAGGGAAATTCTTTTGATGCCTCTGGTGGAAAATCTGATGATAATTCTGCATATGATGATGATGATGATCTGTTTGGATGAGATGTAGAAACTGATTTATGGTACTTTTTCTTCCCATTTGAGTGTCTATGAATGTATGGATCCTCTGCTGCAGTGAGTGCTAGGTCTGCTTTGTCCTCTCTTTCACCTATTCCCCATAGGTTGGATGGTCCCACTGTGGATATGGCATGCTGGAAAAGAATCTCCAAGATAGCAGGATCCTAAACCTTTGTTAGCTGATGTACAAGAATAGCACTGTAGAGAAGGATCCAGAGATGGGGGTTATTTTTTTTCCAATTTTGAATTTGAAGCATTCTCCATTCACGGTGGTGGGCTGCTTTCAGATCAATGATTTGGATGGAGCACAACAGTTTACCTATAGGCCTTGAAATCAGCAGAGCAAAACTAAATGCTAGCTGCTGTGCAGGCACCTATGGGACTTCAGGGATTTAGAGCATTTTTTTTGGGGGCTGTAGCTGGTTGTTCATATGGTAAAACTTTGTTGCAATGCTGCATGCCCTTTTCACCGAACTGTGTATTTTGTTTTCACTTTTTAAAGCAACAATGTTCCCTCCCTCCCTCTTTTTTATATTTTTATGGTGTCTTCTTTTCTTCTAAAATCCATATGCAGTTTGCTAACATGCTATTCAACAAATTTACAGAGACTGGACTGGGCCTTCATGGACACGTTGCTACTTATTAAACTTTGTACCCCAGTGTTGTGTATGCTTATCTTCGATTTTGAGAATGTGTATTCCCTTCCTATTTCACTCTACAGCTCCTGAACCCTTCCCCATGCTACTTGTCTACTTGCATTCTTAGGTTTAGATTTAGTTCATTGGCAAACAAGTAGAGATGATATAGGAGGTTTAACTTTCTTGAAAGCATATTGATAGCACTAGATGTGTGGCCAGGAAGCCCACTCTTTTGACATTGACATTGACCATGACCAGTTCTGTTGTTCAGTTACTTATAAGAGCACTGGTATGTGTCTGATGGCCGGTCCAGATTCTAAATAAATCAGGTTGTGCAAGATTGGCTGCCAGTTCTGTTCTGCAAGGCTGGCTGCCAGTTTTGTGGGTGCCTACAGCTTTCATGATGAGGATGATTATTATTATTATTATTTTAAATGAAAATTCCTTTGAAGAAAACAAGGGAAACAACTTCAGAGAAACAAACTAGACAAGAATTCAAGATAGTAGCACTGAAACATCATCCACATTAGAACAACCAAAATTAACTAACTATGATCTCATGATTGCAATCAAGATTGCTCTCATGTCTACTTCTTTTAAGGAGCATATCTTTGTACCTTTACATTCTCACGCACCGATAATTGACCCATTGAAACACATTAAAAAATAAATAAATCAAAAGCCGAATCACCAACAGAAGCTTTAAAAGCAGAATTCAACAACGGTGTCTTACCTGAGTGGTAAGACACTCCAATTCTCACTGGGAGTTCTGGGTTGGACCCTGCCTCCCCTCTCCTTGCATATGTGAGTTCGTCTTTTTGCATGTGTGAGTTTGTCTCTCCTCATATATACGAGTTTTCTTTCTGTTTTTTTTTTTTTTTTTTTTGGGGGGGGGCGGGTTTTCTTTCTACCTAACCACTGCCCTTTGCCTATTTGTAGCCTCCATAGTCATTTGAGTAACTGTAATTATTACAAACTCTTTGCTTCTTTATGAAATGTTAAAAAATCCTTTTATATAACTTCTTCCGCGGCTTTCTACTTAACCACTGCCCCTTTGCCTATTTGTAGCCTCCGTAGTCATTTGAGTAACTGTAATTATTACAAACTCTTTGCTTCTTTATGAAATGTTAAAAAATCCTTTTATATAACTTCTTCCAACCGATTTTGTCAAATAAATAATACCCCCTTTTAAAGTTAAATTAAAATGCCGTCATTAAGAAAATATCGATAACAACGTATTATGTTTGCATGGGGCGCACGGTGCCTAAAAAATGCCCCTTCTTGTTGGATCCACCGGAATGCATGATGACTATGGAAGTCCATTGGATGGAAAGACCCATATGATATGTAAAATCTTGAATCCATATGGCCATTCTAACCTTTTGATCCATGGCACTAAAATCTAATGTTTAGAAGCAATTGTTGAGATGTAAGTTTTAAGTATGTCTTTCTATTTACAACATTTATCGACTAGAACCATTTTCACATCATTTTCGCATATTCTTTATTGATAATTTAATCGGAAAAAAATACTTGATGAGCACGTGTGACGCGATCAAACACTTTAGATGGTGGTGCACCAATTAGAGCAATTGGGCCGAATTTTTAGTTTTTTTAACCTATTTGACACATCGTCGGCGCCGACCTTATTTACACTAAAAGTTGTAACTTTTCCAAGCGCTCTCGGAAAAAAAATCTAAGTCAAGGTCGGTGATAACCTTAGCAGTGTAAAATAAGGTCATCATCGATGCAGATTTTCTATTTTTTTGACCAAAAGTTGTAACTTTTTTCAGGCGTTTTCGATAAAAAAATCCTAAGTCAGGGTTAGTGATGACCTTAGCTGTGTAAAATAAGGTCATCACCGACACATGTTTCTTATTTTTTTGACCAAAAGTTGTAACTTTTTTCAGGCATTCCCTGGAAAAAATTCTAAGTTAGGGTCGGTGATGGCCATAGCAGTCTAAAATAAGTGATACAGCGTCGGTGATGACGCTATATAAATTTGGAAAATATCCTAAGGAAGGAGACCAGTACATTTACATCAAAAGGCGCCTATGTGCTTCAAATACAACATTTATGAATTTAAATACAAACAAAAACATTTCATGCATTCAATTGACATTCAATCAATCCATCAACATCCCATATACATTTACCTAAATTGCCTGCACATCTCCTAAGTTTAAAGTTACAAATTGACAATATCCACAATATAACCATACTTCAATTACAAGTTACATTAGGATCGATATCCAAGAACACATATAACACAACAAATGTAGGTGGAGGTTCACTGCAAGCCAGACGGCTAGACCTAGAGTAGAGGGAGGTTTGGATAAAGCACTCAAACATAACCACTCCTGCGAAAAATGACAGTTTGAATAACGTTAGCCATAGATCGAAAGGAAGTTCAATTGATTAGCGGTTGTGTGGAAGAAAGTATGCCAAACCACGTTCAATAGTGATGGAAATGTGATGCTCTTGCTCGCACTAAAGTTGGGCTGGTTGTGCATTTGAGGTACTAGCCTCGTTGCGGGACAATTCGACCTTGCTTGTATTCTCTTTAGACATCTGTATACATCCAAATTATATATGATAGCATTGAATGTAATGAAGGCAAGCATACATAAAAAATGTTCACAAGACAGAAATAATGAACACTAAAAATTTCATGCTTATATAGAATAGTGAACACTAAAAATTGTACGGTTCATAACAATCCAATATTAGAGATAGATTACGCCCACTTGAAGTAAGAGATAAACAATTTTATCTAACACCACAATAGTTAAAGTTCATGTAGGGTAAATTATTGATTTTGCAGGGAAGTATAGGATGTATTATCGGTTATCTGCAACCAACTACATTTGTTAATATTACTTATCAATTGCATTGTATAAAAAAAATGCACTAAAAAATTGGTGCATCTCCAATTTTTACTCTCTTTACAAGTTTTGTATTACAAATTGTGGTGGTTGCTTACTTGTGCTCGGCACGGGTTTCTCTTTGCTAGTAAAGTATGAGACCAATATCATTCTAGTTAAATTATCCTAACATTTTTATTTTGTGACATTCATCTTTGTATATGAACCATTCCTTTGATAAATGGTCTGATTAAAAGGAGTTTCATTATTGATCCCATGGTTCCCTGATAACAGTTTCAGACGTGGTTTAACTAAGATGTGGTTTCATAAAGAAATTAGTGACCATTTTTGGAGCACGAAATGGCCTAGTTTTGGGTCACTTGACTAAGACATGTTTTCCATATGGATCTCATGCATTTAGGCTGCATCAATGAGGCAGGTTTTGGTAATAGACAAAAAGACCAATCAAATAAAAGGAAACTAATCAAACCATATTCTTAATTTAATTACAGATCTAATTGAACACCAAAAAACAAAATGAATCTGTTATCTTAAAGCTTTGGGACCAAAATCAACTCAATCCATTTCACAAAACAAGAAAAATGAGTAAAGAGAACATATTCATTCTAACTACCAAAGACGGTAACTGCTCCCGAACCATCGTCCTTCTCTAGTCAGAAAACCCCAATTTCGGAATCCTAAAAACCCTAGTCCATTCAAACGAACAATCTATAAATCCCACAACGACGTTGAAGCCCATGTGCCATGCACTTCGATATCGTATGCGGGATGGTGGGAGAACCAAAAGGAAGAAAAATACAAAAACATAGAGAACGACTAAAAAATGGAAGGGGATAGATACCTCTGCAGTCAAGATAGAAAAAATAGATGATGGAAAAACCAATCAGAAGCACAGAGATGTAGCTGATGAGGAAGTTCGAAGCCTGGTGCAAGTGGAAATGACAGCTACACGCAGGAGCACTCGTCTAAGGTTGGTCTCGGCGGTAGTCTGGGAGAGAGAAGAAACAGGGTTTCGAGCCCTAATAGGATTCGCGATGCAGTGTAAATAAGGTCGGCGCTGACTATGTGCCAAATAGGTATAAAAAAATAAAAAATTCGGCCCAATTGCTCTAATTGATGCACCACCATCTAAAGTATTTGATCGCGTCACACGGGCGCATTAAGTGTTTTTTCCGGTTAAATCCTCTTCTTTATTTTACCACGTTTGTTTGAATAATATGCGTAAATGTGATAAACGCATTTTTATAAATTATATTAAAATAGATTTGAATGAAGGCAAAGAAATTTCCTTATATAATGTCATCATTTTAAATATTGAATGAAGCCCATTATAAAGTTCAATCATCATAGAGAAAGTTCTAGATTTTCTCATCAATTTGAATGGATCCCAAATTAAATCATTTGGCATAGACTTCTAAATATGGGAATTAACACAAGTAGCCATCATTCATAAAGCTTGCATGCTCCAGAACTTGAACTCAATTTCTTCATATGAATATCACTATTCTCCATCTCTATGTATTGTAATTCCATGCAAACAAACAAGCCCATCACAACATTTTCAGTATATTTCAATTCCATATATAAACACTTCAAATAAATAGATCATCATCATTATCATCATCAAAGCCTTGTTCCAACCAACTATGTTAGGGGTCGGCTACACGAATCATGTTTCTCTCTCAAAATTCATGTTTAGGCCATGATAAAATTTTATGCTAGCTATCAACCTACCTAACATAACCCTCATTTACCCGGGCTTGGGATCGGCAGTAAAAAAATGGCGTAGTTACCTCAGATAAATAGATATACTATATAAACACCAAATTTTTATTTCAAAAGATGCATATTCCTTAAATTTCCAAAATGCCATACAAAAAAGAGAGGATGTAAATTCATTAAGCTCTTCTTTTGACAGTAGCACTCCACATTTCTAATGCTACCTCATCTCGTAAGTGGAAAGTATATTGGCTATCAGATTTATCAGGAGCCACTATGTCCTTATGATCATCACCATTGTCGCCATCAATGTGTATTTTTTCTCGACGATGACATTTATAAAATATATCATTACTAGGACTTCTCATTATGATAAAATTGTGTAATGGAGCACATGCATTGACAATCATTACTTGTGTCTTAATAGGATATTTTTGAGGTATATGATTCAAAATCGGAACCGTTCATTCCACGAGCCGAATGTTCTTCCAAAAACATTCCTTAATTTTGCATGCCGCAGATTAAACAGCTCACTAGTTGTCCCATGAGCCAATGTTTGATGTCTATACTCCTTCTGAAATCGGGTTCCATGATATGGTCCAATGAGATCTCATTTATAATTACCACATCAACGAGATAATACTTTCCTACAAAGATTTAATTTCACAAGCATCATAAAATTACAGTATGATCAACTACTACTCTAAAATTTACTCAGATTACTATTTACCATCTGGAACTTGAAGATTGTACATTCTTCTATTCTAGAAAAAAAAAAAAAAACAACCAATTTCTTTTAACTCTTCTGCAACACCTTTTCTTTTTTTATATACAAGGCTTCCAATAAAAAACCCTTCTCACTCTTTGTCAAGCACTCAAAGATGAAGATGAAACAACCTCTCTTGCTTGATTTCAAGCAGTAGCCTTTCTTTTGTTTATGTTCACAAAAACCAAACGAAGTGACTTCAATTTCTTAGATGAGTGCAAGGAGTCTAGATTGTGTAAAAGCCGATCCTTTCTACTTTTTTTTTTCTTCCAACATGGTAGGGAACCCACTTGCTTTTGATCGCTCTCTTCCGTGGCAATGTGAGGTTGAAAATCGATGCTTTCTCAGAACCGTCTATGCCCTAGATAAATCTAGCATTCCAACATGCTTCACTAGAGCACGATAAAAATTACAATTATGATTGGCCATTGTCATCATGAAAAAAATATATATTAAGTTGGGATCAAGGGATCTTAAATACTTGTGAAGATGTAGATAATTATTGTAGGTGCAGAAAAATATGACTCACAATAATCGGGGTGCCTTAGAGGACTTATTCAAATGGAGAGGATAACCTGCTGCCTCAAAGCCTGAAAGAGAAGAGCAAACGGTCAGAGGACCCTGGCCTGAGCGGCGCAAGGCTCTCCGATGCCTAAGTCAGTAAGTGAACTGGAACAAAGGAAGGAGAGGAAGAAGAGAGGCAGAGTAACGACTCTCAGGTTTTGATTGTGCGTACCTTGCATGTGAAATGAGGTTCTATTTATAGAGAACTTGGACGATATTTTGGATGATATTTTGGCGTGGATCCCGTGATTTGATAGGGATGTCATCATCAGCCCACAAAGTAATAAATGCGGTCCATTTCAGCCCACTTTGCATTTAATGCCAGTCGGATCAGCCCACATCGCATTTAATATGTGTCATGTTGGGCCAGATCTTGTTGGACGTCTTTGGCGGTAGAGGTACCATCGGATCCATCCTCGGGCCTTGCCCTGATTTGGCTTCAGCCGCTGGATGCCGCCCTGTCAGTGATCTGGCGAAGATTGTGGACGGCTGGATGTCGCATCTATCTCACTGGCTCGCGCCCCTATTCCTCCACGTGTCTGATGGCGTGGCGGGCATAGGGTGCGAGTGGAGGTTCTATCTTGCTTCGGCTTTCGTCCCGGCTCCTTTGGCCGAGGTGGGCACCTGGGGTAGCTGAGCTCGGCGGCCAGGACCTGTCTGAATTCGGCTGAGGCTTCTGTCCTGGTAGCCGAGGTGAGTCTGGTGCCACGTGGATGGCACGCGGATGGCACGTGAGAATGCTTAGTCCCATCTGATGGCCGTGATTAGCGTAATCCTGGAACTTTGAAAATCTACCCATACAATTGCCTCCTAGCTTTTTACCTCTTAAGCGTCCTAGCCTTTAGGGGTCAGAAGCTAGAGAATCCGTCTGGAGATGCAGCGATCATTGCTTGATGTCGCTTCAACTTTTCTGAGGCAATAAATGTTTCGTCCTGTCCGTCCTGGGAAGCGAACCGACGGCTACACGTGTAGCTTCATCACTAATTGCGCTGTCTCATTGATGGAACAGGCGCGGATTGCGAAATCCATCTCTTCGAATTCGAAAGTGGCGCCCAAGGAGGGTTTTCTTTCTATAAATAGGGTTAGCTTCTTTCTTTCTTTTTTCTGATTTCCTTTGCCTTTGCCTTCGATTTCTGCTCTGCTCTTCGTCTATCTTCTCGAGATTTCCCTGGCGAAGACGACTGTAGGACGCGCCCAGATCAGTTCTTGACTCGCCCTCCTGCTTCTGTAAGTAACTTCGTGCTCCTGTCTGGTTTTTTTAGGGTTCCTCCACCTTTAGGGTTTCTTTCCGCTGTCTTCTTCTTTTAGACATTGGCACCCCTAGGTTTCGGTTAGATACAGACGAGGGCATAGCTAGGTTTAGGGCTACTTACAACATCCCGGAGGGAGTTTGCCTCAGGTCGGTGGATCCCATCTGTTGACACCAAAAATGTCACTTTGCCTCTTCAAAGATCCAAAGAGCTACATGAAGTCGCAACCTGCCATAAATAGCCAATGCTACTTCCAAAAATCAAATCTTGTCAGAATCAAACAAAAACTGCAAGATCCTTCAAGACAGCCAAAAGAGGAGTATACAAGAAGTTTCGGGCCATTTCAAAATCATTTGGCCTAACTTCGCTTCTCTGGCAACTGAAAAGGAGCTCCCGGCGGCGAAAGCATCGGAGACACCAAATCTTCGATCAGAGCCGATGGATGGTCTCAAAATACATCCAAAAGGCTCCACGTCAAGTTCCGAGTCAAACCGACAATGTTTGACCCTACATCAACCCTCGAACAGCTAAATCAAGCCTCTCGGCGGTGAGAACCACCGAGGCCATCACTCATCAGATAGAGCACATGGACGGCTTCAAAATGCTTGCAAAGGGCTACACGTCAAATTTCAGGTCATTTCGACAACATTTGACCATAGTTTGACGCTCGGAAGCCAAATCAGGCCTCTCGGCGGCAAAGCTCCCTGGGACCATGGTTTCCAAGACAGAGCCTATGGATCATCTTAAAATGACTCCAATAGGTTCCTTGTCAAGTTTCAAGTCAATCGGACATCGGTTGACCGCACATCAAACCGCGACATCTTCATCGCGATAAAAGCAAGTCTACTTGGGATAGGACCCCAAACGGCTTCAAAACTTAAACAGAAGCCTATGGTTGGTCTTATTTATTGCTCAGGAGGCTTCACCTCAAATTTCAGGTCATTCCGACATCGTTTGACCCAGTTTCAGCTTCTGACGGAAAATCGGCAGCTCTGCGTGACAAAGTCTTCGGCTTTCTCAGGAAATTGGAAACTTTGCAAAATAAAATGCAAGGATTCCCATCAGGTTTCCTACAGGGAAATCAGGCCAATAAATGGTCAAAATGTCAAGGAAAAATACAGAAGAAAAAATAATCGAAAAACAGCAAGAACGCACACAAAACGGGATAAAGAGGGGGAAAACCCCCCAGGGTCGCAGACCCCTGCGACCCTAGGGCCCGGGATCGCCGGGAAGGCCCCGGAAACCCCGTTTTTCACTGTTTTTTCGCGATTTGAAGCGTCCAGCCTCTGGTATTTTCCAAAATTCATACTTTTGAGACACCAAATCCTCTGACATCCGTCAAAAATATGGATTAATCATCAAGAGTATCGAAAACAACATTGATCGCCACCCGGTCAACCAAAAAAAGTGTGCTTTCTACCCGACCGATCGAGAAATCGACAGGACAGATGGCAATGACCCGCTGTTGGCAACCAACACCTGAAGTCACATGGTCATCCGATGTCGATCTACATGAAGATTCATCGATGATCATTGCCAGAAGAATCCCAAAAGACGCGGCACGGCCCGCGACTCTTCAACTGCTCGGCGACCACTTAATGCGATTAATTGACTAGCTTTATTACAGTCATTAATCCATTTCTTTGGACGGACCAATCAGAAGCAAGCATCCGGGAGTTATAAGTCAAGAGATTCATGGCATTTAACCCATGAAACTCCGCCCATCATGGCGATTAAAGGCGATTAAATGCCCTCAATCTCCTCCGGCCCATCAGAAGCCAAGAAAAAGGAGTTACAAAACAAAGAATTCAATCTTGTAACTCCTCCCTTTATGTATCTTTATGACAATTAAGGCTCATAAACCCTCCTAAATGGCTACCTAAAAGCCTATAAATAGGAGAGCTCTCCAAGAAGAAAAAAAAAACACAGACAATAGACTGCAGAAAATCCGGAAACTCAGACAGAAAAAGGCATCAAAGAGAGAAAACTCTGCGGAAGTTCTACACCGACCACCGCTACAAGGTGACAAAAGTCCCTTGGGGGGTACCCCCCCAAGGTCCTTGCCTTCTCCTTCTGCCTCCAAATGGCTCAGACATGACTTTTCAGCCCGTCTACTCGGCTTTTTATTGGACATAGGACCTCCTTTTGGTCTTTGTCCTCTAAGAACCTGAGGTTATAGCCAAGCCAAGCGAATCAATAGCATCCTCTGTTTTCATCTGCATGGATGATGGCGAAGTCCACATATGACTTGTGACCGTCAATCTGAACGAGTCCCCCACAATCTCCTGAGAAGTTAGATCCTCCTTTTCTTGCTTTTCATTGTAGTTTGTATATTTTTTTAAAGAGACAAAAAATCACAACTCTTGTCTTTCATTATTGATAAGAATTGTAAAACGGCTATAAACGCCAAAATCGGCTATAAACGCCAAAAATCGGCTATAAACGCCAAAATCGGCTATAAATGCAAAAAAAAAATCGCCTTTCACGGCAAATCAAGAAAATGTCTCTTTTCTTAAATATATGTGCAATGGAAAACTTGAAAGAAGTTGATTTCCTTTTTACTTGCGAATGTTGATCTCCGGATCACCACTTGCAATTCCAAGTAAAATAGAAAATCTGGCACACCCACACAAAGAAATGTTGATGCACGCCCCTTGCCCCCCGGTTACGAAAGGGTCGGACCCAACGGACTCCCACGTCCGCCGACCTCGGTGGGACACGTTCATTTGAGAACACGATGCTAGAAATGGAATATTTGCATATCATATATTTTGCTCTATGCTTATATTTCTTTTCTCGATTCCTTGGCTACTTTCTAATTGGTGGCCTATGTTGGATTCCGCATCTAAAAAAAAATGAGATGAGATTTTTTAGAAATTTCTAATTATTTGAATTTATTTCCACTCTTTCTCTTTTCAAAAAAAAAAATCAAAAAAAACTTAGATTTCTCGTTTTGGATTCAAAATTGAGAAACCTAGATCCGTTCCTATCATTCATCGCGCTTGCAGAAATGTTGAGCCTGTTCGACTAAGGTTTTGGGCCATCGTTTCTCTTCGATGAGTTCATTAAAGATCTAAAAAAAATGAGATGAGATTTTTTGGAAATTTCTAATTCTTTGAATTTATTTCCACTCTTTCTCTTTTTCAAAAAAAAAAAAATCTAGATTTCTCATTTTGAATTCAAAATTGAGAAACCTTGATCCGTTCCTATCGTTCATCGCGCTTGCAGAAATGTTGAGCCTGTTCGACTAAGGTTTTGGGCCATCGTTTCTCTTCGATGAGTTCATTAAAAATCTAAAAAAATATATATATATATATAATAAAAAAAATCAGATTTTTCATTTTGAATTCAAAATTGAGAAACCTTGATCCGTTCCTATCGTTCATCGCGCTTGCAGAAATGTTGAGCCTGTTCGACTAAGGTTTTGGGCCATCGTTTCTCTTCGATGAGTTCATTAAAGTTCTAAAATATATATATATATATATAAAAAATCATCAGATTTTTCATTTTGAATTCAAAATTGAGAAACCTTGATCCGTTCCTATCGTTCATCGCGCTTGCAGAAATGTTGAGCCTGTTCGACTAAGGTTTTGGGCCATCGTTTCTCTTCGATGAGTTCATTAAAGATCAAAAAATATATATATATAAAAAAAAAGACATAGACCACTAAGGTCAAACCAACTGCGTTCTTTGATCATGGTTGATTCAAGAAAAGCCTTGTCCAGAGTGTGGAGACAGCTTGACTGTTCTAGGCAAGGGTCCTCCAAACGGGTTCATTAAGTAATCCTACCCTTACCTGGGGGCAATTCTATCAATCAAGATTTCATAAGACCGGGTTAGGAGGCCTATGTGTACTCTCTCGTCTTTTAAATAATTTTTTTTTTTAAAAAATAAAATTTTTAAAAAATAAAAAAAATTTAAAATAAAAAATAAAAAAATAAAAAATAAAAAATAAAAAAAAATTTCAAAAAAAATCTTAAAAATAAAAAAATAATAATAAAAAAAAGATTTTAAAAAAAAAATCTTCAAAAAAAAATATTCAAAAAAAAACTTCCGTCATTTTGGGTTTAGATTGGAGAAATCTTGGTCTTCTCTTTTCAGAGCATTGGCGCTCGAGGAAATCACTGAGCCCGTGTTCAGATTGGAGTGCCTTTTGCTCTCTTTGATGAACCCGATATTGGCCTTTAAAAAAAAAAAAACTCGTCATTTTTGGATTCAGATCCGAGAAATTATGGTTCATTTCTTTCTGAGCACTGGCGCTCGCGGAAATCGCTGAGCCCGTGTTCAGATCGGAATACCATCTGCTCTCTTTGATGAATCCAATCTTGACCTTTCAAAACAGAGAATCTCATCTCATGGATGCGGTCTCAAAACATTTGTGTCTAGCGGTACTAGTACGCCCTTTTAGGGTCTACTGTATTGCGACCAGCACATTTGTAACTCCAACTTTATATTCTTCTTACTTCGAGCAAGCTCTGCTTCTCGATAAGTCGAATTTAAGTTAACAATTGCTTCTTGCAGTCACTGGAATGCTCATTCTGGGCTTACCATACCTGTGATCAGAACAATTGTACCCTCTATGGCATCTTGCCTTCTTCATATTGCTTGGGTCATCTTCCTCGAGCGATTTGAAAAGACGAAACCATAGAACTTCCCATTTATGATCATTATATTCTTGTGATTACTAATGAATGTGGTCTTGTTTCAGAAATTTTTCGAAAAAAACTAACTATGGCAGCATCGCTTACCATTACTTTCGATGAGAACAAGCACCAACTCATTCTTCAACAGAAGCAAACTATGCGCACCTACAAGCGCCCCATCAGCTGCCGAAGCGTCAACTCCCTCGGCAACTCTCTAAGCTCCGGGTCGACCCGGACTCCCCGGACTATCGTCTTTGGGACGCTGGGACCATTCCCACTTCCCGAAGAACAAACTGCTCCTTCCAAGAAGCAGAAACTCGCCTCTCAACGTGTCACTACCGTGACACCAAAGGCGAGCACTAGAAGGCCTGAAGCCCGTGGCAGCCCCACGAAGCCTCGACCAGCAAACCACCAGGTCTATCCCAAGACTTGGTCCCCAAGACCTTCACCAAAACAAAGAAGGTCCCAAACATCTACCAAGCCAGCATTCCTGGCCCCACTCAAGGAGAACCAGTTCTACCCTCTTGCTTACATGAAAGAGGAGAGACCCATCTCCAACCTGACTCCCAAGTCAAACTAGCATGAGCCGGCTTGTTCCTACAAGCCCAAAATCAAGTCATGCATCACAAGGCCTCTGCAAGCACTTGCTAGGGCCTACAAACCTGCAGTTCGACCCTTCATCTCTACAGGGGCCGAACTCCAAAAATTCAAAGCTTCGCTGCAACAGGCGAAGGACAGGGTTCGCATCCCGTCCTTGCCCAACTGTAAAGAAGACAGGCTCGGCTGCTGCGCCCGAGGGAGCACATCCTTCATCGTCAAAGCCCAGCCAGAGCTGACCGAAGCTCAAATTGCTCGTCGCATACGCCGCCGCGCATCGTATAGACAAAAGAGACTAGAGAAGCAAAGGACCCAGCCTCCTACACTTCAAGTCTCTCCCAAATGGGTCGAAAAAGAAAGACCCAACCAAGTTGCTGCCGTCCATATGGTTGGAAAAACCAGAAGGCGCCAAAAGTCAGCAACAAAAATCCATGTCCGACGTCCGATGACCCGCAGCATCTCCAGGACAAGAAGACATTCAGAAGAATCCCCTGCTCCTTCAAGTAAAGGACAGCAGAGTGATCCTTCCTCAAGCTCTTCCTCAAAAAGAATGAGCCCCAGCTCAGTCACCAGGACAGTTTCTTCGTTCGAATCACGAAGGATGAATGTCTTGGCTACAAATTCTGAGCCACCACCCCGCAATCCACCTCCAGAAGATGTGATCACCCGCATCCAGCAGTTGGAACAAGGCCAGCAGAGGATTGAAACTCCGATGGAAAACCTTCTCCTCGCCTTCCAAAATTAGGCGAACAATCAACCTCCTCCGAATCATCAAGACGATGAGGTAAATGGAGAAGAAAATGAGTCACGCGCCCTTACCTAAAAAGACGTAGACAGTATATACTCAAGGAGCATGGGATCAAGCCACCATATCCCTTATGGATGGACTCGGTCCCGTTCCCCACCAAATTCAAGCATCCTACTCTCCAAACATATACGGGGAAAGGATCAGCCAGACAGCACGTCATCCACTTCAAGATCCTGACAGGAGCTATCGCGGATCAAGATGCACTCAAGATCCGCCTCTTTGCAAGTACCCTAAAAGGTACGGCCTTCGATTGGTACTCCACTCTGCCGGAGGACTCGATCCAAAACTGGGCCATGCTAGAGACACGCTTCCTGACTCACTTCAAAGGTGAGGATCATCCCGCTACTATGGCTCAGCTGTGCAACCTAAAACAGGGGAGAATGAGTCAACATATGGCTTCATTCACAAGTGGAAAGCAATGGCGTACAAATGCTCTGATGTACTGCCACAAGCGTCGCTAGTCGACATCTGCCGAAACAACATGAGAGCTAGAATCCGCTCCATGATCATCGGCAACAAATCAAAGAACCTGGGAGAACTCCTAGAAGCTTCCATGGAAGCTGAAACGGAGATTAAGGACCTCAACAGTCAAAAATCATCAAGAAAAGAGCGAACCGGCATTGCAACCTCTAAGCCAAAGAAGAAAAAGGTCCTCAATGTGCAGACCAAGTCAGCTCCTCAGCCAACAAAGAAAGCCGAAAACAAAGCTGCGGGTAAGAGACCTGAACTCTCAGATGCCTTCAAAGATGGAGTAGAGAAGAAATACCCGTTTGATGAAGATGTTGATGAAATCTTCGGAGCTCTTGTGGCAAACGGCAAGCTCACCTTGCCTGAACCAAAAAGACCGGGTGATGTTGGCAAAACCAACGATCCTCGGTACTGTCCATACCACCAGATGATCTCGCATCCTCTCAATCAATGCTTCGTTGTGAGGGAGAAAATAAACGAGATGTGCAAAAACGGAGTCATCACCTTTGACAAAAACTATGGGTCTGCCTCCGTCAACATGGTGACATGTGGACAAACATCAAAATCACCGAAGAAGAAGATCACTACTTCCTTCAAGGTGATAAACTCAATTCAAGCGTCCAAGGAACTGGTTCCTTACCCGACGTCAGACAAACAACCCATATGGGTACATCCCGATCTCCTGGAAGATGAAAATTAGGAGGTCGTGAAAACAAAGCCTACAGCTCAACAGCGAAGGCAGGCTAGGAAATATCTCCTCAAGCTCAAACGGCAAGAGAAGACCCAGCCAAAACAAAAGGTCAAAAAAAAGGCAGAGGCCTCCTCTACCACTTCACTGGAGGCAACAAAAACATCCCTTCCAGAGACTTCAAAGGGGGTAAGAAAATTCACTCTCAGTGATTTCATGCCACCTCAATTCAAAGAAGCCATGCAAGAGGCATCATACTCTTGTAATTTGGTAGTTGGATTCTCCATTGATGGATACGAGTCCAGTGACACCGATGATGGATTCGAATCTAATTACACAGACGAGTGGGAGGAGTCCCTTGAAATAGGAGAATATCTCTCCGATGAAGAATGGGTTCCTGAGACTCATCTTATGCCAGTAATCTGGTATAACCCTCCATAGCCACAAGGATCCTGGTCTGATGATGAAGAAGACCGAGAGGCTGTACGAGAAAATACTGCTGACCCAGCACCTCTCATTACTCCAGTGGAAATCAACCATGTTGAGCCACAAAGAGTTGATGAAGAAGAAGATTTGGCTCCCATGCCTGATCTTGAAGAATATGCAAGGATCTTGCAGCATCTCGCTCTAAAACAAGAGCAAGAACGCGTCAAAGGGCCTCCTCGCAATCCAGAGCCTGAAGTCCTTGAAGACCATCAGGTACATCCTCCCTTAACTCCTGAAAATGGAGAAAATTGCTGGATAGACGATCCTCTTACATCCGAGGATGAGTCTGACTCCGATCAGGCGACGTCTCCCATCAGAGCTTCCTGCAATGTGATAATTCGGGATTATAGCTCTTCCGAAGCATCGTCTGATGAGAGCACTTACACTCCGGCGACGCCTAGCAATGTATCTTTTGAAGCCACCTCGTCTCACGTGACTTTCACTGAGATGACACCCCCTCAGGTTTCTTCTCCTGAGACTGTGACTTCAAAGTTTACACCCTTCCTGACTGAAGAATTCCCAGCTATTGATGCTTGGGATGATGAATTAGTCAACGAAGAAGAAAGGTTGCTGGATGCTGTTCAGGACTTGTTCCCGGGAAAATGCTCCATGCAACACAATCACTGAGGATGGCAACTCTGTTGCTGATACATCCTCAGCAAATGATAAACGAGAGCCTCTTGATCCTGAAGACAATCTTCCAAACGAAGACCCTTCTCAAGAAGCTCTCGAAGTTGGTAGAGGCACCCGCTCTGGCCGGGACTACCACAAGAATTACAACCAATCTTCCTTTACATATGTAAATCCTTCGGGAAAAGATGTTGTAAGCGCCCCTAGTGGCAATAATGATGAACATGCAGGCCCTAAGGAGGCTTTCAAGTATGACTTGATTGAACACTTCAAGCACATACCTGCACGTCTGCACATCCTGGATTTATTATGAATGTCTCCGCACACTCGTGATAATCTCATCTCAGAATTACAAAAGCTGAATGAGGATGTCGACAAACATGCCCCGCAAGTCCTCCAAATTGAAATGGATTACCGGGTCAAAAACTCAGAAGCCTCCTCAAAGGGAGAAAAGAAGAAAACTGAGGGATCATGCATTGAATGCCTCTCGATTAAAAAAGCAGCCAGTGCAATCATCGCCTTCACAAAGGACGACCTCCTACTTGGCGAAACCAGGCATAACCAACCCCTGTACTTCACAGGGTACATCAAGGAAATGCCTATGCACAGAGTTCAGATCGACCCAGGTTCTGCACTCAACCTCATCTCCACATCGGCTCTTGAAGAGTTGGGCATCCCACCCAGCAAGCTGAGCCACACATCTGTATCTATCTTTGGATACGATGGGAGTACTCAAAGGCCTATCGGCAAAATCAGGTTCGAATTGCAGATCGGTGATCTTATTTCTGAGGTCACTGTGTATGCAATAAAAACCCCTTCATGCTACAACATCCTTCTCGGACGCCCTTGGATCCACGAGAATGGTGTTGTCCCTTCAACTTTACATCAATGCATCAAGTTTGTTGGCGACGACGGCATGATACATCGAGTCTTTGCGGATAGAAAACCCTTCAAAGGTAAAGAAGTCCACTTCGCAGACTCACAGATGTATGAAGGTGAAAAAGAAGAAGAGGAGAAGCACACAGCACCCATTGCCGAAAATCCCCAGAAAGATAAAGGCAAGGCTCCTCAACAATCGCCGGAAGAAAACAAATTATCCGGTAAATCTGAAGAGAGCATTCAAACTCCCTTCATCATCTCCCTCAAACCTTCAAAGCCTTTGGTCAACACAACTAAAGTGAAAAAGGTAAAGCAAAAGCCTGGGGGCAAATTTGTTGTCTCTTTCGTGTCTATCATGCAAGACACGGATTCAGATTCAGAGCCAGAAGACGACACATCGTTAAGCCAAGCTGACACTCGGCAAGTTCAGCCTGCTCTTACTCCCATGGAGATAACTTCTGACATAGAAGATCCTACGTCAGCTTCCTTCGTTGTTCCAGCAACTTCAGCAAAGGAAAAGTCATTCTTCTTCTATAGATCGGATGCTTCTTCATCAAACTCTATGCTTGAACCTTTCCAAAATGAAGGTATGCCTCAACTATCCCTATATAGTTCTGTGGCACAAGCTATTATGAAGAAAATGGGCTATGATGCTCAAAACCCAGTCGGTTTGGGAGAAGGACGCGATATTCTCACGCCATTGGGGCCCGTCTTGACCAAAAGCCAGCTGGAAGATTGAGACTCTACGGCTATGTAGAAAAGTCTTCACACGGGTTAGGGTATGATCCCGACACTCCCCTGAGACAGTTGACATAAGGGCTTAAAGGTCAATATACTGACCAAGCCTCAACATCTCAAGTCCATGAAGACATCGATCTCCCTGGATATCTCTTTAATGAGTCACCTGACAAAGATCTAGGAAGCTCATCCAATTGGCACGATTTCTCCGAAAATGAAGAGGAGTTGTCCGATGGCACAGACGTGTGGACTTCTGACCCAGAAGAACCCTCATCTCCAAAAGAAGTAGCCTACTTCAACCCGGTTTCAACAGGCGATTGAGATCATCTCATAGCAAGCCTTGGGAAAATTACTGATCAAGAAGACCCGTGGAAAGGAACAAAACCTTGGTCTGGAAATGCCCTTGAAACCCCAGAAGGTTTCGTTGAGCTGGAAGCCTCCGAAAATATTGTGAAGGAACCACCTTCGAACCTTCTAACAGAAGATCCTGTTCAAAAGATAGACTTGGGAACACCAGATAACCCACGTCCTGTATTCATAAGCAAGAATATAAAGGATGATGAGTTACCCGAGTGTATCGCCTTTCTTCGTGAGTTCGTTGATTGCTTTGCATGGTCTTACGCTGAAATGCCTAGCTTAGACCCCAAAATAGCAGTTCACAAACTCAACCTTCAAGAAGACATCAAGCCTGTCAAACAAGGCCAAAGAAGATTCCGTCCAGATGTGATGGATAAAATTGAATAAGAAGTTCAAAAACTCAAAAGCGTCGGCTTCATCCGTGAGGAACAACATCCTGAATGGTTAGCCAACATTGTCCCCGTGACAAAGAAAAATGGGCAGATCAGGGTCTGTATTGACTATAGAGACCTGAACGGCGCATGCCCAAAAGATGAATTTCCGCTCCCCATACCAGAGGTAATGATTGATAATACCTGTGGATTCGAGCGAATGACATTCATGGATGGTTTCTTTGGCTACAATCAGATAAAGATGCATCCTGAAGATGAAAAACATACATATTTTCGGACCCCATTTGGCGTGTATTGTTACACTGTCATGCCATTTGGTCTGAAAAATGCTGGTGCCACATATCAGAGGGCTATGATGAAAATATTCGAAGATATGCAGCACAAGACGGTTGAATGCTACGTTGATGACCTCGCCGTCAAAATCAAAAAGAAAAGAAGATCATCTCGAAGACCTTCGAGAAGTCTTCCTCCGGCTTCGCAAACACAAACTGCGAATGAATCCTTTGAAATGCTTCTTCGGCGTCTCGTCGGGTAAGTCCCTCGGATTCTTAGTTCGGAAAGCTGGAATAGAGCTTGACCCTATAAAAGTCAAAGCCATTCTAGAAATGCCCTCTCCAAGAACCTTGAGAGAACTCAAAGGGCTTCAAGGGAGATTGGCCTACATCAGACGGTTCATCTCCAATCTTTCGGGGAAATGCCGTCCATTCTCCCGGTTGATGAAAAAAGGTGTAAACTTTGTCTGGGATGCTGACTGTGAAGCTGCTTTCCAAGATATCAAGTCATACCTGACAAAACTTCCAGTGTTGGCTGCTCTTACCACTGGAAAACCATTCTTCTTGTACACAAGAGCCCTTGATCACTCTTTGGGAGCTCTGCTTGCGTAAGAAAATGATCAACGAAAAGAAGCTGCTCTATATTACCTCAGCCGCATGCTAGTAGGTGCAGAGCATCGCTACTCTCCAGTCAAAAAGAATGTCTTGCAGTGATGTTCGCCGTACAAAAGCTGCGTCACTACTTACTTTCCAACACAGTATACCTGGTCTCGAGAGTCAACCTCTTGAAGGTCCTTGTCACAAAGGCAAGTTCTCTCAATGCTCGACTGGCAAAATGGTCCATCCTTCTGTCACAATTTGACATTAGGTATGTACCACAAAAGGCAATCAAAGGGCAAGCTCTAGCGGACTTCCTCGCAGAGCATCCATTGCCTAAAGATTCTCCACTCAGAGATGATCTCCCAGACGAACCAGTCTACAATGTGGAGACTTTCTCGCAAAGTGCCTCCTGGGACATGTACTTTGACGGTGCAACCAGGACAAATGAAAAAAGACAGCTGATCTCGGGAGTTGGTATCCTCTTTGTTAGCCCTGACAAATACATGATTCCACACGCTTTCTCGCTACTGGAACCATGCACAAACAACGCAGCTGAATATCAAGCTCTGATCCTAGGATTGGAACTCGCCATCGAATCCGGTATCACCATGTTGGAAGTCTTTGGAGACTCTCAACTGATCGTCAACCAGATGAATCAGAAATTTGAAGTCAGGAAGCCAGATTTGCTGCTTTACTATAACAAAGCACAATCGCTTCTGCAGAAGTTTGACGTCTGCCACATCACCCACATTCGTAGAGGTGAAAACATACGTGCAGATGCCCTAGCTGGACTTGCCGCATCCATGGCAATCCAGGAAGGAGAAAACATGCAAATCACAGTGTGCGAAAGAAGAATCCTTCCTCCTCTTAACACACACCAAGCTGTTGCTGAATGCCACCAAGTGGTTGGAAGTCGGATTTCAATCCTTCAAACTTCAATCGGCGACTGGTGGGATCCGTTCATTGATTATATTATGTTCGGAATCCTACCTGAAGATCTAAAAGAACAGGTAAGCATCCAAAGGCGAACCCCAAGCTTTCATTTGGATATTCCTTCAAAAATCTTTTACAGGAAATCCTTCAACGGAGTACTTCTACGCTGCTTATCACAACAAGAGGCTGACGAAACACTCAAAGAAGTTCATGCTGGTCTTTGCGGAGCTCATCAGGCAGGTCCCAAGCTCTATGATCAGATAAAAAGGTTAGGATATTACTGGCCTACCATGGTAGCTGACGCAATGCAATTTGCTAAGCGCTGCCAACAATGCCAAGTTCATGGAGATTACATTCACATGCCTCCAGAATGGCTGCATCCTACAACGATCTCATGGCCTTTCGAGGCTTGGGGTATGGACATCATAGGTCCTATTTCTCCCCCTTCGAGCAAAGGTCATCGCTTCATCTTCGCCGCTACGGATTATTTCTCCAAGTGGTCAGAAGCATTTGCGTTCAACGAAATGAAAACCTCATCAGTCCTTCAGTTCCTGTGCACCAACATCATTTGTCGTTTCGGCATACCCAAAAGATTCGTCCATGATAACGGACCACAATTCCGGGATCATCGATTCTACAGGTTCTGCGACAAATACAAAATCCAAAGCTGCCCTTCGACTCCATACAATCCGGCAGCAAACGGGTTGGCAGAAGCTTTCAACAAGACACTCTGCAAAATCCTCAAAAAAATGGTCTCTAGTCACAAAAGAGACTGGAACGACAAAATGTCTGAAGCTTTGTGGGCCTATCGAACCACCGTTCGAGGACCAACCCATAGTAACACCATTCTCCTTGGTCTATGGATGCGAAGCTGTCGTGCCCTTGGAAGTACAAATTCCTTCCTTAAGGGTATCCTTGCAAAATGACATGACTCAAGAAAGCAATGTCAAATTACGACTTCATGAGCTGGACAATCTCGATGAGAGACGGCTCGAAGCTCAACAATGCATTGAACTTTACCAAGCACGCATGGCAGGATCTTTCGACAAAAAGGTCAGGCAACGCGCCTGCAAAAAGGGTGACTTGGTCCTTGTGATAAAAAGACCAATGGTCTTCGCTCACAACTCCAAAGGCAAATTTGAGCCAAAATGGGAGGGACCCTACGTCATCGATAAGGTTTTCTCCAATGGCACATACGCACTCCTGAATATGGAAGGCGACAGATGTATGCTACCCATCAACGACAAGTTCTTAAAGCGGTACTACCCTTGAAGACTTACCCAACTGGGTAAGAGCAATGCCTGTACGGCCAAAACTGGTTTCCAGGTACACGCTCGTTAAACCCACATTCTTTTAGAATTTTCATATCAAATGTTGAAATTTCTAGAAATTTAAAAAAATGCTTACTTTCATCGTTTCATTGTTCAAAAAAAAAATCCAAGTTTAGGAACCTTTCCCTAACTTGACCAAAATTTTCAACCCTTGAACCCAAAATTCATGGTTTGAAACAAAATCCGGATTCAGGGATTTCCACCCTAGTCCACCCTGCCTTTTACCGCCAAAATGGTTTTAGGTCAAAACTTATGACCCTTGTGTCTTTAAACAAAAAAAAAATGGTTTTTCAAAAAACCGCGAGGAAGCGACGCTTAGTCGATACTCGCACAAATCGGAAGCATACGAACCATGTTCGACACTTCCAAAATCGCAGGGAAGTGACATTTCGTCGATACTTGCAAAATCCAAAACCGTGGAGATGCAACATTTCAGTTGATATCCACAACCCAAATTTCAAAGGTTCGAAAAAACCTAAAAAAAAAAAAACATGGAGACGTAACATTTCAGTTGATATCCATAACCCAAAGGTTCGAGAAAACCACAAATTTCAAAAATCGTGGGGAAACGACATCAAGTCAGTATCCGCAAAACAAAATTTTTTTGAAAAGCAAGGATGCGACATTCCATCGATACTTGCACCCAAATCCGAGAGGATACGACATTCCATAGATACTCGCAACCGAATGAGCAAGGATGCGACATTCCATCGATACTTGCAAGAACATTCAGCAGGGAGGCGACTTTTAGTCGATACTTGCATTTTTGAAGACCAAACCGTCTATCAATACCACCAAAACAAAACCGGCTATCAATGCCACAAACAAAAATTGGCTTTCAAAAAAAAAACTGGCTATCAATGCCACAAACTCGGCTATCAATGCCACCAAAAACCGGCTATAGATGCCACAAAAAAAAAAACTCGGCTATCAATGCCACAAAAAAAAGCTGGCTCTCATGCCAAAATCGGCTTTCATGCCACAAACAAAATCTGGCTCCCATGCCAAAACAATCATTTGACAAAAGATTTTCACAAAATGATAAACTTTTGATCAAATCCCATTTAGCAATTACTTTTATCACAAAAAGATTCAAGTGAGCGTAGGGATAAATAAAAAACAAAAAAAAAAGAGAAGTACCAAAAAATACATGTGGTACCAAAAAAAAAAGTGTTCACAAGCACTACAAAACAAAAAAAAAGTACCAAAAAATACATGTGGTACAAAAAAAAAGAAAGTGTTCACAAGCACTACAAAAAAAAAGAGAGAAAAGTACCAAAAAAATACAAGTGGTACTAAAAAAAAAAGAGAGAAGGATGGTTTCTGTTAAAAAAAAAACAGGAGCTCAATAAAAAATGGTCTCCAGCCAAGAGTTCAGCTCCTTAAGCAAACTTTTGGCTTCAGCCGTCAGGGATTCCAAGGCATGCTTCTTCAGGAATTTGCCATGAGATGCTGGAGTGGGCTGTAACCCTTCTTTCACACCGGGAAGCTTATCTCGAACAGTTCGCCATTGTTTGTTCTCATCAGACTTCCTTTTAAGAACTCGATTGGCATCTGCAACCCGGTGAATCAGAGCAGTCTCCCTTTCACGAGCCTCTGTTATTGCAGTCCACTTGGCAGCAACGTGTGCCTACAGATGCTCAAGACGTTTCCTGGCCTCATCGACCTCCCTATCAAGGATGTTAAGGTCATGTGTCAGCCCAATGATGTTTAGCTCTTCTAAGTTCTTCTCTCGGACTACCTGCTTCCTGCTTTCTGTAGCCTCATCCAGGTTAGACTGAGCCTTATCCGCAGGGTCCAAGAACATCTCCTTGAAGAACTGATCATCAGGAAAACCCATGGTCTCAAACCACCTGTCACCCAGCTCAGTGATCCTATCAACGATCGCCCTGGCAATTGTGACATCCAGACTAGCCTCTTCGGCATCACCGAGAATCTCTCGCACATGCTGGATCATCCCAAATCCGGCATCTAAGTGCCCAGAAAGCAGAGTCTCAATCCAAGAGCTCAGAACTCGCACCACCACCTTCTTCGCAAAAGGAAGAGATGGCCCAGCTGAAGATTCGCCCAACTCCGTTGGTCGGCTACTCATGTCATCACCTGTTGGAAGAGTAGCAAAAGAACTCTTTCCAGTTGAAGCTGCTCCTGCTCGGGAAGGAATCTCAGCACGAGGTATCTCCTCAACATTGTCAGAACTGGTCCCAGGAGTCTCTACCTCTGGATCAAGCTCTGGCATCCCTTGCTCTGGAAGCGACGGATCCTCCTCTGTCACTTCAAAACCTGCCAAAGAAACACAAAAAGGTATGAATATGATCCTGTTTGAAAATCATTATCAGGGTTATTACTGCAAAATACCTTCTTCGACGACTGGCGGAAGACTCTCTTCCTCCATGAACGCATCGGAAGCATCATCAACATTTGCATCCATCGATGGTTCGAAGTCATCAGAATCCTGTGGCAAGTCAGCTGGCAAAAAAAATGTGTTAGCAAACCAAGTCACAGACACAAAAAAAAAAAGAAGCAAACACGTGAAAAAAAAAGAAAAGAAGAAAAGAAAGAAACAAAAAAAAAGAAGAAAGAACTGTTATTTTTCCTACAATGGAGTTTTCTTGAAAAAGGGAACTTACTTGAAGCCATTGATGGAGAAGAAGAAGAAAAGTCTTGAAGACCTTGAAGAAGAAGAACTCTTGGTCTTGAAGCCCTCTTGGGATTGTTGCAAAAGAAAGTAATAAGAGCATGAGATCCAACCTCCTCCTTGCTTTTATAGAAGAGAGCAAACCAAAGAATGAAAGAAGAAAGAGGTAAGTGTTACTAATTAGTAACATTACAAAAAAAAAGAGATTAGAAAGATTCTTTCCCAAAAGAAAGATATCTTGAGGGATTCTCTCCAAAAAAGAAATCAATGAGAGATTTTCTCCCAAAAGATAGGATCAATGAGGGAATCTTTCCCAAAAGAAAGATATCTTGAGATATCCTATCCCAAAATAAAGGGAACATGAGAGATTCTCTCCAGGTAAAGATATTCTTAGATATTCTCTATCCAAATGAGATATTTTTGGATATTCTTTACAAAAATGACACCATAGGAGATCTAAGCCATTTCAAAAGCTTAAGGTCCCATCGGTTAGCCCATATGAGCCAGGTTTGACCACCTAGGCACTTAAAAAAAAATTTTTTTGGGCTTTTAGTCAAAGAGAAATTCCTCTTACCAAGAGTATACAAAAATGGTTCCATGCCTCTTTTGAGTTGATTGGACCATACAAAAAGAATTCCAAGCCCCATGAGCTTCAAAAAATCAAACCATCCAGCCTCATCTACCAAATTGAGACAAAATCTTGAAGTTGACATTCCGCAAAAAACCAAAAACCAAAACCTGATCCCCTAACTTTCCACATACAGCCTGTTAGGTCACAAGATCAAAACCAAAATTAATCCCCCAACATTCCACATACAGCTTGTTGGGTCACACGGTCAAAACCAAACCCAACCCCCTAACCTGCCATATACAGCCTGTTAGGTCACAAGGTCAAAACTCAAATTCTCATCCCTGATGTCATCTTCAAAACTTTGTCTTGAGATGGTACGTGATCCCTTTCACTACCATAAAATTCCCCTGGAAGCTCAAAAGGCTACAAATACTAAAAAGAAAGACTGCTCAAAGACTCTTGGTCAAGTCACAGGCTCTCCTTCACAAATCTCTTCGAGGCACATCGACTACAAATGATAAGCAACTCGTCGCTGTACCTCGAGGGGGCATTTGTTGACACCAAAAATGTCACTTTGCCTCTTCAAAGATCCAAAGAGCTACATGAAGTCGCAACCTGCCATAAATAGGCAATGCTACTTCCAAAAATCAAATCTTGTCAGAATCAAACAAAAACTGCAAGATCCTTCAAGACAGCCAAAAGAGGAGTATACAAGAAGTTTCGGGCCATTTCAAAATCATTTGGCCTAACTTTGCTTCTCCGGCAACTGAAAAGGAGCTCCCGGCGGCGAAAGCATCGGAGACACCAAATCTTCGATCAGAGCCGATGGATGGTCTCAAAATACATCCAAAAGGCTCCACGTCAAGTTCCGAGTCAAACCGACAATGTTTGACCCTACATTAACCCTCGAACAGCTAAATCAAACCTCTCGGCGGTGAGAACCACCGAGGCCATCACTCATCAGATAGAGCACATGGACGGCTTCAAAATGCTTACAAAAGGCTACACATCAAATTTCAGGTCATTTCGACAACATTTGACCATAGTTTGACGCTCGGAAGCCAAATCAGGCCTCTCGGCGGCAAAGCTCCCCAGGAGCATGGTTTCCAAGATAGAGCCTATAGATCATCTTAAAATGACTCCAATAGGTTCCTTGTCAAGTTTCAAGTCAATCGGACATCGGTTGACCGCACATCAAACCGTAACATCTTCATCGCGACAAAAGCAAGTCTACTGGTGATAGGACCCCAAACGGCTTCAAAACTCAAACAGAAGCCTATGGTTGGTCTTATTTATTGCTCAGGAGGCTTCACCTCAAATTTCAGGTCATTCCGACATCGTTTGCCCAGTTTCAGCTTCTGACGGAAAATCGGCAGCTCTACGCGACAAAGTTTTCGGCTTTCTCAGGAAATTGGAAACTTTGCAAAATAAAATGCAAGGATTCTCATCAGGTTTCCTATAGGGAAATCAGGCCAATAAATGGTCAAAATGTCAAGGAAAAATACAGAATAAAAAATAATCGAAAAATAGCAAAAACGCACACAAAACGGGACAAAAAGGGGGAAAACCCCCCCAGGGTCGCAGACCCCTGCGACCCTGGGGCCCGGGATCGCTGGGAAGGCCCCGGAAACCCCGGTTTTCGCCGTTTTTTCGTGATTTGAAGCATCCAGCCTCTGGTATTTTCCAAAATTCATACTTTTGAGACACCAAATCCTCTGACATCCGTCAAAAACATGGATTAATCATCAAGAGTATCGAAAACAACATTGATCGCCACCCGGTCAACCAAAAAAAGTGTGCTTTCTACCCGACCGATCGAGAAAATCGACAGGACAGATGGCAATGACCCGCTGTTGGCAACCAACACCTGAAGTCACATGGTCATCCGATGTCGATCTACATGAAGATTCATCGATGATCATTGCCAGAAGAATCCCAAAAGACGCGGCACGGCCCGCGACTCTTCAACTCCTCGGTGACCACTTAATGCGATTAATTGACTAGCTTTATTACAGTCATTAATCCATTTCTTTAGACGGACCAATCAGAAGCAAGCATCCGGAAGTTACAAGTCAAGAGATTCATGGCATTTAACCCGTGAAATTCCGCCCATCATGGCGATTAAAGGCGATTAAATGCCCTCAATCTCCTCCGGCCAATCAGAAGCCAAGAAAAAGGAGTTACAAAACAAAGAATTCAATCTTGTAACTCCTCCCTTTATGTAGCTTTATGACAATTAAGGCTTATAAACCCTCCTAAATGGTTACCTAAAAGCCTATAAATAGGAGAGCTCTCCAAGAAGAAAAAAAAAACACAGACAACAGACTGCAGCAAATCCGGAAACTCAGACAGAAAAAGGCATCAAAGAGAGAAAACTCTGCGGAAGTTCTACACCGACCACCGCTACAAGGTGACAAAAGTCCCTTGCCCAAGGTCCTTGCCTTCTCCTTCTGCCTCCAAATGGCTCAGACATTGCTTTTCAGCCCGTCTACTCGGCTTTTTATTGGACATAGGACCTCCTTTTGGTCTTTGTCCTCTAAAAACCTGAGGTTATAGCCAAGCCAAGCGAATCAATAGCATCCTCTGTTCTCATCTGCATGGATGATGGCGAAGTCCACATATGGCTTGCGACCGTCAATCTGAACGGGTCCCCCACAATCTCCTGAGAAGTTAGATCCTCCTTTTCTTGCTTTTCATTGTAGTTTGTATTTTTTTTAAAGAGATAAAAAATCACAACTCTTGTCTTCATTATTGATAAGAATTGTAAAACGGCTATAAACGCCAAAATCGGTTATAAACGCCAAAATCGGCTATAAATGCCAAAAAAATCGCCTTTCACGGCAAATCAAGAAAATGTCTCTTTTCTTACATATATGTGCAATGGAAAACTTGAAAGAAGTTGATTTCCTTTTTTACTTGCGAAGGTTGATCTCCGGATCACCACTTGCAATTCCAAGTAAAATAGAAAATTTGGCACACCTACACAAAGAAATGTTGATGCACGCCCCTTGCCCCCCGGTTACGAAAGGGTCGGACCCAACGGACTCCCACGTCCGCCGACCTCGGTAGGACCAGGCGCCGGGAGCGCGGCCCATCACCATCGACTATGCCACGCGCGGCTGGTCCTGCGGCTGGATGCCGTTCCCTCTGATCTCCGTGATCGAGGACGGGGTCAGATTTCCTCTGCACCCCCTGCTTAGGGCCTGCCTTAGCATGTGGTCGATTACCCCGTGCCAGCTGATGCCCAATGGCTTCAAAGTCATCATGGGCACGGCAAAACTGAACGAGATCTTGGGGACCAACTTGGGTGTCCATGACATCGAGGACGTCTATGACATCTGCAAGGCTGGGGGAGACAATTATTATCTCCGGGTGAAGCAGCGCCGAAGAGGCTTCGTCCTGGCCTTGGAGGATTCCAGTAAGAACGCCGAGGAAGACCTCTTCTGCGTGTCGGGAGACTGGGAATTCGGCGCTGGTGAGGACAGGAGACTGATGGTCCCTCGCCACCTCGGGGCCGTCCCAAGTAAATACTGCTTCTTTTCTCTTGTTTATTTTGCTCAACCTTTATGTTGCCGAGCTGATATTCTTTGTTGTTTGTGGCGCAGAACTGCACGCGAGGCGACGCCGGGCTGTGAGCGAAGGCTGGAGGAAGAACGTTGACGACCACAAGAAGGTTGATAGGTACAAGGGGGCACGAGACCAGATCGGCTTGGAAGCTACTGGGGTATACGCCGACGTACCACGGCCACTACAAGAGAATCGGAGCAGCTCCGGAAGACGAGCCGCAGCCTGATCATCCTCCTGTTACCTTGGCCGTGCCTGCCGGGGTCCCTTTGATCTACCCTGCTACGAGCCGAGCTGCGTCTGGCGCTGAGGCATCCACTTATTCTAGCTCGGGGTCGCCGAACCTAAGGGAGATAGTAGACTCCTATTCGTCCGACCAGGAGGAAGGAATGGAGGGAGGCTCGAGAGTGCCTGGTACCAAGGATCTGGCGGCCAAGTTCAGGCAAAGATCCTCTTCTTCTGCGACACCATCGTCTGTCAGCACCCGCGCGGCTTCGGGCTCGGGGGGTGCTGCTGCCACTTCTGCTCCTGCCCCCACACCGAGCGAGGGAGCGCGGCGACGCTCTCCGGATCGCCCGAGGGAGGGATCTCCGCCCAGGAAGAAGTCTAAGGAGGGTGAGAAAGACTCAGGGGCTGAACAGCCCCCGAAGGGTAAGACACCCGCGCGAGCTCCCGGGGGCAAGGCTCCGCCTGAGAAAAGTGCGCCGGCCAGCAAGGTGACTGGCGGGGCGGCTCGCGAGCTCACCGTCTCGGTAGGGCAAGGGTCCGGATCGGCCTCTGGGCCTCGTACTGCCCCGGCGGCATGGCGACCCAGGATGGAGACGCAGCCCGGGAAGCCTCTAAACGTCGAGGACCGGTTGATGGGGAACACCGACGTCATTGGAGCCCTCGCGAAAGCTTGTGCCTTGTCGTGAGACATGGAGGTGCACGCGAGGTATGACAACGAAAGCCTGATGGTCTCGGTAATTCAGGCTAATCTTTTGGTAAGTATCGTCAACGCCTTTTTTCAAGTGCTTTAGCTCGGTTGCTTTTATTCGACTTACTTTTTCCTTTTACAGAACGTGCAAAGGCTCCTGGCAGTGATGGAAAGGAGTGACAAGAACGTTGTGAAGGTCACCCAGATGGAGTCTGAGAGGGAGAGGCTGAAGAAGGAGCTGGAAGAGCTGAAGAAGGGTAGCGCCGAGGCGACCGCACAGCTTGAAGTAGCTCTGGTCAGCGTTACTGATCTTACGTCGAAGACCCACCGGCTAAAGGGTGATATCTGGATGAAGACTAAGAGGATCACCGAACTGGAGTCGGAGATGGCCAGATCGAGGTCTGAATCGGCGGTTGAGGCGATGAGGCTGTGTGGCGAAGTGCTGGCCGGGCGTGCTGAAATCGAGAAGTTGAAGACAGGGAGTGCCGAGCTGAAGAAGGAGAATGTTGGCCTCAAGGCTTCTCTATTGTCCGAGGCATGGTCTTCTTTCCAGAAGGGGGTGGACCAGGCCACTGAGGAGTATGAGAAGCAGGTGGAGGAGATCACCTCCATTTTGTTCGAGGAAGGGTGCTTGGCCGCACTGAGGCGTGCAGAGGTTCCCGAAGACCACCCGGTCTACCAGAACCTGCCGAAGTACGCCGACATGGTCCCTGAGCCGAGCTCCGTACCCTTGGGCGAGAGTGCCCCAGTCGAAGCCCTTGCAGCTGATCCTGCCCCGGATGGTGCTCCAACTGCTCCGCCTGCCAGTGATGCCCCAGTCGCGCCTCAGGGTGACGCTCCTTCTGCCCCTCCTGCTGGTGAAGCATCAGACAAGGCTACGGTTGTAGTTGAGACCGCTGGTTCATCAGAGTCGGTGATCATACTGGTGGAGTCGCCGAAGCCGCTGTAGTTATATCCTGCTCTTGCTTTTGCTCTTTGTAATCTTTCTTTTCTATCTTTTGCATGTAACTTTCAGCCCTGTAACATCCTTTGCCTTTAATAAAAAACAGAGCTCCTTTACTTGTGCATTCTCTCTCCTTCCCTTTTTTTTGAGTTCGGTTCTTTTACGCTTGAGTCCGGCTGAGTGCCTTTAATGTGACGTGACGTGGGAGCCTTGAGTTGGAGAGAGTACCGAACGATCTTCATAGTTATCTGTGCTGATTCTCCGTATTCTGGAGACCATAAATAGCAGTAGGTGTGGCGGTATGGCCAATGAGGAAAACGGGCGGATGGCTCCACGTGGTGTCATCGGAACCGCTGGTCAGCATATAGGAAGACGTGCACCTCACGTAAGGCGTGGGAGACCTCACCTCATAATTTCCTTTGAAGACCGGGCCCTCCTTCTTCCTATAAATAGGAGTGGCAAGCTCTCCATGGGAGGGTGAAAAGAACCAGGACACCTTAATTCATATAAACTTAGGAACCTGTCTTTCTTTGTTAACCAACCTGGCAGCCATGTTTGGTAGATCATTAGGAACATTTGATCCGGGGGGAACCCTTGTGCCAGAAGACAGCTTCCTCCGAGGGGGACAGTTTGTTGTGGTCTGCGCGCTCTCTGAAGACGATCCTCGTGGACTACGCGCTCTCTAAAAGCGGGTCCACGGCCAACCCTTTCCGACGCGGCTGCATTGGAATCTTTGCAGTCGTGGGTTGGTGGCGCCCCGTGCGTTTGGTGGTCTTGTTTTCATCCCAAAGGACGCTGCGTGGAATCATGCCCCTGAAGCATGCCACAGATCTTCTTGCAAGATATCAAGACCTCCGAGCGGCGGGCATGATTGAGAGGTCCTTGGACCGAGGGGGCTCTTTTCTCTTGCAAACTTTGGTCTGACCAGCCAAAGCGTATTGTAGAGCTCAGTGAGCAGAGTCTCCCAAAGCCTCCAAACAGTGGACCAGCGAGGATCAGGGTCTTCAAGCTTGCAATCTAGATGGCGTTGAAGAGCTTAGGGCGCTGGAGACCGGACTGAAGAGTTAGTGAAGATCAGAGCCTCCCAGTCTTCATTTCTTTTTCTGCTTTCAGAGGACTGCGAGCCTCCTTGGTGTATTTTATTTCCTTTTTTGTAACCCTTGTAATGAAGCAATTACAATGAATAAAAAGAATAAGTTCTGTGATCATACAATCTGTGTACAGTATTTTTGCATTCTTTTTTGCTTTTCTTGTACTGTTTTGTGATACTTGTATTTTTGTGCTTTTTTTTTTTGCACTTCAGTGCTTGCACTGCTCTTTTTCTTTTGAAAACTGTCATTGGCCGAAATGGACCAGCATTGGCCGAGACAAACTGTCTTTTGCCGAGATGAACCCAGAGTCTCGAGGATCCCGGCTGTGCGGGCCTGAGTTTGGGAACGATCTCGAGGGGTGTATGAACCCGGAATTTAGGAAGCGACTGGATGTATGAATCCAAAGCCTCTTCCAGGGTTAGGAACCCAAACTTTAGGAAACGACCGGATGTGTGAATTCGAAGCCTTTTTCAGGGTCATGGACCCAAACTTTAGGAAACGACCGAGTGTATGAATCTGAAGCCTTTTCCAGGGTCAAGACCCAAACTTTAGAAAACGACTGAGTGTATGTACTCAAAGCCTTTTCCAGGGTCAAGGACCCAAACTTTAGAAAATGACTGGATGTATGAACCCGAAGCCTTTTCCAGGGTCAAGGACCCAAACTTTAGGAAACGATTGAGTGTACGAACTCGAAGCCTTTTCCAGGGTCAAGGACCCAAACTTTAGGAAACGACTGGGTGCATGAACCCGAAGCCTTTTCCAGGGTCAAGGACCCAAACTTTAGGAAGTGACTGGATGTATGAATTCGAAGTCTCTTCTAGGGTCAGGGACCCAGAACTGCCGAACTCAGACAAGGCGAGGTGACATAGATTGACGACAGGGCAAATGCAGCTTTCATTGATTCTGAGACTCTTGTTAAATATTTAGAAATAGAATTTCTTCAAGTGGGATGCATTCCACGGTCTCGGCAATGGCTTGCCTTCTAAGTCTTCGAGCTTGTAAGAGGATCGTCCTGCCAGTGAGACCACCCTGAATGGGCCATGCCAGTTCGGGGCCAGTTTTCCTTCATTTGGATCTTTGTCGCCAGCAGGTCTTCTTGAGGACTAGCTCTCCCACGGAGAAACTTCTTTATCTGACTTTTTCATTGTAGCCTCTGGCTAGCCGCTGCTGATAGTCAGTCAGTCGTAGGGCTAGTGCTTCTCGACGCACGTCCGCTAGGTCCAGCTCCGTTGCCAAGTTTGTTTCGTTTCGACCCTGGTTGACCAACTCTGTCCTCAGGGTGGGGAGGCCAATTTCTAAGGGAATGACCGCCTCCATCCCATAAGCCAGAGAGAAAGGTGCCGCCGAGGTGGATCGCCTTGGAGTCGTTCTGTATGCCCACAGCACGCTGGGAAGCCCCTTTACCCATCTCCCTTTCGCCTTGTCTAACCGCTTATTCAGGCCGTCCAGGATTATCTTGTTAGAAATTTCGGCCTGACCATTGCTCTGAGGATACGCCGGAGTGGAGTAATGGTTTCTGATGCCATGCTCTTAGCAGAAGTCCTTGAAGGATTTAGAGTCGAACTGAGTCCCGTTGTCCGAAATCAGGGTCCTGGGGATGCCGAACCTCGTTATGTTGCTCTTCCACACGAAGTTCCTGGAGTCCCTATCAGTGATGGAGGACGGCGGCTTAGCTTCTATCCACTTCGTGAAATAATCCATAGCAACTATCAGCCATCTCTTGTTCCCCGGAGCTCGGTGGAGAGGCCCCATAATGTCTAGCCCCCATTAAGCGAAGGGCCATGGACTAGAGAGGGGACTCAGGTCTTGCGCTGGCTGATAAAGATAGTGGGAGAACTTCATGCATTTCTCGCATTTCCTGACGTATACCTGCGCATCCTTCTGCATGTAGGGCCACCAGTAACCTTGGCTTATTGCCCTGTAGGCCAGTGATCGGCCTCCGATGTGACTGCCACAGATTCCTTCATGGATCTCATACAGGAAGTTGTCCACCTTGCTCGGATGGACGCATTGGAGGTATGGACCCGTGAAGGATTTTCTGTAGAGTTTGCTTTCGGGAGATAGCCAGAATTGAGCTGCCTTGAGTCTGATTCGGTGGGCTTCAGTCTTGTCTTCGGGGAGTTGGTCGTCCCTCAGGTAAGAGAGATGATCGGATCCATCCAGCTCGGGCCGAGATCAGCATAAAGGACTTGCCGAGGTGAGTGGAGCTCTAGGCTTGATCTTGATATCGATCCAACCTCGACAGTCCTTTTCTCTCCTGTCTTCACAAACTCCACAAGATGGCCTTCCTTGGCGAGTCTGCATTCCTCGGTGCTGTGCCCGTTACCCTTATGGTAGGCGCAGAACTTGGTTTGGTCACGGGTGGAGGGATCGCCTGACAAGGGACGAGGCCACTTGAAGAATGGCTGGGTCTTGACTTTGTTCATAACCTGATGGATTGGCTCTTTGAAGACGATGTTCATAGCCTGGTAGGTGTCGGAGGGAGGTCTGGCCCTCCTGCTGCCCCCGGACCTGGACGCTGAAGCTCTCGCCGAACTAAAGACCCAGGCTTGCTTCAGCTCTTGCTTCTGGAATGTCTTCTTACCCCGCTGCTGGGGCTGACTGCTTCTTTCCTCGGGTTTCGGGCCTGCGATCTCCCGGCCTTCCTCCTCCTGAGCCCGGATTTCGTCTTCCTCTTGGGCGATATAACGTTTTATCCGGGACATCAAGGCCGGCATGGAGGGAGCGGGATCTCCAGCTAAACCTTTCCGTAGCTCGTGCCCTGGTAACAGGGCATTCCGGAAGGCGAAAGTCGCCACCTCTTTTCTGGTATCCTCAATTTGGCTGTAAATTGCCCAGAACCGCTGGGCGAACTGGGCGAGACTACTTCATCTTCAGGGCGAGGATATCAGCATCGATCTTAGGGACGACGTTGTAGGCTTGGAACTTCTTGAGGAAGGAGAGCTGGAGTTCTCTCCAACTCGAAATAGTCTTCTCCGGTAGAGCGTAGAACCACTTCAGAGGGAGGTCGCTCAAAGTGGAGGAAAAGATCTTGCAGTTGAGATGACCCTCGTTCCCCCAGATGGACATCTTTTGGGAGAAGTGACGGAGGTGAGCGGACGGGTCAGACAATCCGTCGTAGGGGACGAACCGCGGGATGGAGAACTTCTTAGGCAAGGGAGTCCTCTCGATGTCCCGTGTGAAGGGAAAGGCCCCCAGATCGGTGGGGCCACAGATTTCATGCTGGTCTCGCATCTCCAGGTTGCGCTGAAGAGCCAACTTGATGCGCTTGTCGAGCCGCTCCTGCTGGTCGTCCTTCTCTGGCGTCAGTGCTCTTGGCTTCCGCTTTGTATGGCCTCAGCTGCGATGGCTGTGAGCTCGCTTGTCACGGCCACGATGGCTATGGGTGTTGCTCGAGCCCTCATCGTGGGCATGGCTACGCTTCTGATCTAGAAAGGCCCTTAGATCCTCGCGGGAGGGCTGGACCACCTTGCTCTGGACAGCTCTTTTCTCGCCTTGGGGCTTTGAGGGCTGCCTTAGAGAGGCATTTTGCACCGCTCTCAGCTGCTGCTAGAGCTGGCGGATTATTCGCTCATGCTCCTGGAGGAGAGTGTTCTGAGCTGCGATGTCTCCTCCAGCATCAGGGGGTTGCACACGGCATGGCTCCTCCACTGCCGCAGCTTTGCCCTTGAGAGGGTGCTCACGTCGACGCTCGTCCCGCTGGGGGGGCGCGACTTCGTCGTCGGAGCACGAGGTCTCAACTCCCTCTTGGAAGGGAATCTCGACGAAGGGTCGCGAGCCTACGCGCTCCTCGCCTGCAGATGTGCCATGGTCCGCTCCGGACCGTCCCTGAGGAGGGACATCCGTCGACGGGCCCGGACGCTCGAGTCTTGCTCTCAGGGACTCTCCGCCCTTCTTAGCTTTCGGAGGCATGGTTTCTGGGAAGGTTGGGATAGTACTTCCCCACAGACGGCGCCAATTGTAGGTGCAGAAAAATATGACCCACAATAATTGGGGTGCCTTACAGGACTTATCCAAATGAAGAGGATAATATGCTGCCTCGAAGCCTGAAAGGGAAGAGCAAACGGTCAGAGGACCCTGGCCTGAGCGGCGCAAGGCTCTTCGATGCCTAAGTCAGTAAGTGAACTGGAACAAAGGAAGGAGAGGAAGAAGAGAGGCAGAGTAATGACTCTCAGGTTTTGATTGTGCGTACCTTGCATGTGAAATGAGGTTCTATTTATAGAGAACTTGGACGATATTTTGGATGATATTTTGGCGTGGATCCCGTGATTTGATAGGGATGTCATCATCAGCCCACAAAGTAATAAATGCGGTCCATTTCAGCCCACTTTGCATTTAATGCCAGTCGGATCAGCCCACATCGCATTTAATATGTGTCATGTTAGGCCAGATCCTGTTGGACGTCTTTGGCGGTAGAGGTACCATCGGATCCATCCTCGGGCCTTGCCCTGATTTGGCTTTAGCCGCTGGATGCCGCCTTGTCAGTGATCTGGCGAAGATTGTGGACGGTTGGATGTCGCATCTGTTTCACTGGCTCGCGCCCCTATTCCTCCACGTGTCTAATGGCGTGGCGGGCATAGGGTGCGAGTGGAGGTTCTATCTTGCTTCGGCTTTCGTCCCGGCTCCTTTGGCCGAGGTCAAGCTTTTAGCCGAGGTGGGCACCTGGGTAGCCGGGCTCGGCGGCCAGGACCTGTCTGACTTTGGCTGAGGCTTCTGTCCTGGTAGCCAAGGTGAGTCTGGTGCCACGTGGATGGCACGCGGATGGCACGTGAGAATGCTTAGTCCCATCTAATGGCCGTGATTAGCGTAATCCTGGAACTTTGAAAATCTCCCCACACAGTTATGATTGTTGTCTAAATTCAGTAGATGATTTGTTGGAATTCAACTACTAACATTTATCATAATCATGAGAAGAATAGAGAAAAATAAGAATTTCTCTATTGCTTTAATTTTGATTGGATTAACTAATCTAATGATAAGAGTGATTTGCCACTTCATGAGGAGAGGAACTTTTAAAAGTTATCATGGGTATTTTTGTCATATTCTATATTACCTCTTAACTTGTTTTTGGAGAGCTGCTAATGCTACAACCCTACTTTCTCTTTACACATCCCTTCTCCATACATGTCCAACTCATTGCTAAAAATCATCTCTACACATCCTAGTGTTCCCAAGCTGTCCAAACACTTCACCCTCAATTTCTCTGTGCACATCCCTTATTCCTTCCCTCTCACCCGATCAATCTTCCAATTTGAACTTCACGATTGCCCCCTTCTTCCCTCCCTCTCACACGACCTCACTCCAGACTTGTTCGGCTGAGTTCCCATCAGGTTCCCTCATCGTTCCCTCACTCTTTTCCTCTCTTCCGCCTCTTCTCCCTCTCTTCTTACACTCGGGTATCAAGGTATGTTTTCTCTCCCTATACATCTCTCCTTTTTTTCATTCATTTTGGTAGTGGATGCACATGAGAGATGAATGTTGGTGTTTAAAATGTGTAAAGGGGTCAAACAGTATACGAATCCCTCCATTCCTCTCTCATTCCTTCACCATCGAATGTCTTTTTTAATTTGATGTTCGTGCCCGTTCGGACTTGAAGGTCCGAATGAATTCCATTTCTTCGACTGTAGTCAGCCGAACAAATCTATTTCATTCGATTGTATACAGTCGAACAAATCAAATCCGTTTGGCCTGTTCACGGCCTAACAATTCTTTTTTTTTTTTTTCGTATTTCTTTTTATACTTTTTTGTGTGCTGGCAAACACTTAGATCACCTTTTTAACAATCAGCCATATTGGACATGCCCGATACTTCGCAAATTCAGCCTACAGCCTCAAATAGCAAATGATGCACTAGACGCATGTAGCCCGAGTTTGTGGAGGAGACTGAGCAGCCCGAGGTTGTGGAGGAGCATAAGCAGGCTGAGGTTTTGGAGGAGCATGACAAGCCCGAGGATGCCGAGGACACCGAAGTTGTTCACAAGGATGCTGAGGGCACTGAAGACACAACTGGACCATTTCCTGGTGGTTTAGTAGTTTTTGATCTGCTACTAAGCTTCAGGACAAACGTCGCTGTGGCCATTTAGCATGGACATGTATTCTTAATTGATTGCAGTGATTTCATTATTTGTTTGATGTATTGATATATGTTCCTTTGCAATGAAGAAGCATCCGCCATTAAAGTGCATTAATCACGGCAAAAGAAATAGAGGATAGCCATAAAATGTCGAAGGAGGGAAAAACACTGGGTTCAAAGATTTGGCTGCCCGGTCAAGGCACTCTCCACTTATTACGACATCCTATAGATTCATCAATAGGAACATCGTTATAGCTTTTATAGAAAGATGGCAGTCCGAGACCAACACCTTCCACATGCTGTACGGTGAGATGACAATCACCTTAGACGACGTCATCACCATC
The DNA here is from genome assembly GCA_012931725.1 of Litsea cubeba. Lineage (NCBI taxonomy): Eukaryota > Viridiplantae > Streptophyta > Magnoliopsida > Laurales > Lauraceae > Litsea > Litsea cubeba. The sequence continues at coordinate 154,197,631 of CM022945.1, read as the reverse complement.
CTTGGGATTCCAGTGATGGGTAAATCGGTATCAACTGATAGTTTGTCAGTTGAAAGGGTGGTGTCACTGGTGATCTCTGCGTTGGGAGTGTCACACGAGGATGCACATAATTGTTAGGGATTTTGTATATTGTAATTTGATGGATGCATTATCATTTTAATCATCATTTGAATTTTCACACATGAGCATTGATTTTGGAAAATCAATAATTTGAAATCTATATTTTCTTGCATGGTTTTAAATCTTTCAAAACTTATGTTTCATGCATGTTTTGGATTTAAATCTTGGATGCATTATATTTGAAAAGAATTTTTATTAATCAAGCAAATCATTGGTTTTAAATTTTTGAATCATTTTTGGCCTTTTATGTCTCATGATTTAAGAACACTTAGATTGACTTAAATCATGATTCCATGCTTGGTTTAATGACCCAAAAATCTCTACAAGAAAATACTTTGAAATATGCAAAAGTTGGGATTTTGTTTCAGCTGTCGGTCAGGTGTTAGCTAACCGACAGTGAACCGAGCTCAACCGAATCAGCTGTCAGTTCGAATTTCAGAGAGCTTAAAATTTCATATTCTGTATTGTCAGTCACCTGTCGATCAGGTGTCCGGTCAGGTGTTGGTTAGGTGTCGGTCACCTGTCGGTTAACCCTCAACTGTACTTTCAAAAATATGACCGTTGGGGTGTCGGTTAACCAAACCCTATATGTCAGTTAACCGACAGTTAGCCGTTGGGACACTTTTTCTATAAAAAGGAGTTCATTCCAAGGCCAAATTTGATGATTCAAGAAGCCATTTTTGAGGTGTTCTGAGACAAATCAAAGGGGAATGATCTAAGAAGGCTAATGGGACATTAGTAAAGCTAAAGCTTTGATCATTAAGTTAAATCATCAAGTAAGCTTTACTTTTCTTATTCATATGTTACATGCTTTATTTTAATCTTTGGTAAATTATTTTTAGTATGTTAACTATGATGTGTTGAATCCTCTTCTTCATTTAATCTTTGATTTAAGTAATAGGATTCTTCACTTTGATTTCAAACCAAGTTGATTTAAAGTTTCATAAATCATGTTTTGTCAAAACCTTTGATTTCTTATATAACATGTTTTATTTACTTGGTTAAATCATCATTGTTGTTTTCATTCATTTGAACCTTAGTTAAACTCTTGTTTTTGAAAACAACATTGCACATGCATCACATGTTTAGACTTAATTAGTTTCATACAACTTGTGAGTTTTTGAATTTCATATCATTAACAAGTTAATATCTTTTACATGTGATTAGCATTTATCTTCAATCAAATCTTTTATGTGTATTAAACTTTTAAATGCTTTAAGCATATTGTGATTGAGCTTATTTTTAACTTGATTGAAGTTTTACACATACACACATATCATGAGCATTCATCTTTGCATTTCATAGTGTTTGTGTGAGTTGGTTTTACAATTTCATATCCGCTTATTTTAGAAGCAATTTTATTGAGCTTAATTGTATCTCTTAGAGTGTTTTTGTGAAGACAACTTACTTGAGAGAAAATCTCTTGGTTGTAAAGGTTATTGCTTAGCCTATAAAAGCACATTGTGTATAGGTTATTGATTAGCCTAGAAAAGCATAGTTGTAGAGGTTATTGCTTAGCCTAATCAAAAGCATACATAGTGAAAATCCGTGGGGTGTTGGATCATAAGCCGGTAGTGATGTAGGCATTGAGGCCGAACCACTATAAATGATTGTGTTATGCTGATTACTTTGTGGTGATTGTTTTTGTTTAGCCTCCGTATTTAATTTGATAATCATCAGTACTTGTGACTTGTTATTTTAAAGTAGTTTAAAATTGGTCATAATTGGTCACTAATTAGTAGCTCACCCTATTCACCCCCCCCCCCCCCCCCCCCCCCCCTCTAGGGTAAGGATTCCGGACTTTCAATAATGAGCTGTCAGATGCGCGGGGTAATTCAGTGAGGTTGGAGTGGATCAGGGACATATTTGGAGATGTATTTGATGCAAACCTAGAGCAGCAAATTAGGAATGCATCAAGAGGATTCTTGTTATACATATTGGGATGCACACTCTTCACTGACAAGTTCGGCACATGGGTCCCAATGATCTATCTGAGGTTGTTGATGGACTTGGATGAGGTGTGTACATATGCTTGGGGTGATGCTGCATTGGCATATCTGTATAGACAGTTGGGGCTCGCTACTCGGATTGGCATAAAGCAGATAGCTGGGTATTTGACCTTACTGGAGGCTTGGATATTTGAGCATTTCAACCATTGCAAGCCTACTCCCAATCGCTTGTACATGGAAGTCCAGCCTTGGGTGCATCGTTGGGTTCCCCAGAGAGAGTTTGTAGATTACATGTCTCTTTAACAGACACATTGAGAGGCTCTTGATTGACCGAGAGGTCACGGGGGGACCTGTTAATAGCATTCTATTTAATTGATGTGCCTATTCTATTGTGTGCAGGTAGTGTGTGATCCATATCGACAACACATGGGTGACCATCTATTCCATGAGGTTGCTTATTACACCGACTACCTGAAATGTATGGACATAGTTGAGTAATACCATCCCGATAGAGTACTGAGGCAGTTCGGTAGGGTATAAGTGATTCCTTCCTCGTCACTTGCTCTAAAGCTTGCCATAGGAGGTTCCACCGCAAACCATTATCGGATTGTGTATGAATACTTAAACCAAATATGGGAGAGGTGTCACAATCACGTTGATGGCAGGAAGTTGTGAGAATATTTTTTTGGAGTGATCACAAAATTCTAATACAAAAAATAGGAGAAATTTGATATTTATTATTCCAATTTATATTACATGGGTTCGCATTTCAAGCCTCGTGGATGCATGTTGTTTACAATTTTTTTGCAACCCTTCCATGCGGCCTCAGATGGTTTTAAACTGAACAAAATAATTATGTGAGTCCATGTCGAAGAGCATCATGTCTGCTCAAACACGGACTTCTGCCTATGCGATCTTCTTTTCTTCTCTCCTGTTTTCTTTATCAAACTCCTTCAAAGCCTCTGTCATGATTTCAGAATGGCTCTACTATGTATATGGATGGGTGAAAATCAATTTTGATTCACAGTTATCTTTGACAAGCATCACTCAATTATCAAGGATTGCGTTTGTGTAATCCGAGAGAGTTATTGGTTTATGTGCCAGTAGGTGCTTCAATGTCGTGTCATTTTAGGCCATACCACTACGGAGAACTAGAATGAAGCCATTGAAGAGGATTTGCACAACTAAGTCTTAAAAAGAGACATCATACTCCTTTGAGTGAGAGAGACAAAGAAGGGAGACTGAACAATCAATTTAGGTTGAAAAGGAAGGTTAAGGCCATAAACACTAGTCTCTCCCTCTGGAGGAACATCTCCAGAGGTTGAAGACCGAATTTGGGAGGCTAATTTGGAAGTTTGCAGAACTTAAAAGTAGAACCTCGCTTTATTGAAGAGATGATTTGAAGAAAGGAGGAATCTTCTTAGAAATTCTAAGTTGGTAGAAAGTGGGAGAGGATTGCAGAGGCTTAGTGTGCTTAGGAATGAGTTGGAATGTTTGAAAAGTTGTCCAAAGGCCCTATTTATAGAGTGGGAGGGCAGTTGCAGCGGTTTCAGGGAGTTACAATTCAAAAATGGGCGTCTATCACTTACTGTAACTTCATGTTCGAGCAAACAGTGCTTCTCTCGGACATGAAGTTCATGTATGAGAAGACAAACATGGGTTCATGTCTGAAAGCCATTCAGACATAGAATCCATTCTATGGGAAATGGGTCCAAATGATGTCTAAATGCTCTGAAACTTTGTGAAATCCCTTTTGGGATGATTTTTAGTCTTTAAGGAGGGCTTCATCACCATTTGAGCTCTGAAAATGGGCTTTGGACTTCATGACTGCACACCCCTTTTACCTTGCACTTTGATATCAAATGACCTCCAATGAACTTGAAATCGTGGGAAACTCTCTTGAGACTTGTTATGGATCATCATGGAAGGTTTCATATTGGTTTGACCTCTAGAAATGGATCAAAGTGGGTCCCAGTGGTTTATGTATGAGAACCATTTAGACATGAAGGGTTAATATGTGGGAAATGGGTCCAAATGACCCCAATTGGCCTCCAATCATACGAAAGCCCCCTTGAAGTTCATCCTTAGTCTTTGGCATATATTTTTTCTTGATGGAGTCTTTGAAAGTTGCCGAGAGTGGACTCCAGCCTTTCATGTCTGCACAGATTTGAGTTGAGTTGACTTCACCCTTTCTTTTCTTGCATGTCAACCCAAATGGCCTTAATTTGTTTTTGAACTTGTATTTGACCTTTTGAATCAGTATTTTTTCCCCCTAGAAATTGGTGGATGTGGAATTCAAGTTCATGTCTGCGAGCTAGGGTTTGGAGACCCTTTGGCTGGGTTTTTATTCAAATGACCCTGGATTGCTTTGAAACTTTGGTGAGAACCTTGAATATGCATTCTCTGACCTTGGAGTGGGATTCATCTTGACTTTGCTCCTTTGAGTTGTTATTGAGATCCATGTCTAAAAACTCTGAAGTCCATGTTTGAATTCTCAAACATGGAGCTGATTTTCAGTGTTGAGCTTCTCCTTGGACTCCCAGTGACTTTTGAAGCTTCTATCAGTCTTCATTCTGCTGAGTAATTCGTTATTAACTTTATGTTTGTGGTGCAGACCTTCACACTTGCCCTTGTTTGATTAATTAGGTCTGGCAGGGTGCATGTGTGATTTTTTTTGCATGCCAACACACGTATTGTCTTCTCTAGATCATGGTCTGACAGTGGCTCATCCATAGGATTGTGTACTTGGATATATGGAATGTTATGCACAAGTTTCTCGCTCGACCATCCAGAACCCAAATCATCGCTCCTCATATGACCCATGCGTGCATAACTCTTAGGGTAGCTCCACCATAGACCCCCAGTTGGTATGGTTAATAAGATCAATTATCTTGTTCATGTTATATTTTGATCGTAATAACACTAATCAAACATTGATTTCTTGTTTGGATTTTTCAAATGTAGCTTATCGCAAATGTGTGAAGCATCATGCGACCTATCCTTTGGAGGAGATATGACATGAGCGTTCTAATTAAATAGGTTGACCTATAGTTGGCTATTTAACAGGTGGACAGATTGATGGATGGAGCTTCTCTAGATGATGTCCTACAACCTATGCACAGTACCCAGAACGAGGACATACACCTGCAGCCGCAGGAGGGAGACATGATGTGTATATTTTTTTCTTTTGTAAAATGGAATCACGACGTGTTGGTGTTTAGCTTATGTGTTGGACGGATTTGTTTTGGGTGGACACTATTGATGTAAAACTTGTTAACTTTTTGGTTCTATTGAATTCCATATAAAGTGTTGGATAGACTCATATTGATTGGATGAATGTGTTGGATTCTATTGAATTTGGTTGGATACATACTCATCACATGAATAATTTAAACCTGTCCGAGATCATGAAAAATGAGCGATCAACCCTAAAAAAAATTGAGAACGACTCAGGGCCGAACAGTTCCCGACACATGCTTAAAAAAACTGTAAAAAATTTGGATTGCATCCCTTTGGCCCCTGAAAAGATCGTAAGCCATGATTTGCTTGTTCATTGCTCAAGAATGACAAATGAGAACCGCTTGAGAGGTGAATGGATGGGGATGAAAAGATAATGGCATGAAGCGTGAGATATGAGTGAGGAGAGTGACAAATATCTGACAAGAAGAGTAGGATGAATGTTGAGATGAATGTGAGACGATTGTTGAAAGAATGGGAGAGAATAGAGAAAGCGACAGAGAAGTAGGGTGGGAAAACGTTGAGGAAGGAGAGCTGTATGATTCTATGAATGGGAGGGAAACCCAAATATTTTGTGGGGGTATTGTACAGAGAAATTGGATGACCTCCTTAAAGTATTAGTTATGTCCAAGCTGGTCATTTCACAAATGAGTATATTGGTCTTAAAAATATAGGATGTGGAAAAGCAAGTAGGGTTGCGGCATTAGTAGCTCTCTTTGTTTATTGCAAACGAATTCCGTAATAATTAATCTTATTTAGTTGTTAGTTAAGAGGGTATTAGTGTTATTTTTGCACTTATAATAACTTTTTGGGGGCAATTTGAGGACTTTTAGACCAAGTTAGATGTATTTTGGGGCTTCTGCTGAATTTCAAAAAATGGTGTTTTGGATCTCATTAGATAGATCTCGCAATTTATTCTCAGACATGATGGAATTTCTGAATAATTCCTTGTACTTGAACATCCAGAAATAAAAAAAGGGACTTAAATCTCTGAAATTTCAAAGGATATTTAAGACCTTTTGAATGACTAAAATCTTAAAATGCTTGTGAACAAGCATGTCATTTGCAAATGCTAGGATAAAATGTCACACATCATGCTTTTTTATTATTATTTTTTTTATTTTTGCTGAGGAGGGTTTCCAATACTTTGGGCTGTACTAATTCTTCAAGGCCTAGAGAGAAGCTGGGTAAAAGCCTATTTCCCATATGGGTAGTACTAATGGTCTCAAACTTTGATTTATGAAGATGGAGGGATCGAAAATTAATACCAAAGAGGTCAACCCTAGGGATTGCACATCATGTGAAAAAAAAAGAAGTTCAAAACATGGGAAATTTAAAGAAACAGCCCTACGCCTGCGACGACGACTTCAGCGACAAATAGAGCAGTTCGTGAAGCAGTGTCCCATTTCTTATCCGAAGCAAATGCAAATGCAAAACAGCAGAAGATAAAAAAGGATTCCTTTCATTCCATCTTGTCCCAGGTAGAAACAAAGCAAAATAACGATGGCTTCCTTTCAAACCCCACTAGCATCCTCGTTTGCCCTCTCTCCCTTCCTGAAGCCTCCTCGCCTTCCCTTTCTCAACCCTTCCGTTTCCACCCACAACAACAATAACAAAAGGCCCTTCCTGTCCCTCGTAATCAACTCACAACAAAAATTCTCTAATGGCAGGTACATCAGAGAGGACTATCTCATTGTAAGTCCCATACCATTCCCATGGAATCTCATTTCTTTACTCTTCTTTGATTGCATTGTATTATCATTTCTGCCCATGTCAGTACTAGTGTGGATAAGGATTTTGTTTGGAGCATTTTTCATGGAAAAATGGAAACGGGTTTTTTTTTTTTTTTTTTGGGGCATGATTTTCTTTTGTTTTTGTTGTCTCTTTCCGTGCTTTTCCATTTCTGGGGTCAAAAGGTTTCTGCAGTTTTTGCAATCCTGTAGAAGACCCAAGTGGTAGGAAACCATTTTCTGCAATCCTGTAGAAGATGATGAAACATATTTCATTGCCACCAAGTAATAGAAACTGAAACAGTAGTAGAAAGATGAACTTTTTTTCAGTTTCCGTATTCTTCAGGAAATGAAACCGCTGTTGAAAGGAAAAAAGATTTCAACTTTCAGCACGTTTTCCTTTGAAAATGAGGGTGGTCACATGGGAGAATGATTTTTTGTTGTTTCGTGCTAAAATCTTCTGCATTTCTCATTCTCCGAGGTGAAAGCATTTCTGCAGGTTTTGCATAAACCCAAGAGGTGAAAATTGTTCCTCCCCACCATACAATAGAAACTGAAACAGTAGAAAAATGATGTTTTCAGCTTCTATTTTCCACTGAAAATAAAATCATGCCTTTTTAGAATTTACATGGAGAGGAAATGAAATTTTATGGAAATGCTTCTGCACAAACAAGCCCTATTGATATTTACAATTTTATGTTGGTGTATCCTTAACAATCTTTGGATTTGGCTTTTGGGTGATGTTTCTCTTTCCCTGCTTTTGCAGAAGAAGGTGAGTTCTAAGGAGGTGGAGGATCTGGTGAAGGGGGAAAGGAATGTTCCCCTTGTAGTTGATTTCTATGCGACATGGTGTGGCCCCTGTATATTGATGGCCCAGGAGCTAGAAATGGTATTTGGGTTTGAGATTTCTTTCCCTTTTTCTTCTGGTTCTTCTTGTATAATAACAACTGTTATGACTCCAGTCTATGAGACTCTGATTTTTAAGTTGCTCAGTTACCCGAAGCAATGGAGGGAGCAGAATGCAGTAGGCCCTCTATTAACAAATATTTTGCAAAACATTAATTTCTAATAAAAAAATAAAAATTCAGTGTACAATAGCTTTGGTTCTGTGGAAATAATTAAAGCTAATAGGTACCCAACAATTTCCTTTTATAAATAAAGCATACACAATTGAAATTCAGTTGATGAGTTTTTGTTAAGTTTTTGATGAAGCAAATGATCAGCCCACACATGCCTTTTGGAGAAGGCGAAATAATTGAATATAGGTTTTAAGAAATTAATGAACTCCAGTTTTTCAATCAGGCCCAAGGACATGCTGTTTTCAGTGTTAGGTCTTCTTTAGACCATAGGTTTACTGTTTTTAAATATTCTGAAGTCACAGAGAATCCTCCTCCTTGTTTCTTTTGGAGTTCATGATGCTCAAGGACCTTCCGTAAGCCATGATGCCTAGATACGGCAAGGATATGGTTGGGACACACTATGGATATGGTAGGGATACGGATTTTACACATAAAAAGTGAAGTATCGGACATAATACGATACGATACGTTGCCCACTTTGAAGTATCTGTGCATCATAGTTCGTAAGTATCCATCCTGTACAGATCTTGGCCCAGGAATTTAAATTATACGTTTTGGGCTCGGGCTTACAGAATGATGTACCGCTATTTTATTCATAGCTTAGCTGGTCTATATCATAGTATAAATGGTCTAGATGGCCTACATATATTGGGAAATTTTACAATATGGAGATTTTTGATTTTTTTATGTTTCTTTTTTTTTTTAAATGATCATCAGAATTTCGTAGTTCTTTTTGGCGTCAGGCATTTTATACAATGTAGGCAAGGGGTGAAAACCTGAATCTCAGGGAAAGGAACTTGCACACACTTTTAAAGCCATCTACAACCACAAGGATGTTTTTTGAATGCCAGCTTCACTTGGTGGACTGTCTGACCGACTTAAATGTTTAAAACAATCAAAATCCATGTGCACCTATGTAGAGATTTCTAGCAAGGGACCTCAATGGTTCATGAAAATCCATTCTAATCATCACTAGCCCACATGCTATACTGAGATTTTCATCCAGCCATTTGTAACCTTGATGAACTATCTAGTTCACGTAGGCTAGACTGCAGATCTCTCTCTCTCTCTAAAGAAAACAAGAAAGGCCGTTGAACTGGCTTTGGTTGCACACTGTGACAGCAACTGTTGCAATCCACCAAATAATCAAATTTCCTAAAACCTAATATGTTACAGCAATTGCCAGTGTTGATTCAGCTCTTTGATCCTGCATTTATCTTAAATCCCAAAGACTTTCTAAATAGAACCAGTCCTTTCCTACTGTATCCTTTTATTATTACCTAGCAATGTCACATCTTAAACATGTTTTATTGAGAAGCTCCAGAATTTCCATATATACACATATTTATGGAACAGGGGATCCTAACATCTTCTTCAATTGGATTAAAGTACTTGAAGAGTATTTTAAGTGGCATACGTTTAAGATTACACAAAAGAAAAACTTCAAGGAGATTTGCAATCATGGCAGGAAAAAGTTGAATATCAAGTGCATCAATGCCCACAGTCATTTATACCAACATCGAGTAACATGAAATTGCTTATGGATAACAATTTGTACATTGTAGAGATTCATTCTTCTCACAATTAAGTATCAATTTCAAGTTGGTAATTTTGTACTAAGAAGAGCTCGTACTATCTATTCATATGCGTCATCTTTTGCATCATAGTGCTATCAAGGGAACCTTCTCCTAAGTGAGAATTCATGAGAATCGTCAATATGTCCTACGAAAGCAAAATTCCAAGAAATTCCTCATGTTGGATATGTTTATCTAGTGTCAAATGAAAGTGCCAAAAAAAAAAACAAAAAAGCGCTTCAACATGGATCAAGTGCAAGAATCAAAGGAGAAGCAAATAGGGAAAAGAGTAACTACAAGAAGTCACGACTTGACCAAAAAAGAAAGTGCTCCAAGATGGATCAAGTGCAAGAACCAAAGGAGAAGGAAAAGGGAAAAGATAAAGTGCAAGAAGTCACGACTTGACCAAAAGAGCCAAAAGCCATGACACAAGACGTCAAGGGCGATAGAGAAAGCGAGATTAAGGGAAAGAAGATTCCATTGACAACATCAGATGAATCAGTATTCAAAATTCCCATGATGGACCATGCATCGGAGGAATGAAAGGAAAGAAAAGAAACTGAAGAATTGGATGAGCAGATTGAAGAGTATGACTATCTAGTAGATCTGATCCATATAGAAGGGCTACTGATTGTAGAAACTAAGCTCGGATTATCAGGTAACAGCTCCATTGCATTGACAGTTACTACTATACAAGATCCAGCTTTTGAAGTACCCTTCATTGTCCTTATCTTTTTAGGGATATATGGCAAATGACAACTGGATATGATTTGAAAGACAGAGAAGCGATGTAGATATTCAATAGTTTACTCAAGATACTTGTGGATTCAGTGGCTTGATGGAGTTTTAAAGTAGATTCAAGCTATCATAATTCATAAGCATCAATGGTACTCTTCTGTGATCATGTCACACTCTACATTTAGGCAGATGCAAAATAAAGACATTTTTTCGCCACATCGGAGACTTGTACAGGTGATCTTTGATCTAGGAGGTGGTCAATATAACTTGAGGGTGAGTTCTCTGCAAGCTTGGGGGAACTGATGCAACTCAAGAAAGACTTCCCCAAAATGGGCTTTGGATCATGGGCTAAATCCATGTTGAGCCCATTGACCCCAATAGTTTATCACAAGAGGCTCATGCCCAAGTGGATCCATGGCTCCTTGCACAACTAATTCAAAGATATTTTACTTTTTTATCAATTTTAGAATCCTAGATAAATAAGGTACTTATCTAGAGTAGTTAACTTCTTGTAGCTATTCTTTAGGATGGGATAAGTTGAAACTTTCTAGGTTAGTTATCATAAGATTTGGTAGCTAAGGTTAAGGAGTGGAAGGATAAGCCACGTCATGTGTGATTTTATTATCGGGGTGGGTTTACAAACGAATGTTCCTCTCGAATGGAAATATTGTTCTCTCTAACTATTTGATGTTCAATGTTTGTTGTTGTGAGACCTTGACACGTGAACGTGCATGTCCTTTAAGCCTCAGCTTGGAGGGCAATTATTGACAACTCTACTCATTCCTTGCTGCGTTAGCCCATAGGTCTATAGGATGTCCCATTTGTTTCACCTAAACCCATGAAGTGGTTGGTCACCACTGACTGTCCATTGCAATCCTCAGCTTATATAACTGGGGACAAGGACATCCTATGGACCTAATTTTTATGGCTAGATCCAAAGCTGTCTTGTCCTTGGTAGGGCCCAAACCATCCATTTTTAGGGCCTTAGACAGTTGGGAAGTTTGATGGACCTGATCTTTTTTCTACATGGCTAGATTCAAAGCCCTCTTGTACCTACGACTAGTGGGCCCCACACAATCTGGCATGTGGTGGAAATAGTAGAGTATACAAAATGCTTACAACCTTATATATCCTAATATTCAATTTTTGTATTTTCATATGCCCGCGTGGGTATGGTTCATTGGCATAGGGTGTGTGGTTTGTTCCCATGTCTTATGTTCGAGTCCCACCCCAAACTTACCTGGTGCACGTGTGTTGTGGGGTCGTATGTGCCCTTGGGTAAAAATACCACGGGGATACTCACGCCGTAAATAACAGAAAAGAAAATTTTTTACATTTGAGACGAATTGCCAAAATAGTCGAAACAACAGAAATGTTCCATTACGGTGGCTAATAGAAACAAGGTTCAAAATGGGATTGACAACATAGGAAAGGAGGAATTGGGTTGGTAAAATGATAGGTTTTTGGGGCATGTGTTTCTTTTAGAGTGAATTGGGTTAAATCATTCTAAGTATTGAGGGAGTTAAGTGAATGAGTTAGGTTATAGTGTGGATGAGGTTTTCTCGAGCGGCTTCCATTCCAACATGAAAAGGGGTCTAGTGTCCATGATGCAGGATAAGATGTAATCTATCCTAATATGGAATGATGAGATCAATCTGAAAATTAATAATTAATGCTTAATTATAAATCACACCATTCACACTATCTAGTATTAAAAATTAAGTGGATAATTTGTAATGATCGAAGGCAATGTTACAAGTCCAGCAATAAATGCCCCTCTAGTAGTGAGAGGGAAGATCCTGATGGAAGTTAGAACTTCCACTTGCTTAGGGAATAGCCAATTCATGTGGATTACTTGTTCCCGTTTGCGAGGATTTGAGCAAAGGGCTTGGCTCAACTTGAATGCAGTTGAACAATATATAATATGAGGTTATTTATTAAAATTCATATCTGAAATTAAGGTTCCCACAGCATGTTCAAGGCCCAAAATAAATTCAGATTTGGTGTATTACGATAATTGGAATAGGATGTGAAAATAGTGGAAATTATGGCCAAAATACACCTACAATAGTGGTTTGGCTGATCAAGTGGGGCCCAGGTTGGTTGGGTTTTGGATGAAGTGCGGTTTGGGTTTGGGGTTGTTTTGGGTTGGATAAAAGGTTAGGCTTGGATTATAGGTATGGTTTGGGTGGTGGTGCTGATGGGTTTATTGGCTGATTAATGGAGGGGTTGATGTCTATGATGATCGGATGGTGGGATCTAAGGGTTGGTGGTATAGATCTAGTGATTTAGAAGTGATCTAATGGTAGAGATAGGGTAGATCTACAATCTTAGGTAGCTAGTGGTTGATGGGGGTTTGTAGATTTAGGAGGTTTTTGTGCAATGAGCTTTTCTGCAGAAACAAACGCCCGTCAAGGTGCCAGATTTTCCGGCGCCATCTTCATGCTGTTTAGTGCAACGAGGAAACCCGGGTGGAATCCACCATTTCATGCGATTTTTCATCGCTAGAGCAGATCTCGGGTTCCCACCTCCCTATGTCGGGAACGTAGAGCCGCGGAATGGCTCTGCACAAACAGCCCCTTGGTGTTTGAGTGCAAAGGAAAACTCAAAGGAAAAGAAATAAGGAGAAGAGAAGTAGATACCTTTACTTGGGCTATCACCAAACTCCGATCCAGAGGTGTTACCGAAGATCTCGTGAGCTTGTTAATGGAGGCTCAAGGAGAACTCAAAAATAGAGTTTCATTCCATAGCATAGCATCCATCACATAACATAATGAAGAAGAGAACATAATATTGTCTTAAGACATGAAGCCCTAAAGAGTGATAACATCATCACATAATTAAAACAAAAATAAAAATAAATAAACGTGTTAACAAAACCAAGCCTTGTGCATGGGATGTTGTGCGCAAGGCTATGTGCATGCATCCCAAGGGGTTTCACTTAAGTTGTGGGCCCCCTTTCTTTTTTCTTTTAAAAACATGGATCCCTTTCTCTTGTAGTCTTCATTTTAATTAACTTGGGCCCCTCTTGACTCCATGTAACTCTTTTATTTCCTCCCACGTGGTACTTCCCAGTGTGGGGCCTTCAATGCGATTGTACACATGGTCGCTTCTGCCTATCAACTGCTCGATCCAAAGAGATCCAACCGTTGGATGTTATTAGAATGGTAGTCTAACAATGGATTCTCAACATCTCGACGATCAAAGTTGGGTCCCAATATGGAATCCTATGCTTTCGTCATTGTTAGATCTTGAAGGAATTGGGGGAATTAGCATTGATGTTCCCATCAGTCCTCTTTGGGTAGATGCATGTGTTAGGGATAAGTCCTTTGAGTCTTTGTTTCCAAGATTATATACTTCATCATGCAATAGCTCTTTTTGCCCCTCTAATCAATCAATATTATGGAGTTATTTACTTTGGTTTTGCTTTAGTAATGTGCACACTGGGTTGAAAAACGCAGTTTGGGGTTTAGTGTTAAGGAGGTCATTGTCGAAGTTTGATTCGGTTGGGCACAAGTCTTTGTTGACCATTCTTAATGATGCATTTATTTCTAGGATCTTAGAGATGTGAAGCTGGAAATGGTACTCTATGGGGCATCACACCCGGAGATCCATGCTATCGAAGTTATTCTCTAGAGAATTGACTCGTTCTCCCTATACTTTGGTTTGAGGGGGTTGTCGGGTTGGCACAACCATAGTTACCTAATTCGCTCCCATGGATGATGAATCATGAACAGTTTGTTTCGAATAAATCGGTATTCGATTCACTATGGATCGAAAATTTCAAAAGCCTTGGCTCGGTGTAGTTCGAAAATCACGGGAAGAAGATGAAGTTACTTCTTCATTTCAATCTCCTAGGATAGCAAGTCTATAGAATGTTTCCTGTCTTTCCATTTTTAGATCCTCCTCTTTCCGATTGTGCATAATCTCTTCCCTATTCGCTCACACTCTTCTCTTCCATTTCGAAATTGCATAATCCGTTTTGATTTTCTCACTCTTCCCTTCCATTTCGAAACTGGATAAAAGGGCAAGTGACGGTGCATTAAGGACAACACTACCCTTGTATTCTTTAAGTTCATTGAAATAAGTTTCTCAGCGGCCCACTTTTGAAATTCGCGATACTAAAAATCACAACTCTTGCTAGAGTCATTTTCACCATCAGATTGACAGTGGCTAAAATAAGTGGTTTAACTTTTTTAATCATATATTTTTAATTGATTTTGATACAACTGAAATTTTTTCTAAATCATAAAACAATGTGGGTTATTAGTTTTGAGTAGTTCAGATTTTCAATAAATGGGCCCAATAATAGAGTTTCAATTCTCTCAAGTGAGAAAGATCTGGACTAACAGTTACAGTGGGATATTTATGGATACTAGCTTGATAAGATAGATAAGAGGTGATTGGACTCAATTTATGTCATTCTGTAACCAAACCTGGGTCCTCTTTTAGTTCATAACAGACCCCTAATAATTAATATTATAAAGATGGGCTCAAGGTAGAAGAATGGAAAGAATGGAGGCTATGGGCTTACTTGAGACATTGAGTCCCATGGAGAATGGAAAGACTAAAAGGGCCTTGTGGGCCCACTGAGGACATGCTTTGATACCCTTTAATAATCTTTCAATGCTTATTTTCAATTGAACATATTGATCTCATGAGACATTCTTGTTAGAAATAAAATGCATTTAGTAATTATATATATATATATATCCTTTTGTGATGTTAATATCTTTTGTAAACTATACATCTCAAATTAGACATGAATATCGCTAGTTATTATATTATATATTCGAATTAGTCCAACGAATTCATCGAATTTGAACTACGAATAAAGCGAATTGAAAAACGAATTAACTAAACCTGCCCCATCGAATTTTCGAATTAGAGTAATTGTCGAATTGCGAATTCGAATCCGAACTGGTCGAGCTGCGAATCAGGTAACTATGGGCACAACCAAGAGTTGAAGCTTTTTGTAGGTGCACTTTGGCAGTAGAAGTGATGACAATGGATAAACTTAAGAGAAAAGGATTAGCACATGAAATGCCTCTTTCAAATTATCCTCTATGCACAGTAGAAGAGGAAACGGTCGATCACCTCCTTTTGTAATGCAGTTCTTTCTTGATCAATTTGGTGCTGATTGATGAGTCTCTTTGGTGTGCAGTGGGTGGGAGTGGCTTTGTTTATCTTTTTATAACTTAGTGGAGTGGAGAACCTTTTCGAAGAAGAGGCCAAATATTTTGGAGAAATGGTTCCTTGGGCTGTGTAATGGACTATGGAAAGAAAGAAACATGATCTGTCTTGGGAAAGAATCACAAGAAGAGGTGGTTGCGGATATAATAAGAATAGCTCATAGAGCATTGGGCAAAAAAGGAATTTGGGATTGCCAGAAGCTTGAATACAAATTAAAAGTGGGAGCTTCCATGGTTGGTGGGGAGAATGCTGTTAAGTGCATTCTCAAAACTGGGAGATCAAGTGGTGGATGGATTTTGTTATTAGGGAAATATGAATTTTACAAGAATGAACTTCATGTGAATTCAAGCGCATCATCAGGGCAGGCAATGATTAGCGGAATCTTTGGTAAAAGAGGGAGCTAACAAGTCTTCCATGAGTTTAGTGATATTTTGATAATATGTGGGGCTTTTGTCATAGTTGTCAAGTTCGTTTCGGACGTCGTTTCGGCTTGGCTCCAAAATGAAACATTTCGGCCGATTCGGACATTTCGCTTTTCAATTCGGAAATTTGTTTCGGAAAAAATATAAATATATATTTATATTATATATACATATGTGGGCCTCACTTAAAAAAAATTATTTATAAAAATTTTAATTATTACAAATAAGTGGGCCTCACTTTCTATAAATTATCAGGACCCCTCGTTATAATTTTTAAATGGTTTCATAAATCATCAGGACCTCTTAGCATTTCACTGGAAATTGACAATTAAAAATAAGTGGGCCTCATCATCGCAAAAAAAAAATCCTTAAGGGACAGGGGCCAGGTGTGCTCAAATTCCACTCAGGTTAGCCTGCCTGTTTTGTAGCCCTAATGACCAGGTGTACACAGGGTTACCAATTACCATTTTTTAGAAGCCAGAAGGTCCCACATGACAAAATCTAAATAGACAAAATTATCAGCAATGGAAGATTGAGAATTGAGATTGCAATTATCCAAAGGCCCATCGTGCAATCAAATTATGTTAAGCAGCCACGTGATCAAATGGTGGACCATGATTCTAAGAACTCCACAATCTAGTGTTTAAAAGATGATCAATGCACATGACACGTGATCAACTGGTGGACCATAAAAATGCAGCATCAACTATCAAACTCCATAAATTTATATAAAATAGAATAAGTTTTGAACAAATACAAAAAGTGGGCCTCACTTCCCATATCTGATCAGAACCACTTATTTTTCTTAAGCGGTCAGGACCAAACCATAAAAGGTATATAGTACCTTTACTCTTTCGTAAGACCCAAACGGAGCTCCAACCCTTTCCCAAAAACGTGGAATGACGGGGAAGAAACGGAAGGGGAGAGAGATCGATGCATATCTGAGGATTCGACGAGATTTTTTTCCAAATAGATCAGGCAAAGCCAGCAAAGACGACCCTCGAGGAGAAAGGAAATCCACCCAACAACCTTGGCGAGGGAAAAATTCAATCAACAGCCCTCGGCGAGGGAGAAATCCAATGACAGCCCTCAACAGAAGAATAATCACAAGATATTGAAAGGGGAATAGGGATATAAAAGAACTCGTGGTTGATACCTGCATCTTTGAGCCCAATTTATAGATAGAATGGGATTTTGAAGACTGCATGTTGTCGAAGGAGAGGAACATGAGGTGTCGCTGCTCCAGAACAGGTATTTCAAAAGATTTCATTTATTTTGTTTCAGATTTGGTAGAATGCTAGACTACATTCATTCAATTTTTTTCTTCTTTAATGGTCTTCCCCCCGATTCGTCCGAATATGTTGATTCGGATAGTGTTCGTCCGAATTTAGGATTTTTTTGCACGAAACCCTATATTTCGGCGAATTTGAACGAAATCTGAACCGAACATCTTCAGGCGAGATGTTCAGTTCGGTTTTGGTTTCGAAACGAAATAACTCGGACATTTCGTCCGAATCGAAACGAATTTGACAACTATGGCTTTCGTGCAAACTGCAGAGGGGAGTCTATTGTATATGACTGTATATCATTCTCGTTTGTTGGGGCCATGCCTTTTCTTCTTTTTCTTGACATTCTTATTAGTAAATCTTTTAGGTACCTACGGAAAAATAACTTATTTGCTTAAACCATCTTGGTGACCAACCATGATAATTTCTATTATTGGAGCTTCTCATAAGATTTCTGTCCACCATATTGAAAGGCGACAAGAAACTAGGCCAATACAATAAATGAAAGTGGTGAGGAAAGGCAAGCTACAATATGGAGTGATAGAGATGAAATTAAATTGGGTCTAGTAGAAACACGAAAGTTACAAAGGTGATCCTTATAGATGGGCAAGTTGATGGCTATGTCATGGATCCCGTGCTGGAAAGTTGAAAACACGAAAGTTGAAATCTGCTGAGGCAGAATCTATTTGAAGTTTCTACCATTACTAGACATGTTCTCGCATAGCTGTTCCAGTCTCTGGTGTGCAAGCAGACCATCATCTCTCTGTGGGAGCCACCCTGGATAACTAGAGTGTTCAGACGAGGGGACTTTCTGCTAGGACATTGGATTCTGGTTTCTTAATTTTTTTTTCCACCCTCAGAGTTTAGTCGAAACCAGTTTTTTGGTCAGAAGAATCTGGGATTTTTTCCAGCACACTTTTTCATCAACACCATTCATTTAAGTGGATTCTTGGAACTGAAGGTGAAACTTCACAGCGAGGTTCACTAGTTGCCGGGTTCACATTTGATTAGAATCTGAAACTTTTCTAAGCCTAGGTTCACATTTAATTAGAATCTGAGATTTTTTTTCTAGGCATTTTGGGTCTGCCAGTTTTACCAGGAGTGGACGCACATCTCATAGTTTTCCTTGGCCTGTTTAGCCTTATCTCAGATTTTTCCTTCATTGTTTTTAGTAGGGCTGTGAAAATTGACCGAAATAACCGAACCGCCTGGCCGAACCGACCATTTGGGCGGTTCTATATATTTTTTTTAAAGAAAACCGACCAATCGGTTATTTGTTTCACCTAAAAATTACACGACGGTCGGTTTTTTTATAAACTAAAAAAACCGTTCGGTTAAAACCGAACCGACCGAATTGTTAAGCAGCTGGAGACTGCACTAACTTAGTGACTTGAACTGTTGAGCATCTGCATTTTTTAAGTACTACTAGCTAACTGCTAGGCCTGTACTTATTGTTAATTGTTGTTGGGCCTGTTTTATTTGTGTGTAAGTTACTAAATTAGATTGGACACTTAACTTATTTAATGAAATTAAAGGTTCAATGGCCAATTAGACCAATACAAAACGAGACTTGACCCATTCAAATTAGGGCCCAGCCCAAAATCGGAAACCGACCAAACTGAATGTTCGGTTTTCCCACTTACACTAAATACAGTGGTCGGTTTTCGGTTATCTATATCCAAAAAACCGAACATTTGGCCCGGGTGCAGAGGTGACTGAAAACCGACCAAGACCGACCACTGACAGCCCTAGTTTTTAGTGGCTGCCTTTTCTTTTTCTTTTTCTCATTCCAGTTTCCTGGTTTTTTGTGATTTGATGCTGGGGGTACAATTTTAACCTAATTCATCGATACATTTCTTCTGACAAGGAAGATCAATTGGAGGGATCTTTTTCATGGAATTCAAATGGGATACCGGATTTTTTGAATGATCCTATTTCTTGCAAGGGTTTAGATTTTCAATTAATTTGTGCATCTCAACTGTTTTTTTTTTTATGTGCTCGTCCTGTGTGCTGTGTGCGCGCTGTGCGTGTGTGCTGTGTGCGTGTGCACTGTGTGTGGTTTCATATATTTATTCAATGGAATAAATTTTGGGGACATATTTATGGCAACCCAAACCTACAGATTCCAGTAAGGTTACTCAATGGGAGGCTCATGATGCCCACATCATGGGTTGGATTCTTGGCTCTGTTGAACCTTCTATTGTCCTCTGTCTTTGACCTTATCAGACAACCCATGCTATGTGGATTACTTGCTCAAGCTCAAATTTAATGGTTCATTGGTTCGCTGCAAAGCTCATCTAGTTGCTCTTGGCAATAAGTAGAATACAGGATGAATCATGAAGAAACTTTCACTCTTGTAGCCTAAATGACAATTTTTGGGACTTGGGAGCATTATTTCCATTGCTCCATCTCAATCCCGGTCCACTTTTCAAGTGGATGTGAAAAATGCATTCTTACATGAGGATCTTCAAGAAGTTGTTGATATGCTTATTATTCTTCCATAGCAGGGGACACACAAGGATGATGATCGTCGTCTTAGGCTCTATGGCTTAAACAAACACCATGGACCAGAGTCATTGGTTCAAATCCAAAAGTAGTAAAACCGGCCGAGGGGGTCCCTGTTTGCCAGCATGACAGCAAGCACGGACTGGCAGCAAGGAGTCAACTGAATGACCAAAGCATTGGTTGCTTCCACTTGTTTGTGGCCGTCAACATCAGAGGAAATATAGCAAGGAACACACGAGGATGATGATTGTCATCTTAGGCATAGTGGCTTAAACAAACACCGTGGACCTGATTTGATAAATTCTTTAGTACACTAGTTCAAGTTGATTTCAAACAGAATAGTTATGAATATGATGCCCAGATACGGCAGGGACACGCCATAGACATGTCAAGGACATGGATTTTACACATAAATAGTGAAGTATCGGGTACTATACGACACGATATTTTGCCCATTTTGAAGTATACGTGCATCATACCTTTGTTGTTCCTCTGTCACTCATGTGATGGTCTCATCGTTCTCCTTGTCTGCCGCCCCCCCTCCTGCTCACCACCACCACCACCGGGGTTTCTTCATTCTTCCTTCCACATGAAGGATCTTAGTCTTCTGACTTATTTCGTAAGCCTGGAAGTTCATGCTCCTGCACAGGGGATATTTGTAGATCAGCATAAATACACAATGGACCTTATTACTGTCATTCAATAGCCAACAAGCATAACACAAGTATATTGTGGAAAAACTGGATACGGAAGGGTCGATCCTTCCTCCCTTTTATAATCACTAGCTGCCTTGATTAAGGCCTCAATCATGCTAATTACAATCACGTATATCTATGGTAATCTCACACAAACGGAAAGACAATATTTACAGTTCATTCTATTGACTAAAGTCCCCCCTCATGGGTTCTCATGGTATGTTGGGTCAAGGCCTAGTTAATGTACAAGTGGGCCTAATATACATGGGCTGATGTTAAGAATTACATCAGTCCAATTGTAGAACTCCAAACCATGGATACATTAATGTTAAGTACCATGGATACATTAATGTTTAAGTACCATAAGAGTGATGGAGAACCTCTCTCCAATCCTACTCTGAACTCTCTATTGGAACCTTTTATGTGGTTTCCTCTAGCTGATGATTACTCAGCCAGATATCTACCATGTCGTTCACATGGCTAACCGTCGCCATCTCCACATGGCTGCAATTCAGCGGGTCATTTGGTACCTTCGTGAAACATAAGCTCATGGACTCTTTATCCCTGCTAATTCCGACATCACGTTTTATACCTTTAATGATGCTGAGTGGGTTGGATGCTCTGATACACATTCCACTATTTGCTGGTATAATGCTGGTATATGTTTCTTGGCAACTCTTTGATCTCCCGTGAAAGTGTAACATGGTCAGAGTTTCAAAATCATCCATTAAAGCCGAATATCGGGCCATGTCCTTTGCATGCTCTGAAATCATTTTGGCTTCAAGGTCTTCTATTGGACTTGGTTTTCTTCAACATCAAGCCACCCCTCTTTCACGTAGATAAATACTAGTGCTATTCAAATTGCTGCAAATTCAGTATTTCATGAATGAGCAGAACACAGAAGTTGATTTGCACTATAACCATGAAGCTTTTACAGGCTGCACCATTACTCTTCCTTGTGTCTTCCAGTCTTTGAATTGCTGATATCTGATCTTCAATACTTTCTCCTGCAAATTGCTGCTGGTTGATTCCCCAGTGTCAATTTGAAGAGATTGTATAGTCATTATATAGTCCCACAGACTAATGTAAATTGCTTATATAGGCTTTAGGAGTACCATAATTGTATATGATTATCTTTTGTTGTAACATCCCTAAAGATGAGGGATGGATGAGATCAATGCATGAAAGGCCTCTCTCAAAGGAGAGGGCAGCACATTTCTTCCCATTTCATCTTGTTTCCAGCCTGCTATGAGGATTTTGTTATAATCAGCATTAGATAAAAAACCCACTGTGTTGTGCTTTCCATGGTTGTGTCAAAGGATATAATAATTTAATTTGGAGGTGTACCACATTACCTTCTTCCAATACTTATTTTCTCCCGTTGCCACCATGTAAGCCTTTATGGACTTACTCACACTCAAGAGCGCACGCACAAATACAGTCCCATGTTTCCAACATGTAGGCCCTTGCCAAATATGAGAGGAAGGGACCACCAACCGTTGCCACCATGTTAGCCTTTATGCACTTATTCACACTCGAGAGCGCGCGCACAAATACAGAGTCCCATGTTTCCAACATGTAGGCCCTTGCTATGAGAGGAAGGGACCACCAATTTATTGAATTTCATTGTGGCAGTTTGCTCTCTACCATCTTTTTTGTTTGAAAGAATATATCCTTGGACCGTCGTCACCATCAGATTTATCAATGTTTCTTTGTGGCAGTCTTACTCTCTTCCATCTTTTTTCTGTTTGGTAGAATGCAACTCTAGACTCCTGCTTGTAGAAGCTGTCATCACGATCAAATAAACATATTTCCATTTATTTGTTTGTCTGTTCCATTTATTTACTGAATTTTTTCTTCCAGCTCTATGATGAGTTTATCAACATGGGATTTTCTTGATCTCTGATGTGTGTCGTGTAGCTTGCTGTGGAGTATGAAAGCAATGTTTTGTTCGTGAAGGTGGACACTGATGACGACTATGAGTTTTCACGTGATATGCAGGTACTGATCATCTAATAAATCTTGTTTTCGGCCAACTCCCTTCCCTGTTTCCCCATAGATTTGAGAAGTACACATCTTCTAAAATCTTCAGGTCCGTGGGTTGCCAACATTGATTTTCATCAGTCCAGATCCAACTAAGGATGCGATTCGAACTGAAGGACTTATCCCAACACAGATGATAAGGGATATCATCAATAATGATATGTGAGGATGTGAACAACCACATTGCAGTTCTCTCTCTATTTTTTACTTGGTGAATCTGCAAGACAAAGATCACTTGCAGCATAGACCAGGAATTGTAGGATAGGCAATGATCATGTAAGTTAAAGCACAGGGCCGGCTGTCACTGTCTATGGAGGGACTTTGGTAGCATATTTTTGTCCATGCCCCAACCCGTATCGGTAACTTCGAGAATCATGATTGTCAGATGCACTGATTGTGCTGATATTTATTTGATTGCAATGTCTCAAGCATACTTTGGTCTGGTTGGGTATCAACATTATTCTGGCTGGATTACATGAACAGTATCTTGCCTTATAATTTACAGTAGGGGCTATTTTCTAATCCTAACTGCTAGAAAACGTTATCATCCTCTATATTTTGGTTGGCCTAAATTTGGACTAATCAGATATGGGTCCACAATTGGATTTTATTGCTGAAAACCAGTTGATAAGCTCAATTCAAAATTTCAAATATTTCGTCATTTATGCTCGCGCGGCTATAAAAACTTTTGTGATTTTATCAGGGTAACATCAGGAAATAATAGCTGGAAACAGATATTATTTTTTGAAATAATAAGTTAGGGGCTTTTGTTAAAAAAAAATAAAAAAACAAAAAAAAAACCTTTTGAATTTTGTCACATAATGTTGTGTGATAAAACCAGTTAGTGTATCATTATAATGCAGAAAGAATGCCTTCTCGGGCCCATTTGGCATCTCTGTTTCAAAGGGGTCTCTTATAAACTCCTGAATCTGGACACCCCTTTAATTTGAGTTCTCAAGACCCTCTGTTTGTCGGTGAAGCAAATCATCGAAATCCGGATATGGCACATCAAATCAGGCTCCTACTCCTAAACTTGCATCGTTATTGTCGAAAATTTCAATGAAGGGTCATCTCTTTCTTTCTGTCTTCTTTTTTGACCGGTCGCTTTAAATCCTAAACGAAGGCCATCTCTCCATGATTTTTTTTTTTTTAACATTCTCCTTGTAAAAGCCATTACATTCTCTCTTTCGGTGGCTTTTACCTTAGAGGCATTTGTTTGCAGGAATACCCATCTGACATCATGGCATTTGGAGTTTTACTATCTGATTTATAAGTTATAAAAGTTGAGCCTTGGAGATTGAATTTTTTTTAATTGATTAGAGATTTCTCCAAATTCTCATATATTCTTCTGTCAAAATGCTTGTGAGTTTTAATGAATTTAGTTGATGATATCATTTGGAGAATTCAGATATTTTCAAAATAGAAATTCTCAGATATCCTCTAAAATAAAAGGCCCTATCGGCCACCAGCCTATGAAGTATGTAGTGGGGAGCGATTTATCTAATGTCATATCTTGGGTGAATTCTTTTAAAGGCCCATGGAAGATGCAGTTCTATTTTAATGAGATTCGTCACTTTCCATCAAAATCTCAGGTGTACTTTCATCATATACGTAGTTCCGCAAATGGTTTCACGGATTGCTTAGCTAAATAAGGGGTTAGCCGTTCTTGTAATTTAAGTGCTTTTGTAATGTAGGTGTGGTGGGTGTCCGGTATAGAACTCTTATACCGGAACACTTTGTTTTGGTCTCGTTTCTTTTCTTCTATGAACGTTTTAAAAAAATCTCTAATGCATTTCCAAATTTACTGGTCAAAAGTTAAAAAACATGTAGTCGAATATTTTTCTAACATTATGAGTCAACAAAAAAATCGTCAATTGAACAAATCCTAATTCCTAACCATTCAAATTCAATGAATACATTGTGGCATGACTAGTAGTGTCTTTACTTTCTTTTGTATTTATTTGTTTTTTCTATAAAGAAGGGTACAGAAGCTAAATAAAAGCCATAGAAAGTACATTAAACGTAAAAATATTATCTCACAACAAAGTTTTTTAGGGATTTGTAATTACTCTTAAGCCCTCAATCAAGAGTATAATTTAGAAAAATGTTGAAACAATAGAAGAATGTCTTGTACAGTCAATGGGTCATATGAATTAACCAAAATATACTGCAATTTGAATCTGTATCAAAGACACAGTCTTTGAGATTAGGAGTTGAACTTGTGATATCACAAGTCAGGTATCATATTTTGAAAATGTGGAAGGTGGGCAAACAAGGCCCACTAACTGATTTAAATCCCGAGGGGTAGCTCAATTAGCTTAGGACCACGGTTTGCTCTCGGATGTTGAGGGTTCAAAACTGCACTACCATACTGGGGCCACATGAGATTTACCCGGCTCCCCTTGGGCCCGTAGGAATTAGTCCGGCTTAAAGAACTGGGACACTCTCTATTATAAAAAAAAAAAAAAAAAACTCCAATGTTTTATGATCATCTTTTAATGAAAGTCCATGATAGGAGTTGTGATCAATAGTTGTTTCATTCACTTCAATTCTGTGACAGATTCTTTAATTTGGATGTGTATTAGGGGCATAGTTTTTATACCAAGAGTTGAACTCGTAATATCATGAGTCAAATATGAAATCTTGAATATCTAGAAGGTGTACAAACACCGCCGTACCGACTGATTAATTTAAATCTCAACGTTTTTTTTTAATGGAAATCCATGATGGGAGTTGTGACCAATAGTTGTTTCATTTGCTTCAATTCTATTGACAGATCTTGCAATTTGGATGTCAATTAGAGGCATAGTCTTGATATTAGAAGTTAAATTCGTGATATCATGAGTTCCATGTCAAATCTTGAATACCTAGAAGGCATGCGACCAAGGCCCACTGACTAATTTTAAACTTCATGGTGCTATTTATGAAAACTCATGATGGGAGTTGTGACCAATTGATGTTCTATTTGCTCCAATTATGTGATGGATCCTGATATCTGGATGGGCACCAGAGTTATAGTCTTGATAATACGAGTTGAAATCTTTGATATCATGAGTGGTATCAAAATTTGAAAATTTAGATGGTCTATGAACTAGACCCACTGATTGACTTAAAATCCAAATTTTTTTTTTAATGAAAATCCATAATGGGAGCTGTGACCCATACTTGTTTTAGATTCTTCAATTCTGTTTCAGTTGATTCGATGTGGTTATTTATGCCACATTACTCAATTGATGATTTATATATGACAACCTTCACAACTACCTGAATGTTTAAGCGAAGTCCTAATAGTAAAGCATTCTGTGTTAAGAAGTATGACAAGTACATTCACAAAAATTACGAAAGCATCAACTATTCTCATCAAGCATTGATCAGTTAGTTGCTTCTAATGCTTTTTGAATAAGAGAACTATTCTAGAAAGGGTTCGGTTAACCTTGTATTTTGAAAAAATCGTTTACCGAACTGTAATTTATAGTTTTTAGTTTTTAAAAACTGTAACTGTAACCGTATCATAAAAAATCGTTAAAAAACCAAACCGCGGTTAACTGTATTAGACAGTTCGGTTACGGTTAATTGTCACTTAAAATACATATTTTTTTGTTAGAGTGCAAAACACATGTACTTCAAAAGTCAAAACCAAATATCTTAGATAATACATTACATAATCCCAAAATACTAAAGTAGCATGAAAATGTTCACATAGACAAATGAAATAATAAAGCGCATTATTCCAGCAAACACATCATTGATCCTTCGCTTTTCCCTTTTTTTTTTTTTTGTTCTAACGATTAGGGCTCAAAAGTTAAAATGGGTTATTCAAGTTATAAAATTACACGACACCCCCTTTCTTGTTTTTTTTTTTTTTTTAATTCTTTTAAATTAGGGTGCAACGGTTCGGTAATTGTGTGTTTTGGAAAAACAGGTTACCGAGTCGTATTTACGGCTCGACTTGGTTAATAACCGTGAGTCGAGAATGAAAATCCAAACTGAACCGTGTAAGCACGGTTTTCTGATTTTAATAACCGTAACCTAAATCGTGAAACACGGTTATTAACGGTCGGTTCGGTTTGGTTGGGTCGGTTAGACGAATTTTTGATTTTTATTACACCCCTACTTCTATGGAATATCATCTTCTGATCCCGATCTTCGTTTGTTAGTTTATAAAAGAGTGGTGCTATTGGCACCGCACTTTCTTCTCTTCCCACCGCGAAAAAAAAAAAAAAATCTTTTCCTAAAACTACCCTCCCCCTTTTTTCCCTCCTCCTCCTTCTCCCTCCTCCTCCTCCTCCCTCAAGCCCATCCTTCCTCTCCCCAGCCTCCCCCCCTTCCCTCGCCCAGCCTCCCCCCTCGACCCCCCCCCCCCCCCCCCCGTCGCCGGCGGGGAGGGAGCCCCGGCCGGCAGCCGGCTGGCCTCCCTCCCCCTTTCCCTCTCTCCCTCTTCTTTCCCTCTCCCTCTTCTTTCCCCTCTTCTCCCTCTCTCCCTCCCTCTCCTTCCCTCCCCTACTCTTCTTCTCCCTCCCCCTCCCCTCCCCCCAGTCGCCGGCGGGGAGGGAGCCCCCGGCCGGCTGGCCTCCCTCCCCCTCTCTCCCTCTCCCTCTTTCTTCCTCTCTCCCTCTTCTTTCCCTCTTCTCCCTCTCTCCCTCCCTCTCCTTCCCTCCCCTCCTTTCTTCTCCCTCCCCCTCCCCCGCCCCCTCCCAGTCGCCGGCCGGGGGGGGAGATCGGGCTGCAGCAGGCGCTGCAGCAGGCGACCTGCTGCAGCCCGATCTCCCCCCCCCGGCCGGCGACTGGGAGGGGGAGGGGGAGGGGGAGGGAGAAGAAAGTAAGGGAGGGAAGGAGAGGGAGGGAGAGAGGGAGAAGAGGGAAAGAAGAGGGAGAGAGGAAGAAAGAGGGAGATGGAGAGAGGGGGAGGGAGGCCAGCCGGCTGGGGGCTTCCGCCGCCGGCTGCCGGCCGATCTCCCTCCCCGCCGGCGACTGGGAGGGGGAGGGGGAGGGGAGGGGGATGAGGGTGGAGGCTGGGAGAGGGAGGAAGGAGGAAGGAGGAGGGAGGAGGAGGAAGGGAAGAGAGGGAGGAGGGAGGAAGGGTAGTTAGGAAATTTTTTTTTTTGTCTTGTAGTGCGGTGGGAAGAGTAGAAAGTGTGGTGCCAACAGCACCACTCTTTATAAAATCCCACTCAATCTCTCTGCCAAAATGAAATATAGTTAGCAAATCATAGTTCGACATCCTTTAAGTGAAACAAACCAAAATATTTCATTAATTTTAATTTTTAGGTCATGTTTGATTTGGAAACTAAATCCATGTCAATTGTGATGGACCGTGCTTCTGCTGCTTGGCGCATACTGAGGTCGGCGGACGTGAGAGTCCGTGGGGTACGAACCTTTTGCGCCCGGGAGGACAAAGCGAGCATCAACATTTTTCTTTTTGGGTGGGTGTGCCGGATTTTCTACTCTACTTGGAATTGTAAATGGTGATCCGGAGATTGACCTTCACAAGTAGAAAAGAAAATTAACTTCTTTCGAGTTTTCATTGCACATATATTTAAGAAAAGAGACATGGTTTTGAAATGCCGTAAGAGGCGATTTCATTTATTTTGTCGTTAAAGGCGATGTTTGCCGTAAAAGGCGATTTTTGGCATTTATAGCCGATTTACAATTCTTATCAATAGTGAAAGATAAGAGTTTTGATTTTTTTCTCTTTAGAAAAATACAAACTACAATGAAAAGTAAGAAAAAGGAGGATCTAACTTCTTAGGAGATTGTGGGGGACTCGATCAGATTGACGGTCACAAGCCATATGTGAACTTTGCCATCATCCATGCAGATGAGAACAGATGATGCTCTTGATTCGCTTGGCTCGGTTAACCACAGATTTTTAGAGGATAAAGACCAAGAGGAGGTCCTATTTCCAATAAAAAGCTAAGTAGACGGGCTGAAAAGCCACGTCTAAGCCAATGGAAGCAGAAGGAGAAGACGAGGACCTTGAGGGGGAGTGCCCCCCAAGGGACTTTTGTCACCTTATAGTGGTGGTTGATGCAGAACTTCTGCAGAGTTTTCTCTCTTTTTTTTGGATGATTGATGGAATTTTCTAGACCCTTTTCCGTGCTTGGATTTCTGGACTTGTTCTTCTTAAAATGCTCTCCTATTTATAGGTCTTCAGTAGCCATTTAGGAGAGTTTATGGGCCTTAAATGCATTAAAGTCGCATAATAGAAGTTACAAGTTTTAATTGATTTGTTTTGTAACTCCTTTTTTTTGGCTTCTGGTTCGCCGGTGGAGAACCGAGTGCATTTAATCGCCTTTAATCTCTATGATGGGAGGAGTTTCATGGTTTAAATGCCATGAAGTCTTTGACTTGTAACTCCTGTTTGCTTGCTTCTGATTAGGCCGTCTGAAATAACGAGTTAATGACCGCATTAAGTTGCCATAAACGGGTCAATTAACAGCATTACGCGGTCGCCAAGTCGCTCGAAGAGTCGCGGGCCGTGCCGCGTCCTTTGAAATTCTTCTGGCGATGATCATCGATGGATCTTCATGCTGATCGACATCGGATGAACATGCAACTTCAGACAATATTGGTTGCTAACAGCGGGCCAGTGCCACCTGTCTTGTCGATTTCTCGATCGATCGGATAGAAAGTGCACTTTCTTGGTTTACCGGTCGACGATGTTGAAGCTATCAATGATGATTTGATACCTTTGAAGACAGATCCGTGATGTTGATGGAGATCGACGGATTTGGTACCTAAAAAGTCAGAATTTTGGAAAACCACAGGCGCTGGAAGTCTCAAAATGCAAAAAGGGTCGAAAAACGCCCTTTCGACTGAAATCCGGCGACCCGCATTTCGAGGGTCGCCAACGACCATGGAAGATTTTTCCCCTTTTGGTCACCGATCTTCGGCCGTTTTCTCGATTTTTTTCGATTCTTTTTTCTTTCCTATTTTTCATGATATTTTTGTACATTTATTGGCCTGATTTTCCTGTAGAAAACTTGACGAGAATCCTTGTAGTTTGGAGTGTAAAGTTTCCAATTTTTCGGAAAAGCCAAAGACTATGTCGCGCAGGGCTACCAATTTGCTGTCAGATGCCAAACCTGGGTGATGTCGGAATGACCTGAAATTTGAGGTGAAGCCTCCTGAGCAATCAATAAGACCAACCATAGGCTTTTGTTTGAGTTTTGAAGCTGTGTGAGGTCCTGTCACCAGTAGACTTGATTTTATCGAGAGGAAGATGTCGCACTTTGATGTGCGGTCAACCGATGTCCGATTGACCTGAAATTTGAAAGGGAGCCTATTGGAGTCATTTTGAGATGATCCATTAGCTTTGATTTAGAAACCATGGTCCCGGGGAGCTTCTCCACCGAGAGGCCTGATTTGGTTTCCGAGAGTCAAAGTCTGGTCAAATATTGTCAAAATGACTTGAAACTTGACATGTAGCCCTTTGTAAGCATTTTGAAGTCAGCCATGTGCTCTGTTTGATAAGTTATGGCCTCGGTGGTTCTCGCCGCCGATATGCTTGATTTTGCTGTTGGAGGGTTGATGTAGGGTCAAATGTTGTCAGTTTGACTCGGAACTTGACGTGGAGCCTTTTGAAGGTATTTTGAGACCATCCACATGCTTTGATCGAAGGCTTGATGTCTTCGACGCTGTCTCCACTGGGAGCTCTTGTTCAGCTGTTGGAGGAGTGAAGTTAGGCCAAATAATTTTGAAATGGCCCGAACTTCATGTGTATTCATCTCTTGGCTTTCTTAAAGGATCTTGCAATTTTTGTTTGATTCTAAGAAGATTTGATTTTTTGGAAGTAGCATTACCTGTTTGTGATAGGCTATGTCTTCACGTAGCTTTCTTGAGGTTGAAGAGGCAAAGTGACATTTATGGTGTTAACAAATGCCCCCTCCAGGTACAGCGACGAGTTGCTTAACTTTTGTAGTCGATGTGCTTTGAAGAGAACTTTTAAAGGAGAGCTTCTGACTTGACCAAGAGTCTTGAGCATTTCTTTTTGTTAGAGTAGCCTTTTGAGTTTTCAGGGAATTTTTATGGTAGTGAAAGGGATCACGTACCATCTCAAGGCAAAGTTTTGAAAATGACAAGAGGGATTTGGATTTGGGTTTTTGTTTTTGACCTTGTGACCTAACAAGCTGTATATGGCTTCAAGTAAGTCAATGGCTTAAAGCTTTTCTTCTTATTCTCCATCAATGGCTTCAAGTAAGTCTTCTTTTCCAAGAAAACTCCATTGTAGAAGTAGGATGATTTAAAAAAAAAAAGAGTTCTTCTTTTCTTTCTTTCTTTTTTCTTTTCCTTTTTCTTTTTCACGTGTCTCTTTTTTTTTACACGTTATATTTTTTGACGTGTTTCTTTTTTTTTTTTACACGTTTTTTTTTTTTGACCGTACGGACAAGGGCCTGGTCTTGTGGCCATGTGGCCTGTGGGCCAGCCCATTCCTTTTTTTTTTTTTTTTTTTGCTTTCCCTCTTTTTTCTTTTTTGAGAAACTTTCTTTCTTTTTTTTTTCGCTCATCATGATAATGCGTTTTATGCAAATCAAGATGTTCATGCATATTTTTTTTGATGCATCAAATAAAAGGCTAGGATTTCTAAGTCAAGCCAACATGAGTTTTGGTTTAGACAAAGTTTGATTGGTTTTGACCAAGTTGGGTTGGAATTGGTCAAACTTTTGTCAATCGTTTTCTAGCATCTAATGCTTGACAATTTACTATCTATGCATGATATTTTTGTAAATTGAATTGGAAGCATGATATGATGGCACATACCTGAAAATCTTTGCAAAATTTTGGAATTTGGAGCTCGCAGCGATGTTGAGCCCTTCCTAATTTGCGGAGATTTGAGAGGTTTCGAAAGTTTAGAGTTTTGGAGCTTGCAGCGATGTTGAGCCCATCTTCAAGCTTTCTATTTCTTTCGGGGTGTTTCCCTTTTCTTCCGAATTGCCCCGGAATCATGCCAAAATTTCGCCAGATTCTCTTTTAGCGAAAATTTGTCATTTTGATGATTGATCTTTTTCTTTTCCAACCTTTGCAGGTGGTTCTTCAAGAATGAACAAGGGTAAGGAGCCTGTTACAAAAGTACCTCGTCGATCTACTAGATCTTCCAATGCGGCCGGAGAAGGTCCAATATGTTGAGAGAAACTTGGAAGAGTGCGACTCCCTCGACAAAGATGAGATGAGACAGTGATTGATCGCTCTTAAATGTGAGGAGTTCTATATGATCATGATAAGCAACCATCCCTGGGTCATGAACGATCAGAGGGTCTTGCCAAGCCTACCTTTTTCTTTGGTGATGCAGTCCCTGATGACCTGACATACCAGAGAAAATGCTTTCAGTTCTCTTACACAGCTGATGGTGAGGAGAGGACTGTTGTTACCTGATCGACGTTTGATCGTACTATCTCGATCATGAGCTTTCTCCCACGTGCTCTAAGAGGGAAGATCCTCTAAGCTGGGTAAAAAGGACCAGTGTGATCAAGATTGGGATTTTTGTTGGCGGTCCTTCCGGATATACGGAGAAGTCGCCTGCCCATATGGACATGTTGATGCCGGCCAGTGGCTACCAGGGCTCTGATTATCCGTCGGTTGATTTGAAACAGGTGGGCCTTGGTATTTTCAGCTGTGACGGCAACAATTGGGTGAAGCCTTTTAGACTTTGTGGCCGTTTCAGTGCTGACTCCAATTGGAAGTCGTGGACTGATCACGTCCTGCTGATTGGTGGCGCCGTTTTGAAGGAAGTCGGAATTTTTGATGCAGTTTGCGCCTTTAGGGAGACCGTGATCTTTTCCGATGAAGCCTTCATGGCTATGCTGGAGTCGTTCCTTCCACAAATCAACACCTTCGTTGTCACGATGGTGAAATTTGTTTCTATTTGAAGGAGCTGAGCGCCATTACTGGGTTGCCTATCATTGGTAGACTCTATGAGGAGTTCATTCCCAATGACAGCGTCCTTGAGGAGCAGTCTAAGGAGTTTAGGCTTCTGTACTTTCGGCTTGTCACCTTCTATGATTTTTTGAAGGAGAAGGAGGGCTCGAAAGTCAGGTCCAACAGTTGGAAGAGTCTTGGCTCTTTGTTCCCCAATTTCTTTGACAACAGGGAGTCTTCTGATAGCGTGACTCGGGAAGACAGGGCCAAGGATCCGGGTTCGAAGAAGACTTCGGCCATGCGAGAAGTGTTGAGGAATTTCTTTGTGAGTACTGACACCATTTGCTCTGACATTGCACTGCGGAGAGATCTCGCTGTTTACCTCACTTATTGGCTAGGTAAGGTTGTCTTTGCTGGAGGAGATAGAACGCACATCAGGTCGCATTATATTTTTCCGGCTTGTCAAATGGAGTTTGGAGAGCGGCTTGTTTTGGCGCCAGCTCTTTATCTGCATACCGAACTGCAGGCTGCTGCTTTCTTGGTTCGGCTTGGGCTCCCTATGAATAGGGTATTTTTAGCCCACATCTTTTATTCGTGGTATGTATACCACTGTCCTGGCTTCCACCGGCTGGGTGTTGCACAGGATGATGACCCACTTATGATTCGATTGGCTAAGGGTAAAGCCGTGTTCGAATCTCTTTTGTTTGCCCGCATGAGGATCCGACTGTTCAGGGACGTCGAGATGGGGCAATCTTTAGTGAAACTTTCTCCGAAATTGCGGAAGAATCCTTTTGATTTTGGTGCCTCCTGTGACTCCACCAAGGCAGGGTTGGGAAAACATTACTCCTTGAAAAATGCAGAGAATGAGTGACTTTTCAGCATACGTGTCGGCACAATGGCATACCGTAGACATCTTTTCGTCGATATCCAGCTGTATGTACCTTATCGCTTTGCGTTGCAGTTGGGCTTTTCTCAAGGCGTTGTTGGAGCGCCTTCGAGTATGGTGAAGCGCTTTGGAGGTTTGCAGGACGACAAAAATGCATGGGCTTTTTATAGTGCTGAAGACACCACTGCCATGATTTCTTATCCTGAGCTGTCGACTTTCCAAACTGCTGGCTTCACGAAGTGGTTTGCGGAGAGCTTTTTGGCGTACCGGGGACTTTCCAAGAAGGAACTTGATGTAAAGCTGTCTTCCGGAAAAGGCATTGGGAAGTCAGATGGCGTCCTGCGAGAGGAAGTTTTGGCATTCCTTTCTGGAGAGAAGCATAAGATAGGCTTTCTCGGCGATCAGGGCGTCGTTGGTTCTGAAGTTGTCCGGGAAGTACCTGATGAGGCCTTAGAGCAGCTAGAGGAGGAGGAAGCTGAGCTTGATGCTTGGATGCAAGCGGCACAGAGGCGAGCTTCCGTGGAGTCTACTGGCAAGAGTAGACCATCCAGTGAGGAGTCAAGTGGGAAACTTGACTCTGATAGTGGGGTAGGTTCTTCTAGAAAATCAACCCGCAGAAGTAACAGGAAGAGGGGTCAGTGTCGCAAGGGACGCGATGAAGACTCTCCTGATATGGAAGTCCATCTCACCATCAATGATGACGTGTCAGGGAATGGTGACGAACCTTCGGAAAAAAGAAGCCGAGAAGAAGAAACAGTCAATGAAGTTATGATTATTCATTTTTCTCTTTCTGTTTCTTTTATGGAACTTTTCGTGTTCTGATTTGCTTTCTCCTCCTATTTTTTCTTTTTTTTAGCAGAGGATGAAGACTTGGCGATGCCTAAGGTTCCGGTTGATGAGGCGGTAACGGATCCGGTTGCGGCACCTGAAGAAGAACCGAAGGACTCTGGAGTGATTCCAGAATCTCCAATTGGTATGACTTTTTTTTATTTCATTTTTTTTGTCTGTGACTTGGTTTACTAACAATTTTCTTGTCAGCTGAGTTGCCACAGGATTCCGATGACTTTGAACCATCAATAGATGCAAATGTTGACGATGCTTCCGATGAGTTCATGGAGGAAGAGAGTGTTCCGCCAGCTGTCGAAGGAGGTACTTTGTAGCGATAACCCTGATAAGGATTTTTTTAACAGGGATTGTACTCATACCTTTTCGTGTTTCATTGGCAGGTTGTGAAGTGACAGGAGAGATCCCATCACTTTCTTCAGAACCAGAGCAAGGGGTGCCAGAGGTTGATCCGGAGGTAGGGACTTCTACAACCAGTTCTGACACGGCAGAGGCGAGACCTCGTGCTGAGATTCCTTCCCTAGTGGCTCCAATTGGAAAAAGTTCTTTTATTACTCTTCCAACGAAGCATGGCATGAGCAGTCGACCGACGAAGAAGGGTGAATCTTCATTCGGTTCATCTATTCAATTTGCGAAGATGGTGCTGGAGCGGGTTTTGAACTTGGATGCCAGATTTGACATGATCCTGCATGTGCATAATATTCTCGGTGATGCCGAAGAGGCTAGTCTGGATGTCACAAGTGCCAGGGCGATTGTTGATAGGATCATTGCACCGGGCGACAAGTAGTTTGAGACCATGGATTTCCCTGATGGTGACTCTTCAAGAAGATGTTCCTGGATCTTGCTAATAAGGCTCAAGCTGACATGGATGAGACTACACAGAGCAAGAAGCAGTTTGTCCTGGAGAGGAACTTAGAAGATTTAGTCATCATCGGGCTGAGGCACGACATTAACATCCTTGATAGGGAGGTCGCCGAGGCTAGGCAACGTCTTGAGCATTTGGAGGCGCAAGTCGTGGCCAAGTGGGTTACTATAACAGAGGCTCGCAACAAGGAGAGAGCTCTGATTCGCCAGGTTGCAGATGCCGATCGAGTTCTCAAACACAAGACTCAAGAAAACAAACGATGGCGAACTGCTTGGGATAAGCTTCCCGGTGTAGAAGAAGGGTTACGGCATTCTTCAGCTTCTCATGGAAAATTCCTAAAGAAGCGTGCCTTGAAACTCTGACGGGTGAGGCCAAAGGTTTGCTCGAGGAGCTGAAACTCTGGCTGGAGGCCATTTTTGGCCGAGCTCTTGGTTTCTCTCATTTTTTTGTAACAAAAACTCTTCTTCTTTTTTTTTTTTGGTACCACATGTATTTTTTGGTACTCTGTTTTTTTGTAGTACTTATGAACACTTCTTTTTTCTTTTGTATTCCATACTTTCACTTAAATCTCTTTTGTGATGAAAGCAATTGCTAAATGTGAATGATTATTTTGAAAATTTGATCAAAAGTTTATCATTTTGTGAAAATCTCTTGTCTAATGATGTTTTGGCATGGGAGTCAAATTTTGTTTATGGCATGAGAGCCAAAATTTTATTTTTGGTGTGAAGGCCAAGGTTTGTTTGTGGCATAGAGCCAATTTTGTGGCATTTATAGTTGATTTTTGGCATGAGCGCCAGGTTTGGGTGACATTGATAGCTGATTTTTTTAAAGCCAAGTTTTGGTTTGTTGGCGTGGAGGCCAGGTTTTTGTGGCATTGATAGCCAATTTTGTGTGGCATTGATAGCCGATTTTTGGCATGAGAGAAAGGTTTGTGGCATTTATAGCCGATTTTGGCATGAGAGAATGCAAGTATCTGCTAAAAGTCGCCTCCCTGCTGAATGTCCTTGCAAGTATCGATGGAATGTCGCATCCTTGCTCATTTAATTGCGAGTATCGATGGAATGTCGCATCCTTGCTCATTCGATTGTGAGTATCGATGGAATGTCGCCTCCTCGAGGATTTGGGTGCAAGTATCAACTAAGCGTTGCTTCCTTGCTTTTTTCAAAAATTTTATTTTGCGGGTACTGACTTGATGTCGTTTCCCCACGATTTTTGAAATTTGCAGTTTTCTCGAACCTTTTTGGGTTGTGGATATCAACTGAAATGTTGTGTCTCCATGATTTTAGGTTTTTTTTTCGAACATTTGGAATTTGGGTTGTGGATATCAACTGAAATGTTGTGTCTCCACGATTTTAGGTTTTTTCAAACCTTTGAAATTTAGGTTGTGGATATCAACTGGAATGTTACGTCTTCACGATTTTTGGTATTTTTCGAACCTTTGAAATTTGGGTTGTGGATATCAACTGAAATGTTGCATCTCCATGATTTTAGGTTTTTTCGAACCTTTGAAATTTGGGTTGTGGATATCAACTGGAATGTTGCGTCTCTAGGATTTTTGGACTTTGCAAGTATCGACGAAATGTCGCTTCCCTGCGATTTTGGAAGCGTCGAACGTGGTTCACATTCTTCCGATTTGTGCGAGTATCGACTAAGCGTCGCTTCCCCGCGATTTTTTTATAACCTTTTTTTTAAGACACGAGGGTCGTAAATTTTGGTCAAGTCTGGGAGAGGCTCCTAAACTTGGATTTTTTGAACAATGAAACGATAAAAGTAAGCATTGTTTTGAGTTTTTAGAAATTTCAACATTTGATATGAAAATCTTAAAAGGAGTGGTTTGATGAGCAAGTACCTGGAAATAGGCTTTGGCCGTACAAGCATTACTCTGACCCAGTTGGGTAAGTCTTCGAGGGTAGTATCACTTCAAGAACTTACTGTTGATCGACAACTTACATCTGTCACCCTCCATGTTTAAGAAAGCATATGTGCCGTTGGAGAAAACCTTGTTGATGACGTAGGGTCCTTCCCAATTTGGCTCAAACTTGCCTTTAAGACTTGTGAGCGAAGACCATTGGTCTTTTTACCGCGAAAACCAAGTCACTCTTTTTGTAGGCGCGTTACCTGACCTTCTTGTCGAAAGATTCTGCCATATGGGCTTGGTAAAGTTCAATGCTTTGTCGAGCTTCGAGCCGTCTTTCGTCCAGATTGTCTAGCTCATGGAGTCGCAACTTCACATTGCTTTCTTGAGTCATGTCATTTTGCAAAGATACCCTTGGGGAAGGAATTTGTACTTCCAAATGTGCGGCAGCTTCACATCCATAAACCAAGGAGAATGGTGTGCAAATGGGTTGGTCCTCGAACGGTGGTTTGATAGGCACACAAAGCTTTAGACAGTTTGTCACTCCAGTCTCTTTTGTAACTAGAGACCATTTTCTTGAGGATTTTACAGAGTGTCTTATTGAAGGCTTCTGCTAATCCGTTTGCTGCCGGATTGTATGGAGTTGAAGGACAGCTTTGGATTTTGTATTTGTCGCAGAACCAGTAGAATCGATGATCATAGAATTGTGGTCCGTTATCAAGGATGAATCTTTTAGGTATGCCGAAACGACAAACGATGTTGGTGCGCAGGAACTGAAGGACTGATGAGGTCTTCATTTCATTGAGCGTAAATGCTTCTGACCACTTGGAGAAATAATCCGTAGCAGCGAAGATGAAACGATGACCTTTGCTTTAAGGGGGAGACATATGACCTATGATGTCCATACCCCAGGCTTCAAAAGGCCATGATATTGTTGTAGGATGTAGCCATTCTGGAGGCATGTGAACATGATCTCCATGAACTTGGCATTATTGGCGGCGCTTAGCAAATTGCATTGCGTCAGCTACCATGGTAGGCCAATAATAACCTAACTTTTTTATCTGATCGTAGAGCTAGGACTAGCCTGATGGGCTCCACAAAGATCAGCATGAACTTCTTTGAGTGTTTCTTCAGCCTTTTGTTGTGACAAGCAGCGTAGAAGTACTCTGTTGAAGGATTTCCTGTAAATGATTTTTGAAGGAATATCCAAATGAAAGTTTGGTGCTCGTCTTTGGATGCTTACCCGTTCTTTTGGATCTTCAGGTAGGATTCCGAACATAGTGTAATCAATGAACAGATCCCTCCAATCGCCGATTGAAGGTCGAAGGATACAGATCTGACTTCCAATCACTTGGTGGGATTTAGCAACTGCTTGGTGCATGTTAAGAGGAGGGTGGATCCTTCTCTTGCACACTGTGATTTGCATGTTTTTCCCTTCCTAGATCGCCATAGATGCGGCAAGTCCTGCCAGGGCATCTGCACGAATGTTTTCACCTCTACGGATGTGGGTAATGTGACAGATGTCAAACTTTTGTAGATGCTATTGCGCCTTATTATAATAAGGCAGCAGATCAGGCTTCTTGACTTCGAATTTCTGGTTCATCTAATTGACAATCAGTTGAGAGTCTCCAAAGATTTCCAGCATAGTGATGCCGGGTTCGATGGTGAGTTTCAATCCTAGGATCAGAACTTGGTATTCAGCTGCATTGTTTGTGCATAGTTCCAGTAGCGAGAAAGCATGTGGAATCATGTATTTGTCGGGGCTAACAAAGAGGATGCCAACTCCCGAGGTCGGCAGTCTTTTTTCATTTGTCCTGGTTGCACCGTCAAAGTACATGTCCCAGGAGGCATTTGGTGAGGAAGTCTCCACGTTGTAGATGGGTTCGTTTGAGAGATCATATCTGAGTGGAGAATCTTTAGGCATCGGATGCTCTGCGAGAAAGTCTTCTAGAGCTTGGCCTTTGATTGCTTTTTATGGTACATACCTAATATGAAATTGTGACAGAAGGATGGACCATTTTGCCAGTCGTGCATTGAGAGAACCTGTTTTTGTGATAAGGACCTTCAAGAGGTTGATCCTCTAGATCAAGTAGACTGTGTTGGAAAGCAGATAGTGATGTAGCTTTTGTACGACGAACATCACTGCAAGGCATTCTTTCTCGACTAGAATGTAGTGATGCTCTGCATCTGCCAGCATGCGGCCGAGGTAGTATAGAGCAACTTCTTTTCTCTAATCATTTTTTTGTGCGAGTAGAGCGCCCAAAGAATGGGCAAGAGCTCTTATGTACAAGATGAATGGTTTTTCAGAGGTAGGGGCAGCTAGCATTGGAGGTTTGGTCAAGTATGACTTGATATCTTGAAATGCGGCTTCACAGTCAGCATCCCAGACAAAGTCTACACCTTTTTTCTTCAACCGAGAGAATGGATGGCACTTCCCCGAAAGATTGGAGATGAACCGTCTAATGTAGGCCAATCTTCCTTGGAGCCCTTTCAGTTCTCTCAAGGTTTTTGGAGAGAGCAATTCTAGAATAGCCTTGACTTTGATGGGGTCAAGTTCTATTTCAGCTTCCCGAACTAGGAATCCGAGAATTTACCTGATGAGACGCCGAAGAAGCACTTCAAGGGATTCATCTGCAGTTTGTGTTTACGAAGCCGGAGGAAGACTTTTCAAAGGTCTTCAAGATGATCTTTTTTTCTTTTGCTTTTGACGGCGAGGTCATCAACGTAACATTCAACCGTCTTGTACTGCATATCTTGAGATATTTTTATCATAGCCCTCTGATATGCGGCACCAGCATTTTTCAGACCAAATGGCATGACAGTGTAGCAATTCACGCCAAATGGAGTCCGAAATGAAGTGTGTTTTACATCTTCAGGATGCATCTTTATCTGATTGTAATCACAGAAGCCATCCATGAATGTCATTTGCTCGAATCCGCAGGTATTATCAACCATCACCTCCGGTATGGGAAGCGGGATTTCATCTTTAGGGCAGGCGCCATTCAGGTCTCTATAGTCAATACAGACCCTGATCTGCCCACCTTTCTTTGTCACGGGGATAATGTTGGCCAACCATTCAGGATGCTGTTCCTCATAGATGAATACAACGCTTTTGAGCTTTTGAACTTCTTGTTCAATTTTATCCATCACATCTACGGAATCTTCTTTGGCCTTGTTAGACAGGCTCGATGTCTTCTTGAAGATTGAGCTTGCTGGGTGGGATGCCCAACTCTTCGAGAGCCGAAGTGGAGATGAAGTTGAGTACAGAACCTGGGCCGATCTGAACTCTGTGCATTGGCATTTCCTTGATGTACCCTATGAAATACAGGGGACGGTTGTGCCTTATTTTGCCAAGTAGAAACTTTTCCTTAGTGAAGGCGATGGTTGCACTTGCTGCTTTTTGAACCGAGCGACATTTAATGTATGATTCCTCAGTTTTCTTCTTTTCTCCCTTTGAGTAGGTTTCTAAGTTTTTGACCCGGTAGTCCATTTCAATTTAGAGGACTTGCCGAGCATGTTTGTTGGCATCCTCATTCAACATTTGTAATTCTGATATGAGATTATCACGAGTGCGTGGAGACATTCCTAACAAATCTAGGATATGCAGTCATGCAGGTATGTGTTTAAAGTGTTCGATCAAGCCATACTTGAAAGCCTCCTTGGGGCCTACATGTTTATCATTGTTGCCACTAGGGGCGTTACATCTTTTCCCGAAGGATTTAGATAAGTAAAAGAAGATTGGTTGTAATTTTTGTGGTAGTCCCGATCAGAGCGGGTGCCTCTGCCAACTTCGAGAGCATCTTGAAAAAGGGTCTTCATTTGGAAGATCTCCTTCGAGATCAAGAGGTTGTCGCTTCTCATTTACATGGGATGTATCTTCAGCAGAGTTGCCATCCTCAGTGATTGTATTGTATGGAGCATTTTCAGGAACAAGTGCTGAACAACATCCATCAACTTTTCTTTTTTGTTAACTAATTCATCGTCCTAAGCATCAATAGCTGAGGTTTCTTCATAATGATAAGTTGAGAAGACTGTTCAGCTGCTGGAGGAGTGAATTTAGGCCAAATAATTTTGAAATGACTCGAAACCTCATGTGTACTCCTCTCTTGGCTGTCCGAAGGATCTTGCAGTTTTTATTTGATTCTGACAAGATTTGATTTTTTGGAAGTAGCATTGCCTGCTTCACGTAGCTTTCTTAAGGTTGAAGAAGCAAAGTGACATTTTTTATGTCAACAAATTGTAAATCCTCGAGGACTTGCGTGGATGAAAATCCTTGTTTTTTAGGGTTTTCAAATCCAACCTTCGACCATAGGTTTCGAAAACCCTCATATTTGCATATTTATGCATTCATACCAACTTTTCTCAGCTTAACACACTCGTGCAAATCATTATTGATGTGATCCATTGGGTATATAAATTCTTAGTAAAGAATCCTCAAATCTATGGGAATCACCTATAATCCAAATGTGCCCCTCTGGAAAAAATAGAAAATGAAAATTGGGGTTTTTTTCCATACGGTCACTTGTACATTTCGATAATCCCCCATCGTTACCAAATTTCACATATTTACCTGCACGTTCTCCGTACTATCTATACGATGAAAGAGTCAAATAGGTTTGAAACAATGCGAAATCGCAACATCACTTTTTACAATTGCGCAACATGATGCGAAATAGCAATATTTACCATTTTACGATTGCGCAACTTTTTTATTTTATGAGAAATCGCAAATCACAAATCCCTTTTGTCCGTTCCAGTAGCGCCTTTCCTTCATTTTTCCCAATTGTAACTCTCTCCCCCATCCATTTTCACTCCCCTCCTCTTTCACCAGCCTGTTTGCTAATATGCAAGTATTTCATTGGTGGAGCATCTAAGAATAATATCTGGTTATAGTTACCTTCGTTGATGGCTGTTTCACAAAACCCTAAGTCACCAAAGCCCCAATCTAGGTTATCTTCTTCATTTTCTTTGTATAAGATAATCCGTTTGTTCAACTCTATTTCCCTTTATCTTCTCAACTCTTGATGTCTATGTCTGAGTATTTTGGTATGGATCATAGTTACCTAATTCGGTCTAATGGGTTCTGAAAATTCTAATCCAAGACTTGAGCTTATCTAATCCAAGACTCTTGTCAAAATCCCAACAACAAATGCCCTTTTTGAAGTAGTCGGTTTCAGTGAGTAGAAGGTGAGAAGAAGGGGTTTGGATTCTTGAAATGGGCTTGAAAGGATACTTGTTTCCGGTCAAATGGAAGGGGTTTGGGTAGAGTTGTAAATGGGTATCCGATTACCTGGAAGTCCCGACCCAAAAAAAATTGGGGCTAGAACCTATTTTAGGTTCCGATTCATAAACAGGGCCGGGTCTGGAACCTAATTTAGGTTTCGATTGATAAACGAGTCCGGTTTCGAGTTCATATAGGTTTTGACCCGTGGACCTGGGACCCGGCATATGAGTCTTTGATATTGCAATTTATACTTTAAAACCAACTCTTTTTGGGCATTTTTATGTATAATGTTGGATGTAGTAGACTTGATGCATGGCTATAAGTTGAATGATATGCTATTTTAAGAAAAAAAATGAAGAATAAAGAGAAAATAAAATCGATTTTGGAACTAGATTTGAGTCCTCTAGGTGGACCTGCTTCCGGAACTGAATCTGAGTTTTCCTATCGAATTCGGTCCGAAACCGACAAAACATGTTTCGATTCAAAACCAGAACCATTATTTTAAAACGGGTCCGGGTTCGGGTCTACTATAGTTCCGATCTGGAACGGTCCCATTTGCAACCCTAGGTTTGGGTTTGGAGAAGGCTTTGGAAAGAGAATCTTATTTCAGGTCAAGTGATTTTTTTATATTGCTTAATAGATACATTTTTCTTTGTATCTAGGCATTTTGTATATCTACTCTTCTTCTAGAATCTTGAACAACAAGTTGGGCTCATGAATGTATTTGTAAATCTGTAACTTTATTCTAGAATAGAAAGTCACACCTTCCCTGCCACAACAGTCAGAGTGATATTTACCATTTGATTAAAATATTTGCCAACAATGTTATCAAGTACCATGATGAGTAAATTAGGTGTAATCCAAAGGTCAATTTGGCCATCCAATTCTTCTTAAGAAAAGTGGATTCACATGAACTAGTCAAAAGATCACTCCACTTTTTGGTGTGTGGCAGATTGAATTAATCACTCCACTTTCAGATGAAGTCAGCAATCTGAAAATAAAAATTAGAGTTAATGGGTGTAAAACTATAGAAATGAATTTCTATAAGATATATATGAAATCATTCTACTTTGTTTTCTCATATATTAGAAATGTAATTTTATAAGATATGAGTTATCATGAATTTCTAAATTATCATGGACTAGATTTGGTATCTCATGGGCTGAGTTTTCACATGAATGATCTATCTGAAAAGGTTTGGCATTGTGAGTGGTCACATATTGTGTACAAACATCTTTTTAATCTCATTTTCATAAATATTCATTCATTAAATGGAAATAATAGGCAATCACAATCTGAGTATCACCAAGCTTCATAAAAAGCACATCAGCCATGAATCTTGATATTGTAAGATTTTGTTGAATGTGTAAGGAGACAAAAGTCATTACATTAGAGTATTTCATGTCCTTTTTAACTCTTATGCATCAGTATCCAATTATGATGATGACATGTTTTTAAATCTCAACTTATATTCTTCTTGTGCTTAATAGATATTCTGTAGTACTCTACAGATGACATACGAGAATCCTAGTCCTTTGGGTTATTAGATCCTTACGGATCAAGATAATTACATTTCAAAAGTGATATGGGAGGGGCATGTAGACCTAATATTATCATAACCGAATTTGAAATAAGTATGTTTCAGATGGTTCTCTGATGGTTCTCTGTGAGCTTTAAGTTATGATGTTTTGTATACGTATAGGTGTTGTTCTACGAGGTCTAGAATCAGTTTTCAATTCATCTTCTCTAGGGTCAACATCCATACCAAATCCATCTTCATCATTTTCAGCTTCCTCTTCTGCTACATTGCACCCTCCATCGGCGCCAAGAATCTCGGATACTGCCTCCTCTTCCATCTCCTCTATGACAGAGTCATCTCTTATATTAGAGAATTGAACATTTACATCATCCGCAAGACTAATGGAGGGGTAAAGATTTTCAAGCCT
Organism: Litsea cubeba; assembly: GCA_012931725.1. Taxonomy (NCBI): domain Eukaryota; kingdom Viridiplantae; phylum Streptophyta; class Magnoliopsida; order Laurales; family Lauraceae; genus Litsea; species Litsea cubeba. The sequence continues at coordinate 154,153,586 of CM022945.1, read as the reverse complement.
GGCCTCTGAAGGTTTAAGGTATGAGATCTCTAGATTGGTTTACTCAATTAATCAACCCAATAGTGTGCAAGAATAAACAATAATGCAGTAGAAATAAAATCACATGCACACACCACAAGGACACCAAATGTAAGGTGGAAAACCCTAACCGGGTGAAAAACCACCGATCTGAACTAGATCAACAATCAAACACTATGAATCTCGCAATTATAAGAAACACAGATATTCTCCCTAGTTATCCCCTTTCTAAAGACTAAATTTACATTGTCTCGTTTCAATCTTCAATGACTTCACACCGTTGATTGCAACAGACTCAATCCAGCGCTTGATTCCTCAAATCATTTACGCAAGAAGATGATATTTTACAAGGGATGTAGAAGAAATAGGGTCTAGAGAACTTGTCAGCACAACTCCTTAATAAATCTCTAGGAAAGAACTCTCTCAATTAAATCTCTAACTCAGAACTTTGAGAGGTGAGGTATATATATTTAAAATAGCTCTTAAGTCCTTTAAATAGCCATTGGGACGTGCTTAAGGTTGCCTAACTTGATTAGGATTAAAACAAGAAGTTTGGACACAATTAGAATAAGTTTCTAATTTTTTGTAGGACTCTGCCACATGTCCGCTCGAGCGGACCTTCCATCCTTATTCTTCTAATTCTTTCAGACTTTCTTCTTAGAGTCCTTCTAATCTTCTATTTTCAGAGTCATTTTCTAAATAAAAGTTCAAACTCAAAAGACACAGAGTTTTGTCCAACCCATGAATTTAGCCAACACTCAAAATCCTAATAATCTTCACATTTGGCAATTCATGGACAAAACTCCCTAAGACAATACACATTGATCTACCAAAAAGAAGCCCAAAATCTATTAAATTTAAAAAAAATTGGTAATTAGCACATGTAGATCTGCATTGTCTCCGACTCCCTCTGAACTTCTTATTCTCCCATTTGATCTGTTATCTTTCTCCCCATTTTTGTCCATAACTGACAAAGCTAAAGGTAATAATATGCATCTTTCTTGTCAATTAGACTCAATAGCTCTCCCTCAATGGCAACTCCCCCATAATATCTTCATAGCAGCAATGGGGGTGGGAGCTTGATCTCATTGATCAGGGCATTTTATATGTAGCCACCCACACTTGTGTAGTTTGATCTTTCAGTAGAGTGTGAGTAAACTCCTTGGCAAATCAGATTTTCTAATCCAAATTTGAGTCGTCTTGGGTGAAGAAAAAATTCTTCCGCCATTGCTTGGTCTTTGGTAGTACCCGAAGTGGATGCGCCATGATTATAACAGATACCGCTTATGTCAAACTTAGACTTCTGACTGCACAAGTTGTTTGTAAGAATCTTCGAACCAATGTTCATCTTGTTTATAGAAGTCTGTTTTACTTCTAACTTAGACAAAGTGATATTCGGTCTTCCTTGTAAATCTTCTTTTTCAGATTTAACAGTCTGCGACTCCGTCTTCATATTCTCAATCTCTTGTTTAGCCTTTTCAAGTTTTTGACTCTCAGTGATCAAATTCACAGCCATGCAATTTTTTTGACTTTCCAAAAGATGAATCTTTTCAAGTGCTTGCTCTAAATCATTTTTAATGCAAAACTTTCTTATTGAGCAGCTTTTAACTTGATTGTGACCTTCTTATCATACTTGGTTATTCTCACACAATCATTAAACGTGGAGTAATATTTTTTCTCCTAATCTCGTTCTTGATATGACACCTCATCTTCATTATCATCATCAGACATAGAAGGTCTAGCCAAGAATTGATTGAGTATCATTCTAGAAATCTCTTAGGATCAAACACAACAACTTCGTGCAACCCGCTTTGATACCAATTAAAAGTTTATGGTACGAGATCTCTAAATTGGTTTACTCAATTAATCAACCCAATAGTGTGTAAAAATAAACAATAATGCAGCTGAAATAAAATCACATGCACACACCACAAGGACAACAAATATAAGGTGGAAAACCCTAATCGGGTGAAAAATCATCGATCCGAACTGGATCAACAATCAAACACTATGAATTTTGCAATTACAATAAACTCAGATTTCCTCCCCAGATATCCCCTATCTAAAGACTGAGTTTACTTTATGTCACTTCACGCTTCAATGACTTTACACCGTTGATTGCAACAGACTTAATCCAGCACTTGACTCCTCAATTCTTATACTCACGAAGATGATCTTCTATAAGAGATGCAGAAGAAACTGGCTCTAGAGAACTTGTCAGTACAACTCCTTAATAAAACTTTTAGAGAAGAATTATCTCAATTAAATCTCCAACTCAGAACTTTGAGAGTTGAGGTATATGTTTAGAATAGCCTTTGAGTCCTTTAAATAGCCCTTGGGACGTGCTTAAGGTTTCTTAACTTGATTAGGATTAAAACAAGCAGTTTGGGCACAATTAGAACATGTTTCTAATTTTTCGTAGGACTCTGCCACATGTCCGCTTGAGCGGACCTTCCATCCTTCTGCTTCTAATTCTTTTAGACTTTCTTCTTAGAGTCATTACAATCTTCTATCTTCAGAGTCCTTTTCTAAATAAAAGTTTCAACTCAAAAGACCCAGAGTTTTGTCCAACCCATGAATTTAGCCAACACTCAAAATCCTAACAGCCTCCATAAAGGGGTTTTCATAAGCTGCTGTAGACGTTTTCAGGTTAAATTATCTTTGAAACATGCTTGACACATCACACCTGCATGGCAAATAGTCAATGATAGATGAATCATATAGTATACTAGAACTCAGATGTATAGGAAACCAAACCTATAGACATCCTCTCTTGTGGAAGGGCCACCTTCATCCTCAGAACCAGTGGGAAGTTTATGGTATTTGTATACGTCATCATATTCCCCTTGCGAGAATCATTATTTCATAAACCACTCTATGCTATGATGAAAACAAGCTATTGAATAAATTAATAACGCTACCTTTACCATGATGGGTTGGGGTGACACCTATCAAATTGAATGGCAGTCTATTCCCTCGCTGGCTGCTAGACCTAGAATATGTAGACCTTAGATGTGATGATTATCGACTTACTTCACTTTTGTTTCTATGTAAATACAAAAATATAGCTTCATTTCCATTTTGAAATAATATGAACATTCGTTGGAGATCATCATCACATCTTATGGTTCTGAGCCATTATGATACTGATATTGCATATTTGTATGCTCATTGTAAAGCTCCCAACCAATTTCTTCATTTATCTTTCCAAGTAGTTGATTAAAACATATATTAGCATCGACCCATATTACTGTTTGCTCACCACCATTGTAAACTGGAAGTAGATTATTTACATCGAATTTATCATTAAAATAACATATTATACATATCTCAATATTTGCCACCCTGACAAGGAGAACACAAATTTAAAAAAAATCAGATTTATGTCGATTTGTTTTGGACATTAACCACAAACATTCACAAAATCCATGAATATTTAACATGTGAAAATAAATATCGATAAAAGTATGTCTATAGCAGATAAGATGAATGTTTTGGATCATGATTTTGGAGTATTTTCCAAAATTAAGAAAAATGAAGGTTGTTAAATATAAAAGAAAAAACTACTCCATGATGAGTATATGCAAAATAAAAGAAAATTAAAATCTAAACATTGATATTTAAAATAGCATAAAGGTACATATTTCTGTAACATTAACAACCAAATAACAATGCATTGTCCTAATCAATTCTACACCTAGATATTCTTACAATATTTGTTTTACATCTCATGGGTACTAATTCTCTATATTTGAAAAAAAATAACCCAAAATAATACCATAAGGTAGTAGAAAGTAGGGGTGTGCATGGATCGGTTCGGATCGGTTTTGGGTTAAAACCGCCAACCGAATCGACCATGTCGGTTTGTATATTATGTGAATTGAACCAAACCGACACAATGGATTTATCCAATCCGCAACCGACCCGACTGGTGTCCACCATATCCACCATCTGATCCAACCCGATTTTTTCATGGATATCCACCACCCGATCCAGCTATCCACCGACCTTACTAGTGTCCACAAATACATAGTCGGACCAGATGCATTTTTACCTTTTATGAATCTTTGATGGAGCATGCTTTGATGAGGAAGAAATCCATATTAGAACCCATGTTGCAGACGTTTCAAAGGAGCCAGGGGGATGAGGAACGACTGAAGTGAATAAGGAAGAACCCATGTTGCAGACGTCCTTATCTTTTGCATTTTTTTTAAAATTGGATGTTTTGTCTACCACACTTTAATGTGCATATTTGTATTCCACTGAGGTGATATGTTAGAAGCAATTAGACTTGTAGTAAACTCACTGTTTTGAAACTTGCAACGATTGGAAAGCAACCTCCATTTTCCTTTGTGCATGCATCCCCATTTAATGCATGGGTAAGGTGAAGGGACATGTATGAAAAGTGATGGAAGTTTGTAGCTTGTAGACTAGTACTTGAAACTTGTAAGGGGCTTGTAGACTTGTAGACTAGTACTTGAAACTTGTAAGGGAATGAACAAATGGTATGGACATTCACGTGGTATGAATGTAGATTGGGTCGGGTCGGTTATAATTGGATATATGCATACCCCTATCCGAGAACCGAACCGACCCAGTCGGGTGAACAGTTTTTTAAACCGATCCGAACCGACCCTAATTGGATAACCGACCCGTTTGCCACGGTTCGGGTCGGGTCGGTCGGTTTTGTCGGGTCAGATGGATTTATGCACACCCATAGTAGAAAGAATCACTTTGTGGTGTCTCATGATTCTCAATTCTTACGTACTTTAAGCTCTTTTTATATGTCCACCGAAGTTACAATCGGGTTATTTAAAAGTCTTTGGATTCTAAAAAGTCCCTCCATCTCTTGAGCTTTACATTCACACCATCTCTTGATTCGTCTACTAACACAATATCATTTCCAAATAACATGCAACAAGATACCTCTTCTTGAATATGAGCAGTTAACTCATCCATAATCAGTACAAAGAGATAAGGGCTTATGGCTGACCCCTGATGCAAACTTAAGGCCACTGAAAACTCCCCTGTCTCTCAACAAGTAATTCTCACACTTGTTATTGCTCCTTCATACATGTTTTTAATAATTTTAATATAACATCTTGGAATATTCCTTTTATTTGAAACCCACCAAATTAAATCTCTAGGTGCCCTGTCGTAGGCTTTTTCTAGATCGATGAAGACCATATGTAGATTTTTCCTCCTTGCTCGATATTTTTCCATTAGTTCTCTAAGTGACAATGTAGTTTCCGTTGTTGACCTCCTTAGCATAAAACCAAATTTTTTTTCAAATATCTTGGTATTCTTTCTAAGTCTTTGCTCCATTACTCTTCCCCATGGGCTCATAGTGTGAATCATAAGTCTAATCCTAGTTGGTACATTTTCTATATCTCCCTTGTTCTTTTAAATAGGTACTACGACACTTCTTCTCCATTCATCCAACATTTTCTTTGTTATTAATATCTTATTGAAGGGGCTAGTTCACCAAATCTCCCCAGCTTCTCCTAAGTATTTTCAAGCCTCAATCAGAATATCATCTAAACTCTAGCCTTTCTTGTTTTCATTTGTTTTAATGCTTTCTTCACTTCCACTATCCTAATTCTACGAAAAAAAAAGTATGATTTACTACTGAAGTATCATCTTTTGTTCTTATGTCTCCTATATAGTCTTTATTTAAAAGTATGTTAAAATATAAGACATATTGCAATTTGTATCTAGAAATAATATACTAAATATGCGAGGCACTTTGACGGCAATATTTATATTTGAGGGTTTAAGAATAATTTACTAGAGAAAACTCCAAGTTTTTAATAGATTGACCATGTAAATAGAGAATTTTTTTATAACTAGAATGGGATATTGAAACTCGATCTCAAGTACTTTTGCTAAAATGGAAAACAGAAAGATTGATTAATAAATAAAATAGAATTAAATGATTGACAAAAGTTAAAGCCCTATCGGCAATGATAAAGAAAAACTAAAAAAAAAAAAAAAAGTAAACTGGGAACCATATCAAATTAAAACAAGATGAAATCAACATATTTAAAATATAAATTCAAGTTTAATGTTTAGTTTTCTTATAATTTTTAAAGAAAAAAGGAAAATTATAAAAGCCAATAGGTAATGAGAGAATCAAAACTAAAAAGTATATATAATAGAAGAAGTTAAAGAGACTTATGGATTAAGAGATATAATAATACAAAGAAATTAAATTTAATAAAACTTAATTACTTAATAAAATTAGGAGTCAATATCTTCAATGAATCTTAAAGAAGGAGAAAATAAAGCAAAGTACGATAAGAAGACAACTAAAATAAAGAAAATAGTAAATTAATTTTGGAGATTGTGTGGTTTTTATCATAAAAATCACTTAAAAATTCTAACGATATTTATAAAATCAAATTTAGATTAAGAATATAAAAAATTGATGCAAAGTAAAATAAGATCAAGAATAAAGAAATATAATTTTGGTATGGCAATTTGTAGCTTCTCTTCGAAGGAAGTTGAAAAAGTCTAGAGTCATACTTACAAGAAAGGAATATATTGGAACCCCCATTGAATCCCCATTTCTTCCGTTTTATTGCAACATTCTATAACTTTTTTTTCCTTTTGTCTTGTTTGCTCATAGCCCACGGTGTATATTATGGGTTTGTTACTTTATTAGAAAATTTGATAAGAATTTAAGGTGATAGGGTTTTCTAGACATGGTGTGATGGCATGTCTCCGGTAATTGCAAATGCCATATTTCTTCGTAATAATCTCAAAATTTCAATCACCTAAAAGGTCTCAAATGCTCTGGTCGGATTTTGAAATTCTAACTGCTTTGCTATTTTAACTACAAAGAAGGATTTAAGGACTCTACTATATTAGGGCATTTACAAATTCCGTGGACAAGAAACAACCTACCCGTACAGCAATGATCAGGCGAGATACATATTGTAAGGACTCAAGTCTGGTCGAGCCCAAACCATGTCCGGCCCCTCATGCATGGACCATATCTCAAGAAAGCTAGAGATGTGGTCCGTACATGAGGGACCCAAAAGCAACTGGATGCCTAACATGGGCTTGATCCGACTTGAGACACCAGCCTTATCACATGTGTCACGTACAGACTTATCGTGAGCTACAACCCCTGTGGGCCCACCTAGTAATACCCACCGCCTTTCATTGTCTCATTACATTACATTACACTAAATTTGGTACTCATTCAAACTATGCCTACCATCTGAAAAAAAAAAAAAATAAAATCTGAAACATTTAAATGTTTTTATTACGTCTGCAACTATGACCTTTTGGCTTGATATTTATGTCATATGATAGACAATTGGGTTGAATTTTAGGCCCACCTTTATCAAAGTATAAAGCTTTTGATGCAAATCTAGCATCTTAATGATTAAGATCTATACATTAAAGAAGGCCGAATCTAAGGTACCTTAAAGAAGGCGCCATAAAAACATTTATTCACTTCATCGGGTGTAGAAACTAATACTAGATTGATTGATCACAAGTAAACTCTAAGATTAATCCCAATAAAATAAATTGCATTTCTTTATGATCTCATGTTTTTAATGATTAAAAATCACATTTTATGTCTGCCCCCTATGCACTCCACTTGAATACAATCTAAGATGAGTGTCCACTCACAAGGGGGCCAATGGAATGAGAAAGGTTAGATTTATAAAAGTAGGCCCATTGCAGCAGGTCTCTCATTTTCTGACAAGAATTGATGAAAGAGATTTGAATTTTAGAATGCTTGGTGCTGTTTCAAATGGATAAAACACTATTAATCAAATGCAAAGCTTAAAAAAGTCAATGCTACTCCAATAGGAACCATTGTATATGGAAAGAACGTCGACAGTAATATTCCAGACGGATAGATTTGGTTTGCATGTTTAGTCGTACGTCTTTCTAAAGTTGTTGGAGATACATTGAATTCGAATCGAACGTCAGCTTCAATCATCCGTCTCTTTTAAGGCCGGATCCTCCTGCGCGACTTACAAAATTTCAATTTTCCAAGAATAGACATCTTGATGTGATCCACCTATTAAAAATTTAAACTGTTAAAAAATAGAGAGATCTCACCGTTTATAAGATGTCCATAAATTTTGATCCTAGAAAAACTAACCTCACCATGAGATTGATCATAGTATGGATAATATGATTAATAACATATAAGATCGTGTAAATTATGTTATATTATACCAAATCTTAATTAAAATAAAATTTAGGATATTTCATATATGATGAAATTATTTATTTTGAACGGATGGATTTTCTAATGGGTGTGTCACACTGTAAACTTACACTCCTCTTGTTAGGGACTCCTGTAAGAGAATGAGAGGATCAGGACTCGTCTCTGGACAGGGGGCCTGTTTTTGGCCAAATCCTGTCAACTTCCAACAACTTTTAAGGCATGGAGACCTACCAGCAGCAAACTTTTGTCTTTCCTTGGCTTGTCACAGATTATTCCAAGGAAAGATCCAATATTGTTCTCGGGAGTCGTGACAGCATAAAATCCCTTTTTTTTGGGGATATTTTATGAAGCACACTGAGCCTGAGGTGATGCAAAACCAGCAATCACCACAATTGGAGTGCGTCCTAATCTTCCATCATTAGAAGCCTGCTCTACCCACCACCACTTGAGTTTGATGTTTAAAGAGGTTTTACGAGAAAAATTATTTGAAAACTATGTATTTATTAAATAGGGTCTCACTTTGTGAATAATACACCGAAGAGCTTTATATAGCGATTAAATGACCGAAATTTGAATATAAACTGTGGAATGTAACGTTCCCAATAACATACTCACTGAGTCGCTGTAATTAAATCTCAAGACAATGATGATAAATCTCATTTAATGTGAATGAGTGACTAATGAGAGGATAAGATGATAAATTGATGATGACAAGTTAAAAATACTACATTTTCATACCTATTTTGTAGATAGATACATGAAACTATCAAAAGTTGTATGAGGAGGCTGAAAACAAGGTTTTCATTTAATGTGAAAGAGTGACTAATGTGAGGAAAGTGACTGATAAATTGAGATGACAAGTCGAAAATCACTACATTTCCATGACTATTTTGTGGATGGATTCATGGAACTATCAAAAGTAGCATGTAGAGAGTGAAAAAAAGGAGTAAAGAGGAAGCACTGGCTCCCTTATTAATTTCACACAAAATCTAGTAGTAATTTTACGTAATTTATTTGAGATGGCAAACTAAAAGCCTAAAACTAACTTAAAATCGGTTTTCATTTCAAGGGAATGGGAACAAATTCCCAAAATACAAGGGCACATTGTGTGTGCCACAAAGTTTGTATTCGTTGAAACTAGGCCATAGCCAAATTTAAATGTGGGGTCATATTTCAATATCTTAGACTATATAAATTAGAAAACGGTGAGTATACTCCTGTTTGTGTTCTACCAAAAAATTAAAAAAAATAAAAGACTTGTTATTTGTGAAAGCCTCATAATCTGTTCTCAAGCAAATGGCAACACATATGTCACCTAAGAAAAGTAATGGTTATTAAGTCAATATTGTTGACACGGACTGACCATGATCACATGGTAAATTAAAACCCCAAGATCAAAATACTATATACTATGGAAAAACCTTATGAATAGTTGCTCCAATTGGATAAGGTTTTCCATAAGATTTCAGAAAAGTAGGTTCGTTTTTTCTCTTTTTCTTGCGGACAAGTAACCGCAAAAAAATGTGGATATTGCTATAGTGCATAAATTTTTTTTTTTTATGCTTTTTCTGCGGAAAAGTGGTCGCACAAAGGTTTCCTAATTATTTTTTTTAAGAAAAAAAAATTGAGATGATCTCACTAAACTAAAATAACCACTACAAAAGCCTCGATTAAGTCAATGAACAACCTTCGTTTTTCCTGAAATGAAATCCTTTCTTATAGATGCAAGTTGGAAACTTTGGGGTGTGGTGGAGGGGACCAAAAAACTCTTATAGAAAACTCTTTATTGGACTTTCAATCCATCTACGTTCCTGGTGGGGGGCTACTATCTCTTAGTATACTTTACTATACTAACATACATTGAATAAGATTACACCTCTACATATTCAAATGCTTTCAAACAAGAAGTAAATCCTATTAAGGGGCAACTGGGCAAGTAGTTGGCTAGGCCTAGGCATGTTTGGCCAAATGCAGACGTGTGGTAGTTAGGACTTAGGACCACTTGCACGCGGACCCGTTGGTCTCACCAGATAGAGGAGAGATTACTAGACTGCTTGTGTATAAAAATTTAGCCTAGCTGATGTTGTCAGTAGTCCAATAAGAAATAGTGGTTGTGAAAGGTAACTTTAGTCTTTTAGGGATCATGAACATTTCACAATCATCATGTTTTGATAAGTCTGTCGGTGATGTTCAATGAAGATGATATTTTAAAAATGAATTTCTACCAATGTACCAAACTCTCAGTTTGGTATATTTCTAACTAAACTTTCTATTTTATTGGTAATCTTATCCAAGGACAGTTCGAGTAACACCACCACGGAAGAGTAAAGGCGTGTTTGTGTTTCTCTTCCACGGAAGCTATGGAAGGGTTCAGACTTTCGTTTCCATGAAAAGACAAGATTTTTCCCTATTCATGATGAATTATTGTTGCACCAAACAAAGAGTTACAAAGCTAAAAAGACTGTTGGGCATGTTTGTGTGGCTTCGTAGAAAATTAATTTCAGTGAAACTATTTCCTCTTTCCTTACAGAAACCATTTCCACCCTCTGCCGTGAGAAAACACCTTTTTGTGGAATCATAAAAAAATTTGTTCATTTTCTTCTTTTCCTGATGGAAAGTGGTTACACTAATTGTGGAACTTTTTCACTGTGGAAAAGTATTTCCACTTTTTATGACTTTTAAATGAAAAAGCTGCTACAAAAATATGCCCAAAAGACTTTCCGTTCTGCTTCCATAGGAAATAGGATATTTCCTTGATGACGTGTTTGGGCAATAGTTGTTTCTGTGGAACCCAAGAGGAAAGGTTAGAGTAAATTGATGTGGAAATACTTTTATTTGTTTGGCTCAAATGTCTTAAGCAAAGGAAAAGTACAAAAGCATGTTAGTTTTCTTCCCATGAGAGGATCTTACTTTCCCACGTAACAGTAGGTTAGGTAGGATATAAGGAGTGTGTGTTGCTAAAGAGGAGATGCATTGTTCGCTGCTACGGCACGTGCACAAACAAGCCCTAAAAAGAGAATTATTTTATTACTCCTTAAATGTAAACCTATTCTGTTGAACATAAACAAATTCAGGGGATGTTGGGTTGGCAACATTCCCCATGCATAGACAACCACTCAATAAAAAAGGAGAGCATCCAAAGAGAGACAAAAGCGCAATTGCCAAGAATTTGTTATATCCACTGGCTCCATCTAGCCCATCCACTTTTTTCATATACACATAAGTGCCGTGTGCTGGATTTTCAATCCTTGCTGCCTCGTTAAAGGCGGGGGTAGAAAATCTCATAAAAGAGCAATGTGGGAGTCCCATAGGAAAAAAAGAAAAACCCTGTCTACCCATTGCCTTCCAAGTCATCTAAAATGTAACAAGTGGATTTGGTCTTGCCTAAACATCTCTCAAGACTCCACATTAAGTTGATTGGTCCTAATGTTCGCAGTGAACATCAAATCTAATTTGGCACTTCAGAGGTATCGATGACTGCATTCATATCAGGGCCACTTTGAGCTCACACGACGATGCACCTGTAAGAAATTCTAATTAGAGGTAATTATGAATCCGAATCTGTGCAATGGTCCCCCTGGTCCAAGCCACCTTAATTGGTTCCACTTCTACTCCCCTTGATTTGACCTAATCGGATAAAATGTTTGTTGTTGGATTGAATCTCATGATATGTAGAGTTAAGGTTCCAAATTTGAGTTCCTTGAATTATGATTGAGGAAATTTGATAGCTAGTGGTGACTTGGCCTCAGTGAAAGCCAAATCCGGCACGGTCAAACCTAACATGATGAATCCTTTAAACTCCCTTCCTCACCACCTCTTGTTATAACGCATGCATACGGATAAGCCCAAGTAGAGGAAGCTCGAAGTTTATTATAAGAGTCTAGATCCTTAATTGAGTTCTTACTCATTAGGAGAGTGAAACTCCAAAGTGAGGTCCACCTAGTGAAAATATTAACCGCTTAAAATGAAAGCTACTCGTTGGCTGGACGGATCACGCATTTGGAAATTAATCACCCGTGTCGAGGATGACAAAACTCTAATCTCATTGAGGATCGATGTAGAGAAATTCCCAAGGAGCCTTACTATATCTTGAGACCCAAGATATTATTGTATTGAAAGAACCACTTTCCACAATTAATCTTCGGGTAGATGACTTGGAATAAATTCTCAAAGCCTCTAAAATAGCAAGCACTTCTGCCTTCTTTAATTCCAATCACTTGAAAAGAAAATCAATACCTCGCCTTTAAAATTACGAAGCACTCCTTCAATATCTGCCGGACCGGGTTTGCCTCTAGTCACCCCCATCTACATTAAACTTAAGAACCCCTTCCAAAGGCATGCATCATTTAACAAGCTTAATATATTTGGAAGACCCGCACGTCATGCATACCTCTCAATCAATACAAATATTATCAATGTTAAGAGAAACAAACTCCTTTCGCCCTAAAGCCCATTTCTCGCTTTTCAACAAAACTGCCGCCAATGAATCTTGCAACGAAGAGGCCAAATCACGAAAAATCCTCTCATTCCTTTTTTCGTCCAAGCAAAGAAAAAAAGCTCCAAAGTAAAGAAAAGAGTTAACTAAAAAAAGCTTAGAGAAGAAGGTTTGTAAATCCGTGCATCATCCCTAAACAAATTGTAAGACTCAATAAAGACTCATACTCAAACTCTGTCAATTGACATAAGACTCTTCTTATGAGAACCCTACAAAACACAATACCCCTGTTAAAAGAATAACACTTCCAAAGCGAAGATTGATTATTTGACATAATTCTAAACAATCTAGAAAAAGACTCTCCAAAGATCCCACACCCACTCAATCATCCAATCATAAACGAACCGACAAATACAGACCAACTCTGAAAACCATCAATTTTTTGAAAAACTTCACGCCCTTGACATTGGACTCATCCCCAACACAGGAAATAACACCCCAACCCTCTATACCCACGGATGTACTTAGGACCCCACCCCCACCCCCAACCCCACTCAACCCTACCATATTTAAAATATGATCATTCTCTAAACAATATTTTTTTCATCTCCAAAATGCCTACAACGACTTAACCAATAAGGTCTAATTTGATCACTAGACTCATTTTGATCACTAGATTTAAAACTCTAAATAATTCTAAACGCTTACGTTCATTTTGAGCGATTCAAACTTTAAATACGAAATCCCATTATTACTTCCACTCTCCCACCCAAAGTAAGTGTGAGTAAATCTCTTTTGGAGCCCACAAACCCCACCAAAATGCCGTATCCCATATTCCATATCACTGTTTGAATTAGGTTGTCACAGTCCAAGTCATGGAAAAGAAAAGACAAGAAAAAAAAAAAAAAAAAGTGATGCGGTTGCTCCTGTTGATCATCACTAGGAAGAAAACTTTAAAGTCATGTCAGTCGACTCTATTTCCTTTTATTCTAATTTTTAAACCGATTCCCCAAATCCCCTAGATCCGCGCCGCATCGTTTTCTAGAGAGGGATGCTATGTTAGGTTGCCATCCTATCCAAACTGCTCAAATGCGCTTTTGATTTGATCAAACTTGGTTTTAAAAATCCTTATATATATACACATTTAACACACAAGCTAGAACCCTTCATCATTAACCCCTACCTTACCATGATCGTTTCAATTCCTTCAACTTTAAATTGGCACTGATCTTACTTTGATCTTACTTTAAAAAAAAAAAATCATTTGTTCACACAATAACATTTGAGGAGCTAAACGTGAAGAGCTATAAACATTTGACGGGACAAATGTACTTGAGGCTGCCCAATCCATTGTGAAAAGTACCTTTGCCTTCTTTGGATGTCATTCATCTAGGAGAGCCTTACAAGAAGTGCTAAAGGCCTATATCACATTGGTTGGAGTTTGTAAAATTCATCTCCACTGATTCACATCATAAAAATTTAATTTCTCAAACATTTAATTTATTTGGAAGTTTTAATATTATAGTTTACAACAGAAAAAAATAAAAATAAACTAAGTAATGGTGCTAGCTTCTGGAAACTCGAGTCCTATATATCTGTAATAAAGGCTCTCAATCTAAAATGTAATGAGCTTCATCCAAAAAAAAAATAATTTACATTAAAAAAATTATGCTTTAAAGAAAAGTGACGCACCTATGAAATTTAGAGTTATTTGTGCTAAAAAAGGCGTAAGAAAATATGCTAAAAGTTTAATAAATGACATGGAATCATTATTAATGTTTGGTCGGTTTTTATTTTATTTTATTTTATTAGTCTCAGGACTGATATTCACACCAACCGGCAAATAACCCCTAAAACATATAATTTAAATTCACATCTTTTTTATCTAAAAAAACCAAGATACAGGATCATTTAATTGGACTGATGTTAAGGTGAACCCTCTTAAAGCATGTATTAACCTATCTAAGGTTGGCCTAGAAGAATTGACAAATATATACATCATATAGTCCCAAGTTGTACATGTGAAACCCATATTCATCAATTCACCAGATCAAATGCTATTATTATTATTTTCTTGACCCTTTTAAAGTCACACCTATAGTATAGTCTCAAATTCAATGATCAACAACGTATCACCGACATGGGTGACGCACTATGGAGTCGGTTAGGACCATGTGTCCAAGTCCACCCGATCTCTCGACTAGACATGACAATACCTAGTACTACTTTTAGATATTCCAATTTCCTTCCCCAAAGGGTACCTACTACCTAGGGGTGCCCATGGCCCAGGCCAGCCCAAGGATAAAATTTGGGTCCATTCAGTAATTGGGCTTAGATTAAGTGACAGAAATCCTGAAGCCTGGCCCAGACCGACTAATGAGTCATTGTAATTTAGTGTATTTTATCCAAACAATTGGTAGAAAGCCCGACTCGGCTCAGCCCACTGACTAAATGGGTGGCTTTGGGCCTGATTTTTATGACCCATGTTGGGCTTGCTCTGGGCCCAGGCCTACGTTTCTAAAGTTGGGTCGGGCCTGAATATGCCTCAGCCCGTCCTAGCCTGGCCCATAACTCCCCTAAGGGGACCTATCATGGCTTGCATGAGAGGTAATAATTTTAGCATTGCGTCGAGCCTACCTTTCATGAATCGAACATATTCGTACTCACTCTCATAAATCGGCACTAACCACAATTTAACATTAATTTGAACAATACCCACACTTTAAAAGAATTAAAAAAAAATCACCGAACTTTAAGGCTCCTAAATCAATAATTGTGATGTCAGATTGAGATGAAATTTTACCTTCCGGCGAAATTTACAATAAGATCTTTCTATCGATCTACTTCCGATGATTAGCATGTATCCATATTGGTACTATAAGGTCTTGTGGAATTTTACGTCTTCCACTCTTAATTTTTCCTACTGCACTTGGAAATAAAGTGGTTTTTGAACTTAAGAAATATACACATCCAATGTTTGACTTCCAATCCAAGTGCTATGAATTAATCCTATGAGAGGATAGAAAAAAGTCTGTGAGATTATTGGTGTGAGTTATCTGCCTCAATCTAGAGGTTGCCAATATTTTCTCATCTTTAGGATTAGCACCTTGTGAAATGATACGGTTGATTATGTCATATGTTTTTTTTATATCAAATATGAACTGTTTGGGCTCCAACTTTCTATTAAATAGGAATTCCATTTTCTTGATTTTTGAGATGAGTGACCCCAAGTTTGAGTATTGCACTTTATGAGTAATTGGGACCCATATAGAATAGTATAGTGTGTATGCATTAAGGAGCACCCTGCACTTACTTTGCATATATAAGTAGTGAGGATAAACAGTGCATACACAAGTCTAATTCTAATTAGAAATTCTTGTAGGTATCAAATAATAATATGAAATTCATAAAATTTAGGATGCATGAAATTTTCAAGCAGAAATCTTTGCATTAATGAAATAAGAAATTTAGAACTGATAGAATTTCCAAAGAATTTTAAAATTCAGCATTTAAATCTTCCAAACAACCACTGCACATGAATACCAAAAATTATAGTAAAGAAATGGGTGCAAAGTGGCATAATTTTCTGCTTAAAAAAGTCTGGTGCGACCCCTCCAAACGCATAGTACAAAATGGTAGCAGAATCACTCCATTAAGTTTCTTCATTATATAAGCCCACACCCCAAACCAAAGAAGCATGGGCAGCTCGTCTGTTCCTTACAAGAGAAAGATATCAAAGACAGCAATCCATGATCCTTCCATACCAGACATGAATTCAAGCAAGAAACAACCAATGAAACACAATCCAGTGCTTGGATGGGGATAGTTTTTACCCCTTGCCGCCATCGTAGCAGAAAGGAAGAAATCACTTTTCCCACTTGTTGGATCGACGTTAATGGTAAGATATTTCGGCCTCTTGATCCTGATAGCGTTAGCGGTTCTGCTCCTCTTTCTACCGCTGGTGCTGCCGCCGTTGCCTCCACCACCCTTCTTCTTCCTCCTTATCCCCATAGCAATAATGGCCATCCTCTTCTTCCTCGCTCTTGTCCCGTCCGAGATCACTAATGTCGTCGTATCCACTGTCTGATCTTATATATATCGTAATGGGGTCGCCGATAATGTTCCTGTCTATCACTGTATGAATTATCAGACATATCGGTAAGTAAATAGGCATGTATACTTCATCAGATCCGTTATGAAATCTCTCTTTGTTTTGTACGTTTTGATGTTGTATTGCAGTAGCTATGTTTTGCATTGAAATATGGTTATAGGGAGAAAAGCTACCGTTTATCAGATGACTTCTTTGCACTGAAATATGGTGATAGGGAGAGAAAAGTGTATCGTCTACCTTAAATGTGGTGATTGATTGACTGTTGTCCAACCCGGAATAGATTGGTTATGGTTCCCGTTTGGGGATATGTGGGGACCGAGTACTGACAAGTGCTTCTGCTAGATTTGGGCAGTTTTGTTTGTCAGACATGTTGTTTTTTTTTTTTAAGATTTCTGTTTCATTGAGTTCATCTTAATACAGTTTGTTTGTAAGACATGTTGAGTGGAGAAAAAGATGATTTTGCTGGTTGGTGTGTTTAGGTAATAGAGTTCAAGGTGGGGGTGTTGCATTGAAAAAGCTGTTGGGGGATGATATAGTGGGAGGAGTATCCATTGAATGTGTCATATCAAATGGGTCGCATAAATGGCCCCCACAAATTACAAGGAGGATTATCGATTGGTCAATTTCTTAAAATAGCAGATGCATTTAACTTTGCTACCCACCACCTCATGTATGAGCAATAATTGTGAGTCACATTCAATGAACTTCCTTTCTTATATATGGATGAATCTTACTGACGGAATTGACTTTGGGTAGATGACATCCACTTTTCTCTCTCTCTCTCTCTCCTTTGTGCCACTGTTACTCTGTTAGGAATATCTGTTACCGTAGTTAGCTATATCATATGAAAAATGTTCTCCCATGAGCCGACATGTGCAGTCTAGCTCTATGGGCCGGCCAGGGCCCTTGGCTCTTTTAATAATTTTGTCATTGCATTATCTATTATAAAGTGAAAAATTGCATGCATTAAATTTTCACTCACCGTGAAAATATCTACTGTTAAGTTAGATACCACTAAGTCATAATGTTTTTTTTTTTGGCAAGTAAAACTATAATGTTGTTAATCAAGGGCTAGGATAATTTGGTGGGACTGATTTTCTTGGCTTCAGCTTTCACTAAGTAACGACGGACCTAAGATTTTCTTGCAGGAGGCAAGCAATGGCCTACAATGAGAAAAGAAAAGAAAAGAGACAATGGACGCATGCTTGTGTTGGAGTAGAACTTCTTACAACAAACACGAACATTTCTATATGACCTGTTGATGATTTCAAGACCCTCTACAAGTAAACATAGTTAAAAGAAAAAAGAGAGAAGACAGGGAATTACATAACAATCCCATGAGAATTTTGAGGGGCCACTCGGTGTACTAACTTATGAAAAATCCAAGTCAATAAAAAAATATTAGCCCCCCGCAATAGTGCATAATACTCATTAGATTTTACTCAAATGGCCTAGTGTGATTGATAGCTTTAAAAATACTCAAATAAAATTTAAAAAAGAGTCAAATATTTTGAAAAAAATATATCTAATGGATGGCTAGATATTATTAGAGTTGTATTTTCAAAGAAAACGGGGAATTTCTTTGGTGGGTTAGAGATTTCTTAAGCGGGGCCATTTTTCATTTTTCTTAAGGGGGAATTTTTGCATTTCTTAAGGGCCATTAGTTGGGAGCATTGGGAAGTTCTTGTAATTGCAAACCCTAGAGGACTTGGATTCTGAAGGTTTTGCAGGACCCACTAGAATGGATGCTAGTTTAATTAATCAAATCAATGCAGCAGATGTAATCAATCAAACAATATATAACTAGCAAATAAATCTACCAAGCAATCACTATAAGAAGGCAGACACAAATATAATGTGGAAACTCTTTCCAGGGAGAAAACCCACGGTCTAGAAATCAATATTTCATGAACAGTTACAAAATATACTCATGGCTCCTTTACCTCAGTCTGTACCTCGACCTAAGGACTGTAGTTGTTCTTACACAACTTCCACTTATATGACTTCCACCGTGCACCGTTCTCCTTACTTGATCTCATTGCACCTTGTCATCCAAGATGAACTATCATCCACAAGAGAGTAAAAACAACAAAACCTTCTAGAGCAGTCATTCAGAACAATCTCTCAATGGCTATAGAGAAACAAGGAAATCTCTCTTAGGGTATTTTAACCTTAGGTCAAGAGAGAGAATTAACTTCTTGTGTTGTGTATTTGGGTTGAGAGAATCACCAAATCCGTGCATAAGACTCTTAATCATAATCCACTCAGAATAGCAAACATTTTCCAACTCTATCAAAGAGTTCTGATTGGATCGGACTGGGCTTGTTCGCCTCGCTCGCTATAGCGAGCATGAGTCTCGCTAGCGCTATAGCAAGACACCATTTTGCCGTTTGGCCAGATTTGGCTCTGACAGCCCTTACAACCATGACTTTTGGCCTTACAGTCTCCCCCTTTTGACAATTTTTGGACAAAACCCACTAGAACAATACAATATGATTTACCCAAAATAAAAATCCAAAATACATTGAATTTTTAAAACAAAAATAGAAATAAAACAGCACTATAGATCTTGTATTGCCTTTGTTTAGACTTTTAGATCATGAAATGCCTTGGCTTGTTAAGCTCCCCTAGCTCCATTCTTTTCCCCCCCACTGCATTTGTCAATAATTGACAAACAATTATCATCATGCAGCTTCTGTTAATCTAGATCCAGTAGTTGTTACGCCCCGTCCCGAAAATAGACAAACAAGTCTCTAATGATTGAATTAAGCATAATGAAATAAATTTGAATGAGTTTAAGGTAATTGAGTTGAAATGAGGCTTAAAAAAGTAGAAACAAGGACTTCTTCATAAATATGGATTATCGTGTATTTCGTCGAATACGGTAACTTCTTATACCATCGCGTGTATCTTGATTAAAACGTTTACTTTCATAACATACTCGATTAGTTTTGACTTGAGATTAGTCAAGTGAACTCTCATTTGACTTAGATTCTAAATTAGTGAATAAAAGGGGACTTAAATGCAAAAAGATAGCTTATAAAAGCTAAGAGATGAACCCTTCACCCATTTTACAAACCCTAGGGAACTTTCTTTCTCTCTCTTTCTCTCTTTCTTCCATTCTTCTTGATTAAGACTACTTTTGAGGGTGATTTAAGTGAAGAGGAAGCACTCCATCTTCTTCATCTTCCCCATCAAGCTATCTTCCATTTTTAGAACATTTGGAGCTTTGGAAAAGAGCTCAATATTCTTCCTTTGAGCTACAAGTAAGTGCCTTAGACATTTTGTAGGATTTCCAAGTTCTATTAGGTGTAGAGATGGTTTCTAGCTTCATAGCTCATAGCAATCCATGTTAACATGTTTTTATGGAATTAGGGTTTGAGAGGAGGTATTTTGTGTCAAATAGAGCTATCAAAGAGGGGGTTTCTATCAATAACTTCAAGAGAGGCAAGTGTACATAGTTTCTAAGTGATTTGTGTTAGATATCGCGATCACTGAGAGGGGGGGGGGGGTGAATCAGTGATTGCTTAAAAACAGGTCCAATTTAACAACAAAAGCAAATCAAATCACACAAGGACACCAGATTTAACGTGGTTCACCAAAAGGCTACGTCCACGGTTCAAAGACTGTCCGAACACCAATCCGGGACAGATCTGAATTTATTTAGTCGCACCAACGACAAAGAGCACCAACCCTTAGTTTCAGATAGCACTAACTATCTAGGAAGCACCTACTCCCTTGAGTTTCAGATAGCACCAACTATTTAGGAAGCACCTACTCCCTTGAGTTTCAGATAGCACCAACTATCTAGGAAGCACCGACTCCCTTTACAATTTATCTGCACCAACAGATAGGATCACCAAACCCCAGACACCAAGCACCAACTTGATGTTCTACAAAATAAGAGTAGAAACCTTTTCTACAGCCCTTCCCCTCTACAATCTCTCTCTCTCAATCCCTTACAAATTGAAATTAAAGCATAAACAGAGAGACACTTATCTTATGGACGAAACACCATCTTCAAGAGCACATCCTCGTCCACACTTGCTGTAGAAACGTGCAACACAACTGCACACAGCAACAGCACCTTCTTCTCTCCAAAACCCTCTCTCTTTTCTTCTCTTTTCTCTTCTCTTCTTTCTCTCTTCTTGTGTCTGGTGTCTTCTTAAAAACGAGCCAAACATGCCTTTATATAGGTTATGGTAACCCTTAAGAGTGTTTAAATTAGGCTAGAATTCGTTTAGAAAGAGTCCCAAACGAAATACTTAAGTTTCCTGAATTTTCGTGCAAAACTTCTATTTCTGCGC
The DNA here is from genome assembly GCA_012931725.1 of Litsea cubeba. Taxonomy (NCBI): domain Eukaryota; kingdom Viridiplantae; phylum Streptophyta; class Magnoliopsida; order Laurales; family Lauraceae; genus Litsea; species Litsea cubeba. The sequence continues at coordinate 154,132,521 of CM022945.1, read as the reverse complement.
AACTCAGGTTTCCCGTGTGTTCTACCGGTAGAAATTGCGGTTAGAACAGATGAAATTCTCATGTCCAAGCTTCTGCTAGAATTTAAGCCACTTCTACCGGTAGTACTTGCAGTTGAACTTTCAGGGCAGCCACTTCTACCGGTAGTACTTGCGGTTGACAGATGGAAATCTTAGGGTCAGCCTTTTCTACCCCTTTTCTACCCCTGTTCTACCCCTGTTCTACCGGTAGAAATACCGGTTGACAGATGAAATTCTGATTTCCTATACTGTTCTGTTTCAGCTCTGTTTTCTCTTTGAAGCTCTATCAACACCACACTTGTGACATTGTGTTGACAATAATTCCAACACAAGATGATACTTGAGATACTAATTTCTTCAATTCTTCATTAAACTTCTCAAGGCATCTCAAATTCCAACAATCTCCCCCTTTGGAATTGTTGGCAACACTTTTGGAACTTCAACACTTAGAACCCATTAAACTAGTTGATCTTCATGAAGCTTCTTCAGAACCATAGTCTCCCCCTGTCTTTAAAAAAAAATCAAGATCTCTAACACTCTTGATACCAATCTCCCCAAAGTTATCATAGCATAACTTCTTCTAACATTGCTTTCGCCTAGCTTAAGTCTTTCTCCCCCTTTGACAACAAGTCCAAAGGGACCAACGAAGGAGCGAATAGGATATTCAAAGAATACTTTGCTCCCCCTTTCAAGCCCATCTCCTAAGGATTAGGAGAGTGAGTAACTCCTAATTTTTTTCGGAGATACTCGAAGACTTCCTTTGGCAGAGGTTTTGTGAAGATATCAGCAACTTGCTCAGTAGTTGGGACATATTCCAACTTTACCTCACCATCTGCAACCTTTTCCTTGAGAAAATGATAGCGAATTGCTACATGCTTCGTTCTAGAATGCTGAACAGGATTCTTGGAGATGTGAATTGCACTTGTGTTGTCACAGAGGATCGGCGTAGGATCCGTTGTCGGAACTCCTAGATCAGAGAGCATTTGCCGCATCCATAACACTTGCGTACAACAAGTTGCCGCTGCAATATATTCCGCTTCCGCTGTAGAAAGGGATACTGAATCTTGTTTCTTACTATGCCATGCCACCAACCTGTCACCGAGATAGAATGCACCGCCGCTTGTACTCTTGCGATCATCTATACATCCAGCCCAATCGGCGTCAGAGTATGCAACAAGAGTAAAGGATTTGCCTTTAGGATACCAAATGCCAAGCTCCATGGTACCTTTCAGATATCGAAATATCCTTTTTACTGCTGTAAGGTGCGTCTCAGTTGGTGATGCTTGAAATCGAGCCACCATACATACTGCTTGCAGAAGATCCGGTCTTGTAGCAGTCAAATAAAGCAAGCTTCCTATCATAGAACGATAAGTGGTGTGATCAACGGACGAACCCTTATCATCTTTGCTTAGCTTTGTGTTCGTTGTCATTGGTGTGCTCACTGGCTTGCTGTCTTCCATGTTAAAACGCTTCAGCATTTCCTTGATGTATTTCATCTGTGATATGAAGATACCATGTTTCAGCTGCTGAACTTGTAACCCAAGGAAGAACTTTAGTTCTCCAAGCATTGACATCTCAAATTCTTTCTTCATCTCTTCAGCGAAATTCCTGCACATTTCTTCATCGTTGCCACCAAAGATTATGTTATCGACATAAACAATGACAACCAGCTGTTTGCTCAACTCTGTTTTGACATAAAGATTGCTATCAACCAATCCTTTTCCAAAACCGATCTTGCGGAGATATAGGTCCAGCCTTGCATACCACGCCCTTGGCGCTTGTTTCAGCCCATAATTAAAGAGCCTTTTTCAATTTGCACACTAGGTCTGAATTTTTGCTAATGAGAAAACCATCAGGTTGCTCAATGTAGACCTCTTCTTCAAGTAATCCATTCAAGAAGGCTGACTTTACATCCATCTGAAATACCTTGAAGGTTTTGTATGCAGCCAATGCAAGAAACATACGAATGGCTTCCAGACGAGCCACCGGTGCAAAGGTCTCTTCAAAATCTATGCCTTCAACTTGAGCATAGCCTTTACAAACCAACCTTGCTTTGTTTCGTATGACCTGACCATCTTCATTCAGCTTATTCCGAAAGACCCATTTAGTACCAATAACATTCTTATCGGTAGGTCTAGAAACTAGTTCCCATGTGGAGTTCTTCTCAATTTGCTCCAACTCCTCATGCATAGCTTTTAACCAACTTTCCTCTGTCCGACTCATCAAGCAAGTCTTTTCAGCTCCATCTGACAATGTATAGAGATTTCCAGCAGTCCTAGATCCAGTAGCCACTGTTTTGCCGTTGCTACACTTCTTGATAGCAAAACCATTCTTAGTGAAGACAACTTCGTGGCCTTTGTCACAGATCTGGCTCACACTAAGCAAGTTGTGTCTCAGTCCAGACACATATAAGACCTCGTCTGATCTGATCTTGTTTGCCTTTAGCTGAACAACACCTTTTCCGCAGATTTTGGCACCATCATTGTTACCAAACTTCACTGATCCGCCTTCATAGTGCTGTAATTTGACGAATTTTTCCTTATCACCTGTCATATGGCTTGAACAACCACTATCAAGGACCCATGGTGCTGTCTTCTTTTGTGCATTAAATGCCGTTTGCACAATGAGAGATTCTTTGGAATTACCTTCCCTTTTCTTTGCCCTCCATGCCTTAACTAACTTGGGTTTCTTTTCAACCTGAAATTGGTTAGCTATAGGCAACCTACAATCCCTAGCCAAGTGTCCATAATTATGACATATATAGCACTCAATTTTGTGGCTGTTTAGGATTGAAAAAGGATTCCTAGTCACAAATGGGCTGTTTCTAACATAGAATTTGCAATCAGCTCTTTTATGTCCATATCTATTACAATGATAGCAATAACCATAGAATCTGAACATTCTTCCTTTCTTAGGTGGCTGGTTAAACTCCACAAACCTTTTCTTATTGACCGTCTCAATACTAGGCTGAATTTGATGCTTTGTAGCCTTGAGAGGTATGGCACTTTGTTTCATAAACGAAGAAGATGCAGCTTTAGAGGACTCTCCGGTTTCAAATCCAATACCAAATTTATTGTGGAAGGGCTTTTGAACTTTCAGAATTTCATTGAGTTTCATTGTCCCTTCAATCGCTTGGAGTGCTTTGAGTTTTCGGCTACTTTCCAAGTTTTCAGCCTTTGCTCTAGCGATTTTAGTTTCAAGTTTCATAGCCTCTTCCTTTTTGATACTTATTTGATTTTGAAGGACTTCCACCATTCTTTTATATTCTTCAACTTGAGTTTTCAAAGCAATAATTGAACTTTCAGATTCATGAAAAAGTTTCAGATTTTTCTTACTTGTTTTTCGTTCCATGCTAAGCTCCTCAAGTGCGGCAATGAGTTCTTCTTCGAGATTGACCTCGGCCTCCTCTTCCTCTTCCGGCTCTTGCTCCTCTTCTTCTTCAACGGTAACCATGAAGAGAGCTTCAGTTGCCTCGGCTGATTCATCATCGTCTGAAGTTTCAGACGTGCTGTCATTATATTGACTGATGAAGCTTTTTGCTTTGCCCCTCTTTCTGAAATTTTTCTTCCACTTACTCTTATCGACATAAGAGTCATCATCATTATTTTCTTTCAGCGGACACTTCGCAGCAAAGTGACCAACACCGCCACAATTGAAGCACTTAAAGGGTAGCTTCCCTTTGTACTTTCCATTGCTTCCTTTCTTCAGCTTTCTAACAAACTGAGCCTCAAGCTCATCATCATCAGTATCAGAATCATGACCAGCAGTCTCTTTTCCCTTTTTCTGAACTTTGAAGGCCGCTTCTCTATCAGATGAAGACGTCTTACCTATGCGCATCTCATAGGCAGTGAGTGAACCATGCAACTCATCCATGGAAAATTCATTCAGATCCTTAGCTTCTTCTATGGCTGAGACTTTTGAATCAAACCGGGGAAGAAGAGATCTTAGAACCTTTTTGACGATGACTGGTTCTTTAATCTCCTCCCCTAGTCCACGAATGTCATTCGTGACTTCATTCACTCGTTGCAAATATGAGTCAACATTCTCGCTTTCCTCCATGCGAAGAGATTCAAATTGAGAGCGATGGGTTTGCAATTTTGCTTCTTTGATCTTCTCATCTCCTTCATGAATGCTTTTCAACTTGTCCCATATTTCCTTGGCTGTTTTGCATGCAATTACTTTGACTAGCTCGCTGTCCACAAGGCCACTAAAGAGTGCATTCTGCGCCTTTGAGTCGTTGTCTGCTAACTTCTTCGTTGCAGCATCATTGGGTACAATGGCAATATTGTAACCGACTCTGACAGTCTCCCAGACATCATAGCCAAGTGACTTAATGAAAGCCTGCATTCTGATCTTTCAGAAGGAGTAATTAGAACCATCAAACAAAGGTGCTTTCTTATTCCCTGTATTGGTTGCCATGTGATTTGACAAGAGATCACCCTTAGCGTGTTAAGCTTTTCAGGGGAACCTTACGCTCGGATACCAATTGTTAGATATCGCGATCACTGAGAGGGGGGGGGGGGGGGGGGGTGAATCAGTGATTGCTCAAAAACAGGTCCAATTTAACAACAAAAGCAAATCAAATCACACAAGGACACCAGATTTAACGTGGTTCACCAAAAGGCTACGTCCACGGTTCAAAGACTGTCCGAACACCAATCCGGGACAGATCTGAATTTATTTAGTCGCACCAACGACAAAGAGCACCAACCCTTAGTTTCAGATAGCACCAACTATCTAGGAAGCACCTACTCCCTGAGTTTCAGATAGCACCAACTATTTAGGAAGCACCTACTCCCTTGAGTTTCAGATAGCACCAACTATCTAGGAAGCACCGACTCCCTTTACAATTTATCTGCACCAACAGATAGGATCACCAAACCCCAGACACCAAGCACCAACTTGATGTTCTACAGAATAAGAGTAGAAACCTTTTTCTACAGCCCTTCCCCTCTACAATCTCTCTCTCAGTCCCTTACAAATTGAAATTAAAGCATAAACAGAGAGACACTTATCTTATGGACGAAACACCATCTTCAAGAGCACATCCTCGTCCACACTTGCTGTAGAAACGTGCAACACAACTGCAACAGCAACAGTGTTAGATATCGCGATCACTGAGAGGGGGGGGGGGGGGAATCAGTGATTCCTTAAAAACAGGTCCAATTTAACAACAAAAGCAAATCAAATCACACAAGGACACCAGATTTAACGTGGTTCACCAAAAGGCTACGTCCACAGTTCAAAGACTGTCCGAACAGCAATCCGGGACAGATATAAATCTATTTAGTCGCACCAACGACAAAGAGCACCAACCCTTAGTTTCAGATAGCACCAACTATCTAGGAAGCACCTACTCCCTTGAGTTTCAGATAGCACCAACTATCTAGGAAGCACCGACTCCCTTTACAATTTATCTGCACCAACAGATAGGATCACCAAACCCCAGACACCAAGCACCAACTTGATGTTCTACAGAATAAGAATAGAAACCTTTTTCTATAGACCTTCCCCTCTACAATCTCTCTCTCTCAATCCCTTACAAATTGAAAATTAAACATAAACAGAGAGACACTTATCTTATGGACGAAACACCATCTTCAAGAGCACATCCTCGTCCACACTTGCTGTAGAAACATGCAGCACAACAGCACACAGCAACAACACCTTCTTCTCTCCAAAACCCTCTTTTTTCTTCTCTCTTCTCTTCTTTCTCTCTTCTTGTGTTCTTAAAAACGAACCAAACATGCCTTTATATAGGTTATGGTAACCCTTAAGAGTGTTCAAAATAGGCTACAATTCGTTTAGAAAGAGTCCCAAACGAAATACTTAAGTTTCCTAAATTTTCGTGCAAAACTTCTATTTCTGCGCAAATCAGGTTTCCCGTGAGTTCTACCGGTAGTACTTGCGGTAGAACAGATGAAATTCTCATGTCCAAGCTTCTGCTAGAATTTAAGCCACTTCTACCGGTAGTACTTGCGGTAGAACTTTCAGGGCAGCCACTTCTACCGGTAGTACTTGCGGCTGACAGATGGAAATCTTAGGGTCAGCCTTTTCTACCCCTTTTCTACTCCTTTTCTACCCCTGTTCTACCGGTAGAAATACCGGTTGACAGATGAAATTCTGATTTCCTATACTGTTCTGTTTCAGCTCTGTTTTCTCTTTGAAGCTCTATCAACACCACACTTGTGACATTGTGTTGACAATAATTCCAACACAAGATGATACTTGAGATACTAATTTCTTCAATTCTTCATTAAACTTCTCAAGGCTTCTCAAATTCCAACAATCTCCCCCTTTGGAATTGTTGGCAACACTTTTGGAACTTCAACACTTAGAACCCATTAAACTAGTTGATCTTCATGAAGCTTCTTCAGAACCATAGTCTCCCCCTGTCTTTAAAAAAAATCAAGATCTCTAACACTCTTGATACCAATCTCCCCAAAGTTATCATAGCATAACTTCTTCTAACATTGCTTTCGCCTAGCTTAAGTCTTTCTCCCCCTTTGACAACAAGTCCAAAGGGACCAACGAAGGAGCGAATAGGATATTCAAAGAATACTTTGCTCCCCCTTTCAAGCCCATCTCCTAAGGATTAGGAGAGTGAGTAACTCCTAATTTTTTTCGGAGATACTCGAAGACTTCCTTTGGCAGAGGTTTTGTGAAGATATCAGCAACTTGCTCAGTAGTTGGAACATATTCCAACTTTACCTCACCATCTGCAACCTTTTCCTTGAGAAAGTGATAGCGAATTGCTACATGCTTCGTTCTAGAATGCTGAACAGGATTCTTGGAGATGTGAATTGCACTTGTGTTGTCACAGATGATCGGCGTAGGATCCGTTGTCGGAACTCCTAGATCAGAGAGCATTTGCCGCATCCATAACACTTGCGTACAACAAGTTGCCGCTGCAATATATTCCGCTTCCGCTGTAGAAAGGGATACTGAATCTTGTTTCTTACTGTGCCATGTCACCAACCTGTCACCGAGATAGAATGCACCGCCGCTTGTACTCTTGCGATCATCTATACATCCAGCCCAATCGGCGTCAGAGTATGCAACAAGAGTAAAGGATTTGCCTTTAGGATACCAAATGCCAAGCTCCATGGTACCTTTCAGATATCGAAATATCCTTTTTACTGCTGTAAGGTGCGTCTCAGTTGGTGATGCTTGAAATCGAGCCACCATACATACTGCTTGCAGAAGATCCGGTCTTGTAGCAGTCAAATAAAGCAAGCTTCCTATCATAGAACGATAAGTGGTGTGATCAACGGACGAACCCTTATCATCTTTGCTTAGCTTTGTGTTCGTTGTCATTGGTGTGCTCACTGGCTTGCTGTCTTCCATGTTAAAACGCTTCAGCATTTCCTTGATGTATTTCATCTGTGATATGAAGATACCATGTTTCAGCTGCTGAACTTGTAACCCAAGGAAGAACTTTAGTTCTCCAAGCATTGACATCTCAAATTCTTTCTTCATCTCTTCAGCGAAATTCCTGCACATTTCTTCATCGTTGCCACCAAAGATTATGTTATCGACATAAACAATGACAACCAGCTGTTTGCTCAACTCTGTTTTGACATAAAGATTGCTATCAACCAATCCTTTTCCAAAACCGATCTTGCGGAGATATAGGTCCAGCCTTGCATACCACGCCCTTGGCGCTTGTTTCAGCCCATAATTAAAGAGCCTTTTTCAATTTGCACACTAGGTCTGAATTTTTGCTAATGAGAAAACCATCAGGTTGCTCAATGTAGACCTCTTCTTCAAGTAATCCATTCAAGAAGGCTGACTTTACATCCATCTGAAATACCTTGAAGGTTTTGTATGCAGCCAATGCAAGAAACATACGAATGGCTTCCAGACGAGCCACCGGTGCAAAGGTCTCTTCAAAATCTATGCCTTCAACTTGAGCATAGCCTTTACAAACCAACCTTGCTTTGTTTCGTATGACCTGACCATCTTCATTCAGCTTATTCCGAAAGACCCATTTAGTACCAATAACATTCTTATCGGTAGGTCTAGAAACTAGTTCCCATGTGGAGTTCTTCTCAATTTGCTCCAACTCCTCATGCATAGCTTTTAACCAACTTTCATCGAGACTGGCTTCAGCCACAGTCTTGGGTTCAATGGTGGACACAAGTGAGTAATTGCTAACTACACTTTGTCTTGTTTTAACACCGGCCTCAGGATCTCCAATGATTTGATCCTTAGGGTGTTGCTCTACCCAAGTGCTTTTCTTTCTAGGTGTAGCATCCTCTGAGTCATCCTTTGATTTCTCAGAATCATTAGGTTTAGCTACTTCATCATCAATCTCACTTGAGTCCTCATAAACGGGACTGTCATAATGAGTTGCATTCTTTGATTCATGGTTTTCATCAATTCTAACATCGGCACTTTCTATGATTTTTCTGGTCCTTTTGTTAAGACATCTGTAAGCCTTACTAGAGGAGGAATAACCCAGAAATATACCTTCATCAACTCTTTCTTCAAATTTGCCCGGATTTTGTTCAAGACGCTTGATGTAACACTTGCTACCGAAGACTCTGAAGTGCTTGACTGTTGCTTTTCTCCCAAACCATAGCTCATAAGGAGTTTTGTCTTCATGTGGCCTGATCAAGCATCGATTCTGAATGTATACAGCCGTATGGATTGCCTCCTTCCAATATTTGTCAGCTAGCTTGCTCTCAGTTAGCATTGTACGAGCCATCTCTTGAACGGTGCGATTTTTCCGTTCCACAACTCCATTTTGCTGTGGAGTTCTAGGGGCTAAATACTGTCTTTGAATGCCATGATGCTCACAATAGTTAGTGAACTCTTCGGATGTGAATTCACCGCCTCGATCAGACCTTAAAATCTTGATACGTTTTCCAAGCATATTTTCAACCTGTGCTTTAAACACTTTAAAACGATCAAGTGCTTGATGTTTATGCTTAAGAAACAATACCCATGTCATACGAGTATAATCATCAATGCATAACATAAAATACTTATCTCCATTGGTGCTTTGAGTTCGCATCGGTCCACAGAGATCAGTGTGCACTAGCTCAAGAGGTTTCTTTGAATGATGCTCCTTTGACTTGAACATTACCCTCGTTTGCTTTCCCTTTTGACAAGAATCGCAAATGGGGTTGGAAGGCTTTTCAACTGTAGACATACCTCTGACAGCCTTTGAATTGCAAATCTTTGACATGTTGTCAAAGTTTAGATGCCCAAGGCATTTGTGCCACAACCAACTTTCCTCTGTCCGACCCATCAAGCAAGTCTTTTCAGCTCCATCTGACAATGTATAGAGATTTCCAGCAGTCCTAGATCCAGTAGCCACTGTTTTGCCGTTGCTACTCTTCTTGATAGCAAAACCATTCTTAGTGAAGACAACTTCGTGGCCTTTGTCACAGATCTGGCTCACACTTAGCAAGTTGTGTCTTAGTCCAGACACATATAAGACCTCGTCTGATCTGATCTTGTTTGCCTTTAGCTGAACAACACCTTTTCCGCAGATTTTGGCACCATCATTGTTACCAAACTTCACTGATCCGCCTTCATAGTGCTGTAATTTGACGAATTTTTCCTTATCACCTGTCATATGGCTTGAACAACCACTATCAAGGACCCATGGTGCTGTCTTCTTTTGTGCATTGAATGCCGTTTGCACAATGAGAGATTCTTTGGAATTTCCTTCCCTTTTCTTTGCCCTCCATGCCTTAACTAACTTGGGTTTCTTTTCAACCTGAAATTGGTTAGCTATAGGCAACCTACAATCCCTAGCCAAGTGTCCATAATTATGACATATGTAGCACTCAATTTTGTGGCTGTTTAGGATTGAAAAAGGGTTCCTAGTCACAAGTGGGCTGTTTCTGACATAGAATCTACAATCAGCTCTTTTATGTCCATATCTATTGCAATGATAGCAATAACCATAGAATCTGAACATTCTTCCTTTCTTAGGTGGCTGGTTAAACTCTACAAACCTTTTCTTATTGACCATCTCAATACTAGGCTGAATTTGATGCTTTGTAGCTTTGAGAGGTATGGCACTTTGTTTCATAAACACAGAGGATGCAGCTTTAGAGGACTCTCCGGTTTCAAATCCAATACCAAATTTATTGTGGAAGGGCTTTTGAACTTTCAGAATTTCATTGAGTTTCATTGTCCCTTCAATCGCTTGGAGTGCTTTGAGTTTTCGGCTATTTTCCAAGTTTTCAGCCTTTGCTCTAGCGATTTCAGTTTCAAGTTTCATAGCCTCTTCCTTTTTGATACTTATTTGACTTTGAAGGACTTCCACCATTCTTTTATATTCTTCAACTTGAGTTTTCAAAGCAATAATTGAACTTTCAGATTCATGAAGAAGTTTCAGATTTTTCTTACTTGTTTTTCGTTCCATGCTAAGCTCCTCAAGTGCGGCAATGAGTTCTTCTTCGAGATTGACCTCGGCCTCCTCTTCCTCTTCCGGCTCTTGCTCCTCTTCTTCTTCAACGGTAACCATGAAGAGAGCTTCAGTTGCCTCGGCTGATTCATCATCGTCTGAAGTTTCAGACGTGCTGTCATTATATTGACTGATGAAGCTTTTTGCTTTGCCCCTCTTTCTGAAAATTTTCTTCCACTTACTCTTATCAACATAAGAGTCATCATCATTATTTTCTTTCAGCGGACACTTCGCAGCAAAGTGACCAACACCGCCACAATTGAAGCATTTAAAGGGTAGCTTCCCTTTGTACTTTCCATTGCTTCCTTTCTTCAGCTTTCTAACAAATTGAGCCTCAAGCTCATCATCATCAGTATCAGAATCATGACCAGCAGTCTCTTTTCCCTTTTTCTGAACTTTGAAGGCCGCTTCTCTATCAGATGAAGACGTCTTACCTATGCGCATCTCATAGGCAGTGAGTGAACCATGCAACTCATCCATGGAAAATTCATTCAGATCCTTAGCTTCTTCTATGGCTGAGACTTTTGAATCAAACCGGGGAAGAAGAGGTCTTAGAACCTTTTTGACGATGACTGGTTCTTTAATCTCCTCCCCTAGTCCACGAATGTCATTCGTGACTTCATTCACTCGTTGCAAATATGAGTCAACATTCTCGCTTTCCTCCATGCGAAGAGATTCAAATTGAGAGCGATGGGTTTGCAATTTTGCTTCTTTGATCTTCTCATCTCCTTCATGAATGCTTTTCAACTTGTCCCATATTTCCTTGGCTGTTTTGCATGCAATTACTTTGACTAGCTCGCTGTCCACAAGGCCACTAAAGAGTGCATTCTGCGCCTTTGTGTCGTTGTCTGCTAACTTCTTGGTTGCAGCATCATTGGGTACAATGGCAATATTGTAACCGACTCTGACAATCTCCCAGACATCATAGCCAAGTGACTTAATGAAAGCCTGCATTCTGATCTTCCAGAAGGAGTAATTAGAACCATCAAACAAAGGTACTTTCTTATTCCCTATATTGGTTGCCATGTGATTTGACAAGAGATCACCCTTAGCGTGTTAAGCTTTTCAAGAGAACCTTACGCTCTGATACCAATTGTTAGATATCGCGATCACTGAGAGGGGGGGGGGGGTGAATCAGTGATTCCTTAAAAACAGGTCCAATTTAACAACAAAAGCAAATCAAATCACACAAGGACACCAGATTTAACGTGGTTCACCAAAAGGCTACGTCCACGGTTCAAAGACTGTCCGAACACCAATCCGGGACAGATCTGAATCTATTTAGTCGCACCAACGACAAAGAGCACCAACCCTTAGTTTCAGATAGCACCAACTATCTAGGAAGCACCTACTCCCTTGAGTTTCAGATAGCACCAACTATCTAGGAAGCACCGACTCCCTTTACAATTTATCTGCACCAACAGATAGGATCACCAAACCCCAGACACCAAGCACCAACTTGATGTTCTACAGAATAAGAATAGAAACCTTTTTCTATAGACATTCCCCTCTACAATCTCTCTCTCTCAATCCCTTACAAATTGAAAATTAAGCATAAACAGAGAGACACTTATCTTATGGACGAAACACCATCTTCAAGAGCACATCCTCGTCCACACTTGCTGTAGAAACATGCAGCACAACAGCACACAGCAACAACACCTTCTTCTCTCCAAAACCCTCTCTTTTCTTCTCTCTTCTCTTCTTTCTCTCTTCTTGTATTCTTAAAAACGAACCAAACATGCCTTTATATAGGTTATGGTAACCCTTAAGAGTGTTCAAAATAGGCTACAATTCGTTTAGAAAGAGTCCCAAACGAAATACTTAAGTTTCCTGAATTTTCGTGCAAAACTTCTATTTCTGCGCAAATCAGGTTTCCCGTGAGTTCTACCGGTAGTACTTGCTGTAGAACAGATGAAATTCTCATGTCCAAGCTTCTGCTAGAATTTAAGCCACTTCTACCGGTAGTACTTGCGGTAGAACTTTCAGGGCAGCCACTTCTACCGGTAGTACTTGCGGTTGACAGATGGAAATCTCAGGGTCAGCCTTTTCTACCCCTTTTCTACCCCTGTTCTACCCCTGTTCTACCGGTAGAAATACCGGTTGACAGATGAAGTTCTGATTTCCTATACTGTTCTGTTTCAGCTCTGTTTTCTCTTTGAAGCTCTATCAACACCACACTTGTGACATTGTGTTGACAATAATTCCAACACAAGATGATACTTGAGATACTAATTTCTTCAATTCTTCATTAAACTTCTCAAGGCATCTCAAATTCCAACAAACAGCACCTTCTTCTCTCCAAAACCCTCTCTCTTTTCTTCTCTTTTCTCTTCTCTTCTTTCTCTCTTCTTGTGTCCTTAAAAACGAACCAAACATGCCTTTATATAGGTTATGGTAACCCTTAAGAGTGTTTAAATTAGGCTAGAATTCGTTTAGAAAGAGTCCCAAACGAAATACTTAAGTTTCCTGAATTTTCGTGCAAAACTTCTATTTCTGCGCAACTCAGGTTTCCCGTGTGTTCTACCGGTAGAAATTGCGGTGTTAGAACAGATGAAATTCTCATGTCCAAGCTTCTGCTAGAATTTAAGCCACTTCTACCGGTAGTACTTGCGGTTGAACTTTCAGGGCAGCCACTTCTACCGGTAGTACTTGCGGTTGACAGATGGAAATCTTAGGGTCAGCCTTTTCTACCCCTTTTCTACCCCTGTTCTACCGGTAGAAATACCGGTTGACAGATGAAATTCTGATTTCCTATACTGTTCTGTTTCAGCTCTGTTTTCTCTTTGAAGCTCTATCAACACCACACTTGTGACATTGTGTTGACAATAATTCCAACACAAGATGATAATTGAGATACTAATTTCTTCAATTCTTCATTAAACTTCTCAAGGCATCTCAAATTCCAACAATTTGTGTTAATATTATGCACATTCCATTGATTGAAAGTTTAGTGCAATTTCCATTATGACTTAGAATTGGTTATTTTGTGAATGAATGATGGATTGGAAGTGTATATATGTATGTATGAGTTGATAAATGAGCGAGGACAGGAGGTCCATGATTATATGCAAGTATAGAATGGAAAAAGAAGGAAAAAAAGGAGAGAAAAATGGCAGAAATCGGAGGTCTTGGAACCAGTCCCGGACTTGTCCGATTGATCGAATTTGAAGGCAGATCGATCGGACTGTTCCTTAACTGGGACATATTTTTGTCCGATCAATCGGACCTGAAGGCCGATCGATCGGACTGTCCCTTAACTAGGACATACTTTTGGCCGATCGATCGGACCTTTGAGCATAATCACTCTCTAAATTAGTTTTAGAGCTAATTATAATGTGATTAGAGGCCATTTGAATTAATGGACAATAAAAGAAGATTTCAAAGAATTGAACCATAAGTTTAATAATGTGTTGAATGTTTATCAGTTATGGATTAAACCTCCATGAGTGATAATTACGTCGACTCTAATGTACACATAATTTAAATGTGATGCCCATCCAGGATAGCACGTACATTAGATAACAAAGGGTTACACTCGAATGGTTGGTTGAAATTGAGAAAGAAATGAGTGGAATTGTTAATTATCCAAATTCCCTCATTGACTTGTATTTATGTTTATATCGTAATTAATATCGTTAAACCCTAGTGCAATGTCTAGGGTGACCAATGTAATGTCTGGTCGTTTTAATTGTTTCGGTAGACTTATATATTGAATTGAATCCAGAGATGGATTAAGGTAATAACTCTTGAGTCTGGCACTACATAGCTATTTCATTAAAATGAATTGAAAATGAGCAAATGACTATTCCTACTGCAGTAGATGGATTGGAGGCGTTCCGGAGCTCCGTGGTAATGCTAGTTGTCCCTGGCCCGGGCACTAGTAGATCCCATAATAATGAATGAACATTGAATGATTTTCATTGAAAGAATATGGCTAAACTATTCCTTCCATTTGGAAAATGATTCCTTCCTTTGAGGGAAGATGGATAAAATAAAATGTAATGAATGTCATTTTAGTTGCCAATTTGTTTGTATCTATTGATTGACTCTAAGGATAATATTGTGAAATGAATTGTCAGAAATGAGATTGGATGGATTATTATATACATTAACATGTTATATCACAGAACTATGTATACATTGTTGAACTGTCGTGTTCATTAGTGTTATTGATGGCATTATAAGCCCGTTTGCTCATGCCGGCCTTGCAGCGGCCCCAACGCCAGCGGAGGAGACCGCACAGGTTCCTCCAGGAGGACTGATTAAATGGAACCGACGGGATGCCATTTGACATGGATACCCGAGTGTGATTCGGACCGGAGATCCTTTATTTTGGGAAATTCTTTCGGGATAGTTTAGATCCTTTTTGAAGGAAATTATTTTGGAGAAAAATTTTTGGTTACCCTGCATTGTATTTGAATATACAATGGTTGACAAACATTAAATGTACAAGAACCTTATTTTTGTGTAAGATTGTACGTTAGTGAAAAGATGATGTTAAATATGTATATATATGTTTTTCGCAATTTGTATATTTGACCGGTTGATTGAATGATTATCCCTTGTGGATTCCGTTTTAACTTCGGTTAATTCAGAGTTTACGGAAGTAAGTATGGACCACGATTCCAGGGATTATCGAATCTTAGGCTTGGGTCGTGACAGTAGCTCTCCCTCAATATTGACTCCCCCTCAATATAATCTTCATATCAGTACTAGGGTGGGGGCTTGATCTTGCAGATCAGGGGTGATGAAGCTTTAGGCGCACACACTTACAAATTTAAATATTTCAGCAAAGTGTGTACCAATATAGAAGGTAGGTCTTTTTTCTTGACTCAGACAACTTTGGTGTTCTTCTTTTTCAGCTTGGCCTTTTGCGTTTTCCATTGCTTTTGATTCGGTAAACTTTGAAGCTTATTGCAATGGGGTCGAATGTGTCCTTTAATTTCACAATGATGACAAGTGAGATTTCGTTCAGGTTGTGACACATTAAACTTCTTTGGAGCTTTCTTTGCAACACTAACAAAAGGATTAGTAACAAAATGAATTTTAACAAAATATTTTTTACCTTTGGCATTCGAAGTGGATGCTTCGTCAATGTAGCCAATGCCATGCTTGTCAGTGTGTGCCTTTTGACTACATTAGATGTCATCTAATTTTCTTGATCCGGTGTTCATCCTATTCAATGAATCTTTAGCAATATATAACTCAAATAGAACCATCTTGACTTTACCATTCAGATCAGAATTTTCTTCTTTCGAAATCTTCATATCAAAATCAAGTGAGTCACACTTTTGTGATTCTGCAGTCAATTTGTTATTTTCATCCTCCAATTGTTGTATTTTAGTAAGTGCTTTTGCAAGTTCAACTTTCAAGGAGGTATTCTGCTCTTCAGACACTTTTTAGTTGATAGCAACTTTTTCATTCACTTTAACCATCTTAATGGTTTTCTTGAAAAGTGTTTCATATTCAGCTTTACAATCTAGTTCTTCCTCTGACTTAGTATCTCGATCAGTCTCAGAATCAGAAGTTGCCATAAAAGAAATAAACTTCCCCTTGCCAATGTCAGTTTTGTCAGACTCAGGATTTTCATCATTCTCTTCAGAAGTTTCATCTTCCAAAGTAGTATTCAAAGCCTACTTTTTAGATTTTTTGTTTCCGCAGTCATTAGCAATGTGTCCATAGCCTTGATACTCATAGCATTGAATCCCTTTAAAATATTTCTTCTTTCTGGAATTCTGAGGGATCCTCACATTGGTTTTATGCCCCTTCATAAAAAGTTTGAATTGCTTCATGAACTGTACGGGAACTTAGGGATCAATTTCCTCGGAATTTGAATCTGAATCACTTGCAGCTTTCTTGTATGATTCCTTAGACACTTGCAAAGCAATACCTTTAGATTATATCTTCCCTTTAGACCTAAGGTTTGCTTCAAAAGTTTGTAGGTTGCCAACCAACTCATCAACTTTGAGCGTATTAAGATTTTTATTTTTCTTTATGTCCACAACCTTTCCATCAAACCTTTCTGGGAGAGACCTCAAAATCTTTTTAACAATTTTATTTTCAGGAATTGGTTCCCCCAAGGTAAAGGTATCATTGACAGTTGCATTCAACTTACCATTATATTCATTAAAAGACTCATCTTCTTTCATCTTTATGGCTTCAAAGACTAACTTATGAAGTTTTGACTGTTTGACAGTGTCAATCCTTTTATGCACAGTCTGCAGGATATCCCAAGCTTCTTTTGTAGTATTGCATTTAGAAATTCTTCAAAACTCAGACACAGTAACTCTGTTATAAATAGCATTCAAAGCCCTAGAGTTACAAGTGGCAGCCAACTCTTCTTTCTTAGTCCACTTATCTTCATGTTTGGGACCAGTATCCCCATCAACAGTAATAGTGGGCAAGGAATAGCCATTCATATCAGATTTCTAAACTTTCAGATCTATAACTTTCAAAAAGGTAACCATCCTAACTTTCCAATAAGCATAATTGTTATCTTCTAGCAGAGGAGGCTTATTGATTGAAGTGCCTTCACGGTAGATATCCATTCTAGCAATATTTGGATCAACACAGTAAAATAATGTAACCTTCTTTGATACCAATTAAAGGTTTTGCATGGCCCACTAGAATAGATGCTAGTCTAATTAATCAAATCAATGCAACAGATGTAATCAATCAAAACAATATAGAACTAGCAAATAAATCTACCAAGCAATCACCACAAGAAGGTAGACAAAAATATAACGTGGAAACCCTTTCAAGGGAGAAAAACCATGATCTAGAAATCAAGATTTCATTAAAAGTTACAAGATATACTCACGGCTCCTTTACCTTAGTCTGTACCTCGACCTAAGGACTGTAGTTGTTCTTGTACAACTTCCACTGACACGACTTCCACCGTGCACCGTTCTCCTTACTTGATGTTTTCGCACCTTGTCATCCAAGATGAACTATCTTCTACAAGAGAGTAGAAGCAACAAAACTTTTCAGAGCAGCCCTTCAGAACAATCTCTCAATCGCTCTAGAGAAACAAATAAAACTCTCTTAGGGTATTCTAACCTCAGATCAAGAGAGATAATTAACTTCTTGTGTTGTGTATTTGGGTTGAGAGAATCACCCAATTTATAGCTCCAAATCCATGCATAAGACCCCTAGTCATAATCCACTCAGAATAGCATACCTTTTCCAACTCTATCAAAGGGTTCTGATTGGATCGGACTCGGCTTGTCTGCCTCGCTCGCAATAACGAGCATGAGTCTCGCTATATCGAGACACCATTTTGCCGTTTGGCCAGATTTGGCTCTGACAGCCTCTGCAGCCATAACTTTTGGCCTTACAATTTTTCCAAGCTTATTTTTGTTTTTCTTAAGTAGGCCCTACTAATAATCCTCATGAATTCTATGTCTGTGTCTCGCCTGTGGTTTTAGATTTCAAACTTCTTGAAAGAAGAAGGGAAATTTGTGTGTGTGTGTGTGTGGGGGGGGGGGGGGGGGGGGGGGGGTCTCTTTAGTGTCTTAGAGTGAATGGAGTGAAACTCGGGGTGGGGCCCACCTATGAAAAACCTACTCCCTCCCCATCATTGGGATGTCCTCGAAATCTACTCCATTAGGGTTGGTCCACAAAAGATCAAGATAAAAAACTAACAACATGATTAACACCATCTCATGTATTATTAGTTATATGCTTTATTTATGCCATTCATCATAGGCTCATTCTTAAAGTAGCATAAGCTTCTATTAGGGTAAAACTTGGAGAAGTCTGTTGAAGGGTTCAAGTTTTCTTTTGTGAGGTTTGGATTTTTCAATAGGAAGTCCCAACCTTGGAGCTTGACTCCCTCCATTTATCTTACTATGAGTGAGATATTAATGTAAGCATGCAATTGGGTCAAGTTAATTAGGTTAGGTCAAGGTTAGTTTTAGTCTGTATGGGTCTTGGTTAACCAAATCATTCCCCCACCGGTCAAGCATGCAATTGGCCGGGTCAACAAAGTGCTCTCAAGCTAGGGTCTCACAAGCTCTCCCACCAAAAATAGAGCAGTCCCCAGCTTTAATACGATTTTGTAATGACCCGGACCCACTATCTACATGATATTATCTGCTTTGATCGAAGTCTCATGGCTTTGAAATGCACCATGTGGGGGTTAAGGCCAAGTTGCACATATATACCCAAGGTCAGTACTCAGATGTCTATAATAAGGGACCTGGACAAGGCCCACGGTACTAACCGAAGCACTTTATCCTTCACTTGGGCAAATCGCGCTTCTTGGCTCACATGATCACTTAACCTGGTCTTACCTCAATGGAGTGCTCCCAGGCTGGGGTCTCATTAGTTTTCCAAAAATATCAAAACTCCTAGATCTGACTAGGTGGAATATGTTTCAAAAGAACTCCAATATTATTTGTAAAACAAGAGTATCATGTCTCAAAGAAACCGTCCTTACAAAGTATCAAAACTCCTAGATTTGACTAGGTGGAATATGTTTCAAAAGAACTCCAATATTATTTGCAAAACAAGAGTATCTACATTTTCTGGATTAGGACCTTGCTCATTGAACCATTTGTTCCCTCACAGTTTTGGGTTGAAGCCCTTTCAACAATTGTTTGCATCATTAATTGTTTGCCTATTCCTAAGTAGAAAAACGATTCTCCATCTTCTTGGCTCTATTTTATGGAACCCACATTGAATCATCTTCATACATTTGAGTGTATATATTCTGTTCATCTTCCCATGCTCGAGAGAAATAAGCTATCCCCTGAATCCATTGTCTTTCTTGTATATCCTAATGAGAGAAAATGGAGGAGAGTAAAAACGGAACACGGTGTAAAATAAACCACTAGTATATTGCATTCTATTAAACTAAATTACATTCACCAATATCTATAGAAAACCCTAAGCAAACCTACTAAATAAATAGGCCTAACCAAAATAGGAAATACAACCATAGAAGATAACCCTAAATAATAATCGAACCAAATAAGGAAACCTTAAGGGGGTGTTTAGGTACAAACAGAAAAAAAATACATATAGAATTAAATATTGACATATTTTTTCCATATATTATAATATTGATATATTATAATAATTTGCTATTTTCGCTGTTTAGTAGGTTTTACAGATTCTAACACATTATTACTTTTAGTGTTTGGGAATTGTAGAATCTTTCAAGACATTCTAGATTTAGGTGTTTGGCTATTCATGAATATTTAAAAAATGAAAAAAAATTAAAATGAAGAAATAATTTGATATGAAAGTATATAAAAATTATTTATTTTGATCAATATAAAATCACCAATATTTAAGTTACAATTACTCTCGAAGATCGTTAATATGATGGCATTGGTCTTCCCACATTGAAGCTTAATGTATAAATTCTAGCAAACCCACAATACACCAGGTTCAAAACATAAAAATAATGCAGAAATCGAAGCTTAAATGATCAAGAAGGGAAAAGGAGAAGAGAAAAGAAACCTAGCAAAGAGATCAAATGGAAGAGAGAAGAAAGAAAAATGAGAAGAGAAAAAAGGAGCTCATACCTGATAAAAGGAGAGAAAAACCTTGAAGAGATCGAGAGGGCTTCTACGGGAATGAAGGAGAAATGGCTTCTTCATAGAAGGATTTAAAGATGTTGTTTTTGCCTAGGAAAGCCAAAACACAAACCCTCTCCCTTTTGAGATATCCAAAGGAAAATGAAAAAAAAAAAAAATCTTCCTCCTGTGTCTTGATGTTTTATGTCATCATAGAATCTACAATATTCACCACTCCCCTAAAGAAAGCAATATCCAACTTTTCTAAAGATAACCTAATATTATAATTTATAATATACTTTTTTCCAAACACTACTAAATAATAATGGAATGTTATTATCTAATCTATCAAAAAATATCTTAAGTTTTTTTTTTAGCAATATACGGTTTCCAAACACCCCCTAATTTAATTAGCACCACCGGCCCAACCCCTCTGGTGCGTGTATTGAGTTAGTGATGAAATCAACACTCCCTCTCAGTGCTGACTCCCAGCACCACCATGCTGAGTTTCCAATGAAAATCACGGAAAATCTTTCACGTTTGCAGTGCTAGTTTCTGGTCCTCAAAACCATGTGACCGGTTCAAATATATCCCCATGTCAGCGCCCCCATGTCGAAATGCATCTTTAACTTTAATCTACTTGAGTTCCACCCTTCGCTAGCTACGATAATAATCTGCACAAGTACGGTTTCGATCTTCACTATCGGACCAAATGTTTTGTCAAGATCAATTTCCGACTTTGGTGATACAAACTATGCTTTGTAGCAATTTGAGGTCCTACTGGTGTCAACTCACATGCATCGAAACATCTTCACACCTGCAAGACATGGTAACATCTCTCATCTCTCATCCTCAAGCAACGTTGCAATCTTCTCACCGATTGTGTCTTGTCACTCCTCAGTCTCTTGTATGGTCATTTTGCAATTGCATGATTCTTTGAAATGCTAGAAGGGATGACTTCCACAAATCCTCCATCAACTACCTCTTGAGGATCCAATTCAGTCTGAGACTAATGTTCCTCCTCTTCTTCTAATTCCTTTCCATGAAACGATTTGGTACATGACCTTCAAGCCCTTACGAATCTGTCACCTTTTGAGGACTAGATCTAGTCCTTAGTTGATCAACCTCTTCCACCGTTGATTCATTTTCCTTGATCTGTTATTGTACTTGATTTTTAAGTTAAACAAAATGAAAACACCACATCAATACCATATATTTATAATGCTGAAGCATATTCACAATTTCCGATGGTGGTCTCGAAGTTCGCTCTAGGTCCAAACCATCCTCATCGTTGGAGCCCCCTTACTTGCTAGCTTCCTCTTGTCGCGAGTCCTCCGCAGCATAATTTCTTTAAATAACTGTCATCTTCACGTTGCATTCACGTCCAATGTGCCCTAGTTTCCCACATATAACACAATCGGACCTTTGTGGAATTTGGTTTTCTACTTTTACCGTTCTCTCCCCCTGCTTGCGAGTCATCTTAGTATTTATGGCATGGCTTTGACTTTGAACCTTGTAAGGTCAAAAACCTGTTGGGTCAACAATAGCTGATGTCAGAGCCAAAATAAAAAAAAATGGCTGAAGTTGTCAGAGAGTCAAAATAAAATAAAAAAACGGCCGAAGAGGCAGAGAGCACTCTCGCTATAGCGAGAATGTTGTTCGCTATAGCGAGCGTGGCGCGGGAAGTTCGGTTGGATCCAAACTCTGCTTAAAAGTTTGTGATGGACTCTCTATCCTGATTAGATTATTTTTAGGAGTCTTTTGCACGAATTTGAGGCTATAAATTGAGTGTTTCTGACAACCCAAAGAGATACAGATCATATCTCAAGTTACGAATTAGTAATCTAATTGAGAGAAATATAGCCTCAAATTTGGTGTCCTTATAGTGTGTGCTTGTGATTTTATTTCCACTGCGTAGATTATTATTTTTTGCACACTAGTGGGCTGATATATTGGGCCAATCTAGAGATCTCGTACCCTAAACCTTTAATTAGTATCAGAGCAGGTTGCACTAAGTTGTTGTGTTTGATCTTAAGAGATTTCTAGATTGGTGTTCAATAGAGAATGGACATCAACTTCCAAGCCTCCTTTGTTTGATGGTTCTAATTATGCATATTGGAAGCAAATGATGATTGGATTTCTTAAGTCCATTGATGATGATGTGTGAGATATTGTTGAGGAGGGCTATTCTAGACCAACGATTGTGGTTAATGGACAAACTGTTTCTAAACCTAAAGCCCAATGGACTAAAGACGAGAAGCATGCCTCCAATTGTAATAACAAGGCTGTAAATAACATATATAATGGAGTGTCTGCTGATGAGTTCCATAGGATTTCCACTCGTAAAATTGCAAAAGAAGCATGAGAAGTTTTACAGACCGTATATGAGGGTACAGACACGGTGAAGCAAGAAGAATTGCAAAAGCTGACTAAAGAATTGAAACCACCGTGATGGAAGAAGATGAGACCTTTAATCAATTTAATGCAAAGCTGAATGAGATTGTCAATTGTGTTTTCATTCTGGGTGAAGAAATATCAGAAAAAAAGATTGTCAAGAAAACTTTGAGGTCTTTACCTTCGACGTTCGATTTTAAAGTTGATGATGCTATTGAAGAAAATAAGAATCTGGATACCCTCAAGGTAAATCAGTTGGATGAAAATCTTCAGACATATGAAGCAAACCGTTTGGATAAAGAAAAATTTAAAGAGAAATGTATTGCTTTGAAATCCATCTCAGAATCAAGAAAGTAGCCTGAAAAGAAAATTGAGTCTGATTCTGAATCTGAGGTTAAATATGATATGGCTGAATTGTTTAATTGCTTCAAGAAGTAAATGAAGTCAAAACAAGTCAAGTGGAAGAATTCTAAATTTGCAAAGAAGG
This sequence comes from Litsea cubeba, assembly GCA_012931725.1. NCBI lineage: Eukaryota > Viridiplantae > Streptophyta > Magnoliopsida > Laurales > Lauraceae > Litsea > Litsea cubeba. Next base: position 154,109,669 of record CM022945.1, on the reverse strand, counting down.
ATTCTGCGAAAGGAACTAAGTGTTTTGAGTGCCAAGACTATGGTTACTATGCTAATGAGTGCGCCAATAAGAAAAAATGGTACATTGAAAAAGGCTATCAACAAAACTTGGGATGAAGAGTCATAAGAAGAAAAACAAGAAAGTTCAATTGATACTTCTGACACTGTGAATGGCAAGTTTGTGACTTTCATGGCTAAGTATTTGTCTGACAATGATACTGATGAAGATCATGATGATGAGATGTCAGATCAAGAGAAAGATTATAAAGAGTTGTATCATACTACAAATGTTGATTGCGTCCGGATGACAAAGTATGGCAATAAGATTACTATCAAGTTTAAGGCTGCTCAAGAAGAAAATTCTGCATTAAAGATTTAATTAAAGCAAGCACTTAAAAAGGTTTATCTCTTGGAAATTCAGAAGAACTGTATGCTGAAAATTTGACTACTGATGGTCGGAAACTCAAGAAGGCTGAACAACAGATTGAGACCTTAAGAACGGAGTTACATACGGTAAAAGCAAAAAATTAAAACTTGCAAGGAAAATTGAAGATCATTCTGTCTAAGCTAGAACTGAAACAAGCTTCGCTAAACAAGATGAACACTGGTTTGAAGACTCTTACAAATTCTTGTGCAGTCAGAAGTCTCAGTTTAACAGGAGCGGTCTCGGTTATGATCATGGTGCATCCAATTCAAAAGCTAAAGGTAAAACAATTTTTGTTTCAAGTGTTGCACATGCTACTCCACATACTGCAATTTCAAATAATTTGTTGAGTAGTTTCAAGAAAAAGAATTTGTCACGAGCTGCACGCACATCCACTTGTCACCATTGTGGAAAGAAATGACACATTCGTCCCCATTGCAAGAAGTTGAATAGTCTACCCAAGACCAGGCAATGGGGGAAGAATTATTTTCCACCCAAGACGACTCCACTTTGGGTAAGAAAGTCTGATTTGCCTAAGGAGTTTGCTCACACTGTGCTGAAAGCTCAAACTACACAAGTGTGAGTGGCTAATTATAAAAGCCTTGATCAAGGAGGTCAAGCTCTCAACCCCAGTGCTGATACGAAAATCATAATAAGGGGGAGTCAAAATTGAGGGGGAGCTACTGCTAGATCCAGATTGACAGAAGCTGCAAGATATTTTTGTTTGTCAATTATGGACAAATTTAGGGGGAAAAGAACGAAGCCAGGGTGAGTTCTATAAGCTAGGTCAATTCAAGATCTACAGTGTTGATTTTTCTTAATTCAATGTATTTTGGGTTTTTTCTTTTGGGTAGATCATATTGTATTGGTTTAGGGAGATTTGTCCAAGAATTGCCAAAAGGGGGAGATTGTAAGGTCAAAAAGTTGTTGGGTCAACAATAGCTGCTGTCCGAGCCAAAAAAAAAAAAAACGGCTGTAGCTGTCAGAGCCAAAATAAAAAAAAAAAAGAAAAAAACGGCTGAAGAGGCAGAGAGCACTCTCGCTATAGCGAACGTGGCGCAAGAAGTTTGGTTGGATCCGAACTCTGCTTAAAAGTTTGAGATGGACTCTCTATCCTAATTGGATTATTTTTAAGAGTCTTTTACAAGAATTTGGGGCTATAAATTGGGTGTTTCTCACAACCCAAAGAGATACAGATCATCTCTCAAGTTATGAATTAGTAATCTAATTGAGAGAAATATTCTCTAGAGATTTTTTGAAGAGTTGTGCTGCTAAATACTCTAGAGAGCCTAGTTCTTCTGCATCCTTTGTAGAAGATCATCTTCTTGTGTAGAAGATTTGAGGTTTCAAGCGCTGGATTGAGTCTATTGCAATCAACGGTGTGAAGTCGTTGAAGCGTGAAACGACACAGGGTAACTTCATTCTTTAGATAAGGAATATGTTGGGAGGAAATCTGAGCTTCTTGTAATTACGAGATTCATAGTGTTCGATTTGATCCAGTTCGGATCGGTGGTTTTTTACCCATTTAGGGTTTTCCACCTTAAATTTGGTGTCCTTTTGGTGTGTGCTTGTGATTTTATTTCCGCTGCGTATATTATTATTTTTTTACACACTAGTGGGCAGATTTATTGAACCAATCTAGTGATCTCGTACTCTAAACCTTCAATTGGTATCAGAGTGGGTTGCACTAAGTTGTTGTGTTTGATCCTAAGAGATTTCTAGAATGGTATTCAGTAGAGAGAGGACATCAACTTCCAAGCCTCCTTTGTTTGATGGTTCTAATTATGCATATTGGAAGCAAATGATGATTGGATTCCTTAAGTCCATTGATTATGATGTGGGGGATATTGTTGAAGAGGGCTATTCCAGACCAACGATTATGGTTAATGGACAAACTGTTTCTAAACCTAAGGCCCAATGGACTAAGGACGAGAAGCATGCCTCCAATTGTAATAACAAACCTTCAAACCCTTTGAAAACATGGCTTCACCCTTGTCTTCAATTTCTAAAGATCTCACTTTGATGACCATCATCTCATGGCCAGTGAGAAGATTCTCTAACTCGTCAACAATAATCTATTTTTCCCATCCATCAATGATTGCCACTTAAACCACTTGCTTCATCCGCAAACCATTAATTAAAATTCTTTGCGACTTAGTATCCGAGATTTATTGTCTTGACCTATTATGGACAGCATCCAACATCCAAACTTCATCTTCTAGAAGTGCTCCAAAATTGATGACTTGCCTTGCATAAGGCTTCCGATTTCTTTCTACAACAATTGCAAGCGATGGAATGTCATGTTTCGCAAACATGCTTGCAAAGTTGTCTCCAGCCTCCTTCGGGGTCTTCATATCTTTTATACGTTCAAGCATGTCATCACAAATTGATTGCCTAATCGCAAAAATAACTTATTCAAATTTTGTATTGCACTTTGCCTTTTTCGAGGGATCTTCCTGCATCATCGTGCTATCACCACAAGTCACATCCCACAAATCTTGACCCATTAGGTATGAGTCCATGCTAGTCTTCCATGGTTTGTAGGTTGCCTTGTTTTTCTTCAAAAAAATAAACCCATTCCTCTTTCCATTACTGCTGATTTGGTCAAACCTCTATTGCATGTCCTTCTAGTGGGTAGAATAGAGTTTGGACAGTCTTAAGAAGATTCGAAAGCTTTCGGACCAAGTTCAATACTTAGAAGAGTGAAGAGTCTAGTTTGGATTTCGGGGATATTCAAGGGATTTTGGGAATTTAAAAGAAATACGGCCTTAGGTCCAGTAGATAGCCCAAATCATTCCGAAAATTCCGAGGTTCGATTCATGTCCATTCAATGCCCGAAAACCCCTTGTTTCACCATGTTTCCCATGAGTAAGGACATAGCCGTCATTACCTTAAAAACTGATTTTCCTCTTCAAACCTTAAAACTTTCCTATTTTGGTTTGTTGGAAAGATGATTTAATTTCAAGAAAACTATTTTCTTTGCTCTAGTCAATCCGAGGTCCCGAAGCCATTCGTTTAATTGACTCATATTTCACTTAAAAAGGAAGTGATGTGGTTTTGATAAAAGTTGAATGCATATATCAACCGACCTCCCTTTCTTTCCTTCATTTCTCTAATTCGCAGCAGAATGCCCCCTCTCATTTCTCTTCTCCCTTACCGCCCCTACCATTAGAGAAGCTCCAGAGTTCAAATTGCTAGAGGAGGACCATCATCACCTCCTCTTTCCATTGATCTCTTCGTTGCAAAATCCAACCTTTGCTGCCCCCTTCACTGTCAAAACTTGGCCTCTAGGACCACTTCCAGGTGAAGCCTTCCTCTTATTTATTAGTATGTGCATTAAGATCCAATCCCAGCCCTTTAGCTTGACATGAAAGCCTTCTCCCTTTTTTTTCTCTAGTTTTAAGTATTTGGGCATTTGGGTGTATAAGGAATTGGGGAATTCAGTGTCGGGTTTGTTATTAGTTAGAATTTAGGACTTCTAAAGATTATTTTGGAGACTTAGAATTCAAGGCAAGTGGTTAATATGATTTACATATCATACATACAAGCTTTTGGTTGACTTCATTTTCTATGATTTACATATCATGCATACAAGCTTTTAGTTGATTTCATTTTCTACTCTATCGGTTGTGCTAGAAACCCATTTTTGAAGATCATGTCTATTTAGCTTAATTTGTAATTTATTTGGTGCTAGATTATTGTAGTTAATTTGTGCTAAAATGACCCTTAGACATGTGCCAAAAATACTCTCAAAAGATTGGACAAAAGAATGGAAGGAAACTCAAAAAACAATAAAAAATCTCATTTGTTCGGACATGGACTGCATAGGCAACCAGACATGGGACCCTGAAGGCCCATGTTCGACTATAGTGCGGTCGGACATTGGCCCTTTGGGTCCCATGTCCGACCAGCCTGTGGGCAACACCCCTTTAGGGCCTGCTTTCATGCTATTTGGTCCCCTTTCTTTCCACTCTTTTCTTTGATGTTTTGGGGTATTGCGCCACCTATTGTGGGCCACTGTTTTCCCCTCCAATTGATTGATTGGGTGGATTTAAATCCCTTGAATCTTTGAGTTAGAATCATGAACGTTAGGACATGGTTAGTAACTTGTGACCCGATTTCATTCAAGACTTGGACTTGAAACTAAAAAGGGGTGATGTTTGAGTTGATCGTCACCTCTAGGAGTGTTTGGAGACATGTGACGTAATACCAAGCCAAGTGTGCGCAAACTTAGAGTTTTAAGTGTCCTACACCATAAGAGCACCATTGTACTGGAGATCTCGATATTCGGACCCTAAGAGCGCATAAAGGTGGATGGTGTAATGTTAGCGCGTTATTGGCTAGGATAAGCCTAGGATGGACCTTTGTAATGGCTCCTTGAGTGTTCTTAGTTCGGTAGTGATACCCGATTTTATGCACTTCTTGATGAGTCAGGCCCAAGTGGCCTAGAATATGATGAGCCAGATCCAAATCCACCAGGGAAGCCCAGGTCCAGATCCACGGAGTGACCAAGTCAAGGCAGGCATCTACGTCGCTTTGGAAGCAGTCCCGCTTCTACCAATTCCTGCGGAGAATATCTCACCTGCCTCCACCTGGCCCGTCCCTCGAGGACAGCTCTGAGGCTCCAAAGAGAAGTCGTCCCCATCTGTTAGGGAGGACTATAAATAGAGGAGCCCTCTTATCACTGAGGGGAGGAACATCTTACTCTCTCTCTCGCTTGTAATCCACCTTATCAATCAAAGATCACCATATTCAAAGTGGACGTAGGTCATACAGACCGAACCACTATAAATTTTCTCTCTCTCTCTCATTTATTTACTACATTTTCACCTAGCATTTATTACTTGACCGGTGGTGTCCGAAACCTATTTTGGCATCATCACTTCTCATTAGTCTAGTTTGCACCGTCCATCGCACCCCATGACCACCGACCTTCGCATGGGATGCGTAAACGCATGGGATGAATAAATGCAAATCACATGTGTAAATGTTAAATATGTAAATGGTGAGTATGTAAGCTTTACACATGTGTTACGTTGTTTGGCAAACTAGCACCATTTTCACATGATTTATGCATGTGGTTCATTTTACCACGTTTGTTTCAAAGACATGTAAATGCATGGAAACAAAATTGGTATTTATATTTAAAATTTGAAACAACTAAAAATGTCTATAGCATTTGGCACCTTATAGATTGTGGTGCCCACCTTAGAAACCAATAGATTGGTTAAAGTTTAAATAGAAGTGATGCATTATTTTTAAATTAAATAGGTCTATCATGATCAACTAGGAGTTTCGCAAAAACATCGTCTTCATGAAATCAGCTAGGAAATATTTTTAATATATTTGAATATGAGGCCTGATTATATATAATACATAAATATATGAAAACTAGTCAAAATTGGTTGAATAAAATGATCGGTCGATTCCCATATATCTATATATAATAAATAAAATCCATGTCTCTATTCAAAGAAATTGAAATAAATTAATTACCATGCAAATATAGTTCAAAAACTTCAATGTATTTGACTTCCATGTATAGAAATAACCCCAAAATATAAGACAATGTAAGTCAACTACATATAGAAAAAGTAGCTCATTTCAAACACAATCTACGGTCCACCCAAAATATATTGTTGTCTCTTTACAAAATATAAATTCCCAAAAATGTCCTTCGTTTTTTTTTTTTTTTTTTTTTGCTAACCGGGGGTATCCAAGACCTCTTAGAGCACCTGACTAAATCCCCCGGGGCGGTGGCCTCCCCCCGTTTCCACTCACCGGGTACGTCGGGCTAGGAAGCCTAGCCTGGGGTTCCAACACTTGGTGGGATTCGATGCTGAGACCTCCGGGTGGTTACGGAGCGCCCCAACCAACTACTCTACCTTCGTTCACTTTAGAAAATGAATATATTTCCCTACACAAAAAGAGAGACAAATCTCTACATATCAGTTCATCGAGCTCTTCTATTAGCATTAGCATTCCACATCTCTAATGCTATTGTATCCTATAAACGATATGCATATTGGCTGTCAGACTCTTCATTTATCGTTTCGCCCGCACGATCGATCATCGTTATCGTCAACATCAATGCTTATTGTTTCTCAACGATGACCATCATATAATATATCTGTACTGGGATTTCTCGACATGATAAAGTTGTGTAATACAGCGCATGCATTTACAATCTTCTCTTGTGTCTTAATAGGATAATTTCGAGGTATATGTGTCAAAATTGGAAACCTTTCCTTCCATAAGCCAAATGTTCTTTCAATAACATTCCTCAACTTCGAATGCCAAAGATTAAATAGCTCACTGGGCTTCGTTGGAGCCAATGCTTGGGGTCCATACTCCTTTAGATGATTCCACGATATCGTCCAATGAAACCTCCCCTGTTACCGTAACCAGAATCTATAAGATAATATTTTCCTATAAAGATTAAATATGATAAGTATCAAACATATGTAAATATGTTAAATATGTCTATAAAATATAAATAATTTAATATTGGCATATCAAGATTTCTTATTACCATATGGAATATGAAGATTATGAACCCCCCTATTTTGTAGAACGTCAGTTAGAACTTTTTGATCATTGGCTGATCCTTCGAAGCCGGTACATACAAATTGAAAAAGCTTGTCAAATCCCATAATGGCCATCACATTCTGCACAATGAAACCTTTTCTACATCGATATTGCTGGTGATCTTTAACTGGTACCCACGCTGCAATATAAGTGCCATTAATGGCACCAATACAATCCTACACCATTAATAACAAGTTAAAAAATCTTGTCATAGAGAATAAAAGAAGAGCATTTTGTATATACCCCCCTAAGGTTTGTAGGATTTATAAATAGGCCCTGAGGTTTTAGTATTTGTAAATAAGTCCCTGCCTTTTCTTGTTAATACATTTTATGTCCCCCAAAATTAATATTCTTAACAAGAATGGGCAGCCCCCATGAAATTTATCTTGGATCTTTACATAAGTGACAGCTTTGTCCTTACATCCATTAAACAAAATGATTATATTATTATTTATAAAAATATCATTATTTTATCTCAAGTCCCAATGATTTCTCTCAATAACTCTAGGGGTGGACCTTGGTACAAGGGCTTGGGACTGAAGCCCCCACTCCCCTCGCAAATTCTAAAAATTATTTTTTTTATATTTGCCCATTCCCCCAATATTTGTTTTACTCCTCTACAAAGGAAGTAGAATCGTGTATTTTAAAACTTTCATCAATTCAATGGTGGGTCATGTATGGATTGGATAAAAATCACAACATATTATAAGTACAGGTGTTGATTGTCGTCATAATCAATTTGGATTAAAAGAAATGAGCCCTTTAATGACAAAGTAAAAATATGAATTTATGTATGGTTGTTTTCTCTCACTATGTGCAATTTTTATTGTTACATGCTTTATAAAAAAAATTGAGTCTAAGCTTTTGAAATTATGCATATAAGGATAAAAAGGATGGACAAAATTGTCATTTCGCCCTAAAAACCGTTGGAAGACTATTGATTTTGGGGGACACGAAAGGTATTAAAATAAAATTATAGGGGCCTATCTGTAAATACTAAAACCTCAGGGGCTTATTTGCAAATCCTACAAACCTTAGGGGGTATATACAAAAAGCTCATAAAAGAAAGATATTTATAGTAAAAAGCTATTGAATTACCTTGAAAAATGGGTGGAACACTGGATTTGCAGAAATTTGAGATGGAGTGGGGGTTTCAGGTCCTGGAATTTTCACATAATCAAGGCATATATATAGCAGTGCGTCTAGAATAGCGTTGAAATACTTGCTTATTGTGTACCCCAAATGCTGCAATCGAATTTGCATTACCCAATTTCGCTCACTCTGGCCTACAATATTTAGGAGGATGGTTACTTGTTCTTCTAAGGACACATGTCGAGTTTTATGTAGTAACCCTTCTCTTTTAAATAACTCACATAATTATAGAAACACATCGTTCCTCATACGAAGTAAATCGTATGAATTTCGGTCATGACTGTTGATAATGTACTGAACAAATTCATGGCCTGATAGAGATGATTCCTGTAATCGCTTCCTCTTTCTTATTCGCTTTGTTTAGGGTCATGATCCCATAAAAGTAAAATTACAATAATGGATACTACCACTAATTGCAAAAACATCATCTTCATCCTTTTATCCATCACTTCTGAAACTGTTCCATGGTAAATTGACACATATTAGAACATAAAACTAGCACAAGTAAATAATACACATTGGTTAAACAAATAGTCACACATCTCAATTGTGTAACATTAAAATCAAACATGAAAAATGTACAATGACATTAAAATAACATAACATTTAACTGCACTATGACATAAAACTAACGTAACATTCAAATGTATCATGAGCAAAAAAGAGAACTCAATCCCATTTCATAAAGTAGTTTTAGTAACCAACCATCCTAAATAGAGATATCTAACCCCGCCATGAGGAATGCGCCTATCCTTAGTTGCTAATGCAAGGAATTGACTGGCCACTTGTGGATCCCTAAGTAGCCTAAGTGCCTTTATTTGTAAAGTTTGCTCCAAATCTAACTCCAAAATGGCAGCAACTACATCAGCTTGACTTGGCCCTGAATGGGCCATCCGGTCATCAACAAAGACGAGGGCGTTGATTAAGTCCTTCACTGCACATGCAATATCAACATCAAATTTGGTGTCACCATTTGCTCCATTTTTCGTCTCGTACAATGCGTCGAGAGCTAACAGTTGAGTGCTTCTTGGTATGTGGCGCTTTGGAGATACCCTCATCCCTTTTATCTGGGCTAGAAAATTTAGCTGCGATATCTTTATAATGGTTGGATTTAGGGTCTTCCATCGGATGTGGTGGATGCTGATGATTAGTCAATATGATATCTCTGCCATATGCAATTGAGTCTCCATATATAGTAGCAATTTTTTCTTAGTTGAGAAAACTTCTTCCTCAATAGTATTCATAATCAGGGTGTGCCTGAGTTGCACAGATGAGACAAAACATATTAATTAATTAGTTAACAGTAATTAATAGAAAAGTTAAGATATATTATTACTCACTTACCTTGAGATAGTCATCCCAAACTTGGTCCTCTGTAGTTACCTTTTTGTGATGTCATCCCATCCAAAGCCACTTAAGCCCATGAGAATCTTGATATGATTATAATGACCTTTCACTGTTCTAGGCGGTTTCTAGTTTTAGCTTTATCATACACATCTCCAAATTTTTCTTTCATCTTTCGTTCAATCTCTCTCCACTCCTCCGAAGTAAACCCAATCCCATCTTTTCGCCCGGGGTTTATTTGTTCTATTAGCACATTAGTCAAGAATTCATCTGCAATCTTTCTCCAAGTGACATTCTTCTTATCTCTTTTACCACGCTTCGCTCCAAAAGATTGTCCAACATTAATACATTGAACTTCTTCGTCAATCATAACATTATCCATTTCTATATCGAACAAAAAACTTAGTGAAGAAGTTGTTAATAGTCATACACAATGTGTTTTGAATAGCATAAACTCCTTTGCTATATGATGTAATGGTGGGTGAAATCAAAAATTATAAAAGGGGAAATTAAGAAGAAAGTTTGATTTGAGATCACAAACTAACAAAAGGAAACTAATAAAGAAAGGTGTCCTACTTGTTGTGTTGCTTCTTCTTTTTTTTTTTTTTTTTTTTTGTAATAAAAGGCTATTTGAAAGTGGAGTCGAATATTGTAAATAGAACAAATTTTAACTTGGGACTGTCTTCTCCACTTCATTCTCATTACTAAGGGGTATGGATGTTCAGTTCAAATAGGGAGAGTTAATCCCTAGAAAATGAGAGAGTTTCCTTTGTGGCATGTTCTTACTTCTAAAAAGTAAGCACTCTTACATATCTCCTTCTCAGGTGGTTCAAGTCTTCAATGGAACAATGTGGCAAAGTGTTAGAGATTGATATGTTATGTTCTGTTTCAATAGTGATATCTTTAAGACAGGTTAATTGTTATGGAAGATCAATGAAATGAAAGCTCTATTGCTCCATTAATCAAAATCAACGAATGTCAACAAACATTTAGAGTTACATACTCCATATCATGAGATTAATATAATATGAAAAAGTAGGAAATCATGAAAACCTAAAACAAGAAACTCATTCCCAAACATAAACAGATGACCAAATCATTAATCCAAACAATAATCACATGCAAATTGAAAACAACATAATCTGAAAGTGGGGAATAGATATCAAATAAGCAAAGCATACCGAGACCATACCTAGAGTTCATGAGCAGCACCTGCTATACTGGGTAGTTGAATGGGAGAAGAGGGTTTAGGGTTGCAAGCGTATGGTTGTTTCAAATAAAACGTGAGAGGATAAGAAAAAAAGAAAAAAAGACATACGGGTTTCGAACCAGGCATTGTCATGATGGAACGGGTGGAAACAACACCATCCACCTTTTTTATGTGATTTTGTTTCATGTGAAAATCACATGTGATTCATTCGACTACCCACTCATATGAAAATTTGAGGACGAAAATGGCCCCCTTTTACACATCATTTATACATCAGAATTTCACATGTGATGCGTAAATGTCCTCAACCAAACATAATTGTATGTAAATTATTCGCATATGAGTCATTTACATATGTAAATGCTTTCAACCAAACAAACCCTTAGAGTTTTAAGTGTCTTACACCATAAGAGCACCATTGTACTTAAAATCTCGACATTCGGACCCTAAGAGCGCATAAAGGTGGATGGTGTAATGTTAGTGCGTTATTGGCTAGGGTAAGCCTAGGATGGACCGTTGTAATGGCTCCTTGAATGTTATTAATTAGTTCGGTAGCGGTGTGTAATAATGTATATTTACTCATTCGCATGCGTTGCACATGCATGCACTTCTCATTAGTCTAGTTTGCACCGTCCATCGCACCCCATGACCACCGACCTTCGCTTAACTATTCTGAATAATTTGAGTCATGCGCTAGGACTTGGCATGCATTGTAATGTCATTTCCTCCTTCAGATGATAGGGTCTATGGTTGTGACATACTTAGATCGATGACATTCTTTTGATGCAAGATACCTTCCTAGTTGTCTGGGCCAGAATTATACTTATTCACCCATTTCAGACTACTTATTTCTTTTCGAAATGCTGCTCGTTTGTACTTAAATTGTTTAAGTTAATTCGATCCTGTTCGGTCAAGTAAATTGCTGGTCTAGTCTAGTTTGCTAGTTTTCCTCATATAACTTACTCGTTTTCCTAGTATTTCCTAGTCTTGTATAGTCTTGCATACTAGTGAATAGTCTTGCCCGATACTTATTGTTTCTAGCTAGTTTGAGACTCGCAAAGGACTCCTCAATGTGGAACACTAATTTTAGTTGGATTTACTCGAGAGCTGGATTATTTCCCTTATTTGGTTGTCTTACTCGATCTGAAGTTTAGTTAGGTGTTTTACTTGGATACTCGAGTTGATACCACCTACCTTCGCCCTGCCAAGTCGGACCCAACTATGGTTGAGTATTGTATTACTAGTTTTGCTAGTGCGACTTAGCCCTCGAAAATGGCGCGGAGTCCCTAAATACCATATCTAATTACTGGATGTCCATGTCGATATTATTACTAGTACTCCTAGAGGAGCTTACCTCGACACCCCACAATATTTCTTGATTACTCAATTCACTTGATTATTCGATTACTCGTTATTCGCTCTTGGCCATGAACGTGGTTTGCAATCATGATTGCTAAGAGAGTTTAGCCACGTGAATGCCATATTTGCTAGGAGTTCTTAACATGTTTAGCCTTGTTATGCATTATAGTACTCATCATGTTCACTCTTTTTACACTATCATGCTTAGTTGTCCTATTTATTTGCAATTATGTAATCATATCTGTTATTATATTTATTATTGATGTGCATGCTATGTTATTTATGTTACCTACATATATAGCCAAGCATTTGCTTGATAATACATTTGGTGCTATAGGTAATCGATCCCCAACCCATGAGCAGGCATTTGAGGCGGTCCAAGAAGAACCATGGCATTTGAGGGAATGGCACGCTAACGACGTGATGTGATGCATCGGGGTTGCGCGAGAGGCTCAACACATCTTGGGGGAAAAGCAGTTCTTTTGGGCTTTACCTTTTGTAGTTTTTTGTATATATTGGTCGTTGTATTGCAGGGCATGGTCTTTTGGGTTTGTTATTATAATTACTATTGTTGTAGGACATCAATATTAATGAATTGAAATGTTGTTTCTTTCTGCTATCTAGCCTACTATGCCATCTCATTATTTATTTATTGGGGAGTATTCCTATGCATCTATCCCTCATCATATATAGGGTGAGACACACTCCCCTTTTTGGGAAGTTTCAAGTACATATGGAGTATTCCCATATACTTGAAAAGTCACTTATGTACTTGAAACTTCCCAAAAAGGGGAGTGTCCTTCACCCTATGGTGAGGGATAGATGCACTTGAATATTTCCCTTATTTATTTGCTTTGTAATTTCTCAAATGGCTTGTACAAGCTTCCACCATGATCCCTTATGGACCTGAGGCACCATGTAAATCCTCACATAGTGGAATATTGTGGGAAAACCATCGTTGTGGGGAGAGAGTTTCAATTAATCCCTTCGCGGGGGGTGGCGGCATGATCCCGGAATGCTGAGTTGAACACTAATCCGATCCTGGGTCGTGACAACCATCCTCTCCCTTACCCCCTTGTGTCGGGCATTTATCCCTTCTTCTTGCAATCGGGCCACAATAGATGCGTCAGGGAGACTGGTGGGACTCGATTTCTGAACTCCAATCCTAAGTGATGGGCCAGGCCCAAGTGACCCGAATTGTGATGGTGAGTCAGGTCCAGGTGATCCGGTCCAAGCCCAAGTGACCCATTCCAGGATGATGGGTCAGGCCAAAGTAACTCGATCCGTAATCTGTTTAGTCCGTTGAGATCCGAGGCTTGCTTCACGAAGCCTCGCCACGTCAAGGATACCACGTCGCTTCGGAAGAAGTCCTCTCCTTACCCGCTTTTACCAATTCGTGCGGAGAAGATCTCACCTGCCTCCGCCTGCCTCGTCCCTCGAGGGCAGCTTTAAGGCTCCAAAGAGACGTTGTATTAAAGTCGTCCCCATCTGTTAGGGGAAGACTACAAATAGGAGAGCCCTCTTATCATTTGAGGGGCAATTAATGTCTTTCACTTTTTTCCTAAGCTTGTAACCCTTTTACGCTCATCAAAGATCATCAGGCAATCCCTGCCTTTATGAAGTGGATGTAGGTCACACAGACCGACCACTATAAATTCTCTTTCTCTCTCTCATTTATTTACCGCATTTATTACTTGACCGGTGGTGTCCGAAACATATTTTTGGCATCATCAGTTTGGCGCCGTATGTGGGAAGAAGAAAAAAAAAATCAAAAACTTTTGAAATTATGGAGATCAGCACTAGATCGGCGAGACGGGAGGATAATCCCACTCAAGATGGGCGCCCAACAGGCCTAGGCCCTTCCGGGCGTCCAAGCCCTTCCAGGCGCCCAGACTCCCCCAGGCGGGGAGAGGGTGTTCCTCCACCGAATGACCCAGCTCCAAATGCTCTTGCTCTCACTCCTCAACAAATGATGGAGACTGTGCAGTAGCTGGTGACTCAAAACCAGCAGATCTTACAACTCATGCTCATGGGGGAGGAGCACAGTTTGGTGTAGTACCGCAGGAAGTACCACTCCCGAGGCATCCAGCTGCTCCACAACGGGGAGCACCTCACCTGGGCGCCCATCCCCATGGCGCTCGTAGAGGAGCACACCACCTGGGCGCCCATCCCTATGGCGCCCAGGGTAGAAGAGCACACCACCTGGGCGCCCATCCCCATGGCTCCCAGGGCCGGGGAGCACACTTGGGCGTCCATCCTCTTGGCGCCCAGGATCCCTCTGCTGGAGCTCCCCAAGTCGCCCCGCACGGGATACTCTTGGTCGATCCTCAAGGTCGCGCCCATCACGGAGTTCCTCCACCTCCCGGTGGAGCCCAGCTTGGAGGACCCCCACCTATAGGTGGAGCGAATCATGGAGGACTCCCACCACCTCCCTCTATTCTAATGGGGAGGATCCTCACTTCCAAGAGGGAGGAAGTGAGAATCATAGCATGGAAGATGGGAGTTATTTCCCTGATCCGTCCAGGGAGCCCCACAATGGCTGGGAGGAAAAGATCAGAGAAATGCAGAACCAACTGGGCGATGTCTTCAACGCCATGAAGGCGAAGGCACCCGAGACGGTGGATTATCTAGTCGGGCGAACGGATACTCCGTTCAAGCCCGATGTGGTGAATTACCCACTTCCTCGGAAGTTCAAAATGCCCTCCATGGAGACCTTCGATGGAAGGAAGGATCCATTGGACCACCTAGAGACCTATAAAACTAGAATGCAGCTGCACAGCATCCCCAACGAGATCATGTGCAGGGCATTTCCAGCCACGCTGAAAGGTTCTGTCCGGCAGTGGTTCGCCAATCTCTCCTCAGTATCCATCGCCACCTTTGGAGAATTGAGCAAATCTTTTGTCTCACACTTCATTGGTGGGCGCCGCCACCAGAAGCCTGCCACATACCTGCTTAGTATAAAGCAGGACGAGAATGAAAGCCTCAGGAGCTACCTCACTCGTTTTAACGATGAGGTACTTCAAGTCGAAGAGCCCGACGACAAGGTCTCCATGACAGCTTTTCTCGGAGGCCTTCATTCGTCGAGTTTCCTCTTTTCAGTGATGAAGCGCCCGCCAAAGAGCTTTCCAGAATTACTGGCAAAAGCCCAAAAATATATGAATGCTGAAGACATCACCAGGGCGAGGAGAGGTGAGTCCTCCAGATCAGGCGGCAAGGGAAAGGAGCAGAACAGAGACGAGAAGAAAGAAACAAGCAACAAACAAAGCAAGACAGAAAAAGTACCTGTTAGAGACCGACTCGGTCCCGCTCCGCAAAGAGATAGGCAAGTGCTCACCCCTCTCACTGCCACTGTAGAGCATATCTTGTTCCAAATACAAGACGACCCCGCCATAAAATGGCCAGGGAAGATGAAATCTCCTCCAAACCGGCGGAACCCGAACAAGTACTGTCACTTCCATCGCGACTATGGCCATGATACCGACGACTGTTATGAACTCAAGCGGCAGATTGAGGATCTCATTCAGCACGGCCACCTGCGCCAATATGTTGCGGTAGGGGGCAAGCACTGCCACCACCACCACCTCATAATCTGGAGAATCGGCAGCCGATCGGAGAAATTCGAACCATCTCACGAGGACTAGCAGAGTCACTCTGGTGCCATGAAGGCCCATGCCAAAAAGGCAAGGCATCTTGAGGAGGCACACCCGTCCAAGGCGCCTAGGCATGGCGCTAGCGAAGTCATATCCTTCTTAGACAAGGATTTAGAAGGGATCCAGCACCCCCATGATGACCCTCTTGTGCTCACCATGACTGTCGCCAATTTTCAGGTACATAGAATTTTGGTAGACAGTGGAAGTTCTGCAGATATTCTGCTTGTAGAAGCTTATGATAAGCTGAAGCTGGGACGGGAGAGGTTGCAGCCCGTCAAATCTCCCCTTATTGGCTTTTCAGGGGAGAAGGTGTATCCCCTGGGGGCGATCACATTGCCAGTCACAGCTGGGACTGCACCCCGAAGTTCCATGACAATGGTCAATTTCCTGGTAATAGACTGCCCCTCAGCTTATAACATCATACTGGGGCGACCAACTCTTAATGCATTAAGAGCCGTCCTCTCTACCTTTCATCTTATCCTCCGCTTTCCAACTCCGAATGGAATCGGGGAGGTAAGAGGGGACCAAGTAGCAGCAAGAGAATGCTATGTGTCCCCAATGAAGGCCAAGAAAACGCAGGAGGCATTGCAAGTTGAGATCTCGGACTCGAGAGATGAAACCACTTCGGAGAGAGGAGAACCAGTTGAAGAACTTACCTCTGTGGTCTTAGATGAAGACCTCCCGGATAGGAGAGTATACATTGGCTCTTCTCTTTCTGAGGATCTGGCTCGTCAATTGATAAATTTCCTGAAAGATAACATGGGCGTTTTCGCATGGTCACATGCGGTTCTCGAAGGGGTTGATCCCGAAGTTGCAACTCACGGCCTCAATGTCAACCCTCGCCACAAGCATTGTCGACAAAAGCTCAGAGGCGCCTCCACTGAAAGGGCCCAAGCAATGGACAAGGAGGTCGAGAAGTTAATAGAGAATGGGGCTATCAGGGAAGTAGCATACCCTGAGTGGCTCTCAAATATTGTGATGGTGACGAAGGCGAACGGGAAATGGCACCTATGCGTCGACTTCACCGAACTTAACAAGGCATGTCCAAAAGATTGCTATCCGTTGCCAAGGATTGATCTCCTCATCGACGCCACGGCAGGACACGAACTGCTCTCCTTCTTGGATGCCTACTCTGGATACAACCAGATTAGCATGCACCCCCCAGATTAGGAGAAGACGTCGTTCATCACCCCGAAAGGGACTTTTTGCTACAGGGTCATGCCCTTCGGGCTAAAAAATGCAGGTGCGAGCTACCAACGCCTAGTGAACAAAATGTTTCACTCTCAGATTGGGTGGACCATGGAGGTGTATGTGGACGACATGTTCGTGAAGAGCCTCGCCGCAGCAGACCACATTGATCATCTCCAAGAGACTTTAGATACTCTCCAACTCTATCGCATGAAGTTAAACCCTGAGAAGTGTGCCTTCGGCGTAGGGTCCTGAAAATTCTTGAGTTTTATGGTCGACCAAAGGGGAATTGAGGCGAACCCCGATAAAATCAAAGCAATACTCGATATAAAATCGCCCTCTTCCACCCAGGAGCTGCAGCGCCTCAATGGAAGAGTTGCAGCACTTAACAGATTTGTTTCCAAGTCTGCAGACAAGTGCCTGCCTTTCTTTAAAATCCTCTGGAAAGCTTTCCAATGGGGACCCGAAGCTAAGAGGCGTTCCAGAAGCTTAAAGCCTACTTGATCCCTCTCCTTTCACATGCTACACCCGGCGAAGTGTTGTACTTATATCTCTCTGTTTCCCTTTCAGCAGTGAGCTCTGTTCTCATCAGAAATCAGGATGGAGTGCAAAAGCCAATCTATTATGTGAGCAGAGCATACCGAGGGACAGAGTCCAGATACTCAGAGTTGGAAAAGCTGGCGCTCTCCCTCATCTCGACTGCTAGGCGCCTACTTTCAGAGCCACACTGTTGTGGTAATTACTGATCAACCTTTAAAAAGAGTATTGGGAAAACCTGATGTAGCTGGGAGACTGGTGAACTGGGTAGTGGAGCTGGGTGAGTTTGATATTCAATATCAACCAAGGCCTACAATCAAAGCACAAGCTCTAGCAGACTTTGTAGCTGAATTTACGTACGTTGAAGGGCAGACGAATGATCCTGCTTTGCTCTCCTCAGCATGTGTTTCCCAAGAACCATCCCCGGGCGCCCAGGCCTCTCCCATGCTGGGCGCCCAGGCCTCTCCTTCTCCCCTGCTGGGCGCCCATTGTCGCGACCCCGGACCGGGAAACTAGGGGAATGGGAGGGATCCGAGTCCGGGAGTCGGGACGGTGGTGGGTGTGATGCCGCGCCACGTGCATCTCTTTGGCTAAACCGCACACGGAATTAAAAGAATATTTATCCGTGCACGTGATTTCCCACAGGGTTCCGCGGTGAGGATTATCTTTACACATCATCTCACATATAACCATATCAAACATAATCTCAAGATTGCGGAAGCGTGTAGCAACCATATTAGTACCATTCAATTCAATAAGCAAGACTGATTTATGATTAACATAACAAGATATCAGAATGAGCAATGATCATAAGCATATTTTCCCCAAAAGTAAAGTTAAGTATATTTACAAAATATCAGTTGATTAATGCCCCCAAAATAACGGTCAACAAAGACCGTACAACCAAATGAAACCTAAAACAAAGATATTATAATTCCCAAAGTGTATCGTTCTCAAGGCAAGGCCGAATGTCTACATGACATCATCGGCTTGCCACTCAATCACTCGTTGCGGTTCACCGACCGCCTCCTCCGGCTCCTCCTCAATGGCAATGAGCTCGGGACCTGAGTACCAAAATAAATGGATCAGACACGACGGTCTGGCAGGTGGGTGAAAAGATATAACAATAATAAAACAATGATACTATGCAAGAATTAAGAAAACTTGCGTATAAATAATGAATTTCATAAGAAATAATGCATCATTTGTTAAACAATAACATGAACGATATAAAACAGTAGAGGTACCAAGGATAAGGAACTGTCAAGATGGCAACCCACACAAAGCTATATCCTCTCTCACCGAAGTGAAGAGAGCGCATACCCTAACAGGATCATTGACCTCAGTCACACAAGGTGAGGAGAGACAATGATAAGTACTATAATATACATATATATATATACTCTGCGGGACCACGGTAGCGAACCGGGTAAAAACTCTGCACATTCCAGACTGCAGCTGACTATCAGGAGGGGAAGGAACCCCAAGTCGGTGGATCAAACCGACGAGGTCGTCCCAGCTCAGTGGTGCCGACTCATAGGTCAAATACGATAAATCAAATCACATACACAGTAAGAAACGGGGTGCCAAGATGCACAAAATACACATTCACCTCAAGTTGACATATACCGGTTAGCAAAAGCTAAGCACATCTCTTCTATTACTCTTGAAATAGTCCAGTCGTATCATATGGGTTGAAATCCCAAAATAGGAGTTTGGTTGAAAATCGAATACAAATAGTTTTCCATACCTTTACAGGCTAACAATGGGGTTTCTAGAATTGAATCAGTGCGAATAAGGTCCCGTATGTCAATCATGATGAAATTTTGGTACTCTTTAAGAGTTAAGGACATTCCGGGTCCTTATACACATTGGTCAATCTAGAAAATCTCATAGAATCTCCATGATGAGTTTCCCCTTCCTCCGGACTTCACGTAATGCCTTACAAGTCCCTAAATAACAATGGGGCTCCAAATAATACCTCCCCACTACAACCCTTTGCAATTTACCCAATTCATTCATGGGTTTAAATGCATCCTTATAGGTTCAATGCCTTCAAATAAGAAGATAAGGGATAGAGCTGAATTGGACTTGAGTATGGGCTTGGAATGAATCTGGAAAATAGTCCCACAATTCTCTCATTTTACAGTTCATCTCATTTCAGTCCGATCGATCGGGCTCCTTGGCCGATCGATCGGTCCTGAATTGCTTCCAGTTATTTACAGTCCGATCGATCGGACCTGATGGGCGATCGATCGGTCCTGCAAACCCTCTCAGTTATTTACAGTCCGATCGATCGGACCTGATGGGCGATCGATCGATCCTGAAAACCCTCTCAGTTATTTACAGTCCGATCGATCGGACCTGATGGGCGATCGATCGGTCCTGTAACGAATCTCAACCCATTTGGTTGAATTCTTCTCTTGTCCAACTCCTATCCATTTCCTTTCTTTCCCCTTCTTCCATACATATATTCACGAATAATTGGGCTATTCCTTGACCACATTATCTCATCAAATCATCATTCAAAAATCAATAAGACTAAACCATCAAACATGATAAATCATTAAAACCATTAATGAAGACAAATCAAGATTTTTGCAGAAAACATGATAAAACACATGAGAATCATTTCATCCACTTGCCTTGGGTTCAATTGCAAATCAAATTGAGCTCTAATCACCTCTTAGGTCCCCAATCAAACACCTATACACAAAACCCCCAAATCCAAACCCTAGATTATCAAAATCCAATTAAAACAAAACGGAATCTTCCAATAATTGAAATAGAGCTACCCAAGGGCTAAACAAACAAGATTATAAAACTTTTAGGAAAGATCACTTACAAGTAAGTTCTTTAAAAAGCAAGGTGTTGTCCAAAGTAAGTTTTGGAGTGGGCGGTTTTCTTCAAAAATGGTGTCAAGATGAAGCCCTTGAGATGAGGAAGAAGATTGTAGCTTCTAATCTTCCATTAGCACTAGTTTAGTGGGGGATTGAAGACGAAGAGGCAAGAAAAGGTAAGGGAAAACCCTTAGGGCTGGGGTTTCTCTTCTCCTCTAGGGTTTTTGCCAGAAATGGGAAAAAGAAGAAGAAGCTTTCTATATATAGTAAGTGGGAGTGGGGCCCACAACTTAAAGAACTTCTCGGGCTCAAAACATGGTTTTCGGGGCTTCAAACGAATTCGACGAAGAAGACAAAGTTGCTCGGCAAAATTTCTAGTTTCCAAAAAGTATATATTTTGCACATTTTGGTGACATTGAAATCGGTGTCCAGATTTTGGGTAAAAAGACCATTTTGCCCTCAATTAGTGAAAAATCGGGTTTAAGGTCTTCAAATGAAAACGATGTCAACATGAAAGTTGTAGGGATTAACAAGATAAGTCCAATGGGGTTAAAAACACGATTTTTGGAAATCATCGGTAAACCCCCAATCTCACACAATACTTAATAAGAACCCCCAAAGGGTCCCACAAATAAAAAGGCTCTCCAAATTCCCCAAAGCTATTATAAAAAAGCTATTCTAATCCCCAACTAATCCAAAACCACTAACACACTTAAAACTAAAACACAACTTAATCAACTCTAAACGAGGTCTCTCGGGTTGGGGTCTTACATCCTCCACCCCTTAGGACATTTGGTCCTCCAAATGGAAATTAAAACTCACCTCCGGAAGGAGATGTGGGTACTTCTTCTGAACTTGATCCCGTAATTCCCAAGTTGCTTCTTCCGGTCCATGATTCTCCCAAAGTACCTTGACCCACTGAATAGTCCGAGTTCTCAATTCTTGCTCCTTGGTGTCAATGATCTGCTTAGGCTTCTCAACATAGGTCGCATCTTCTCGAATTTCTAACGGCTCATAACGGAGTATGTGTAGTCTGTCGGGAACGTACTTCTTCAACATAGACACATGAAACACATTGTGTACGCCGGAGAGTTCGGGTGGTAAGGCTAACCTATAAGCCACATCACCAATCCTACTCACAATGTCATACGGTCCAATGTATCTCCTAGACAATTTGCCCTTCTGTCCAAACCTCAAAGTTCCACGAGTAGGTGACACTTTCAAGAAAACCTTATCTCCTTCTTTGAAATTGTAAATCCCTTCTGTGAGAGTCTGCATAACTCTTTTGTCTACTTTGAGCCACTTTCAGACGTTCTTGGATCAACTTGACCTTGTCACTTGTCTCACTAACAATGGTCGGTCCATGGAAACTGCGAGTACCAACTTCTTCCCAACAAACAGGTGTTCTACACCTTCTGCCATACAAAGCCTCAAAAGGTGCCATACCGATACTCGAGTGGAAACTGTTGTTGTAAGCGAACTCACACAACGGTAAGGCTTCATCCCACTGAGTCTTGAAATCTAACACACAAGCTCGAAGCATATCCTCAAGTGTCTGAATTGTCCTTTCTGACTGACCATCGGTCTGTGGGTGATAGGCTGTGCTGAACTGTAACTTCGTACCCATAGACTCATGCAATGTCTTCCAAAATCTTGAGACAAATCTGCTGTCTCTATCGGATGTGATGGAAACTGGCTGCCCATGACGGACTGACAATCTCTGTGACAAACAACTGTGCCAAAGGTAACATATGTATCTTCTTCCCAGTCTTCATCGGTAGGAAATGAGCTGACTTGGTGAGACGGTCCACTATGACCCAAATAGCATCACTTGCCCTTACTAGTCTTCGGTAAACCCGATATGAAGTCCATGGTAATATGGTCCCATTTCCATTCCGGAATCTCTAATGGTCGTAGTAACCCTGGAGGCTTCTGGTGTTCTGCCTTGATTAATTGACATATCATACAACGAGAGACGAAAGCTGCTATCTCTCTCTTCATGTTATTCCACCAAAATCTGCCCTTCAAATTCTGATACATTTTCGTACTGCCCGGGTGTATGGAATACTTGGTATTGTGAGCCTCAGACATGATATCATTCCTCAAGTCCTCCAAGTTAGGCACACACAGACGGTCTCGGTAATACAAAACTCCATCTACAGCACGAAAATTCGGGCGATCTGCTAAGTGCTCAGAAATCTTAGCCAACTCTGGGTCTTGTAACTGATTCTCTTTGATCTTCTGAATGAACGAAGGTTCTGACACTGACATGTTTGCTAACATGACACCCTCTCTTAGTGGATGAAATTCTACTCCCAACTCTTCTAACTGTTGTACCACATAAGTCCCCCGAAGACTTGCCATGCTCACTGACTTTCTGCTCAAGGCATCTGCAACTACATTCGCTTTCCCCGGGTGATACTTGATTGGAAAATCATAGTCTTTAATATATTCCATCCATCTCCTCTGCCTCATGTTCAACTCCTTCTGAGAAAACAAGTACTGTAGGCTACGGTGATCGGAGTGAACCTCAAACTTTTCTCCATAGAGGTAGTGTCTCCACATCTTCAAAGCTAAAACAACTGCGGCTAACTCGAGATCATGTGTTGCATAGTTCTTCTCATGATCTTTCAACTGCCGGGACCCATATGCAATTACCTTCCCATCTTGCATTAACACGCATCCAAGTCCAACATTGGAAGCATCGGTAAAAATGGTAAAGCCGCCGCTCCCAGATGGCAAAGTAAGGACTGGAGCTGTAGTCAATCTCTTCTTTAGCTCTTGGAAACTAGCCTCACACTTGTCTGTCCAGACATATGGTGCATCCTTCCTTGTCAACTTCGTCAAAGGTGACGCAATCGACGAAAATCCTTGCACAAACCTCCGATAATATCCTGCCAATCCAAGAAAACTCCTGATTTCTGATGCATTCTTCGGTCTATCCCAATCCATGACTGCCTCAATCTTGGACGGGTCCACTGATAATCCTTCTTTGGAGATGATATGACCCAAAAATGTGACTTGGTCTAACCAAAATTCACACTTACTAAGTTTTGCAAACAACTGATTCTCCCTCAAAAGCTGGAGTGCTATCCTCAAATGTTCTTCGTGCTCTTCTTTAGTCTTGGAATACACCAAAATATCATCAATAAACACCACTGTAAACTGATCCAAATACTCTGCAAATATTTTGTTCATCAATGCCATGAAAACTGCCGGTGCATTAGTCAAACCAAATGGCATCACTAGAAACTCATAGTGTCCATATCTCGTCCGAAAAGCTGTTTTTGGCACATCTGCATCTCTAACTCTCAACTGATGGTAGCCTGACCTCAAATCAATCTTCGAAAAGTAAGCAGCTCCTTGCAACTGATCAAACAATTCATCTATCCTTGGCAATGGATATTTATTTTTGATGGTCACTTGGTTCAATCTTCTATAGTCAATACACATTCTCCTAGAGCCATCCTTCTTCTTCACAAACAAAACTGGTGCTCCCCACGGTGACACGCTAGGTCTCACAAAACCTTTGTTCAAAAGTTCTTGCAATTGCGTCTTCAACTCTCCCAATTCTGTCGGGGCCATTCTGTAAGGTGCGATAGATATCGGAGCAGGTCCCCGGTAACAACTCAATAGTGAAGTCTATCTCTCTAATGGGTGGCAATCCTGGTATCTCCTCCGGGAAAACATCCGGAAACTCACAAACAATTGGGATCTCCTCCACCCCTTGGGACCGTTTATCCTCCGTGATAAACGCCAAATAACCCTCACAACCACTTTTCAGAAGTCTATCAGCCTTCAATGCTGAAATAAATCCTGCACCAGAATTACTCCTCTCTCCCTGAAACAACACCCCTGCTTGGGTCTCCTCTAACTTAAAAGTTAGGGTTTTATGGAAACAATCCATCGTAGCATGGTATCCTGCTAACCAATCCATCCCTAGGTTGACATCAAAATCCTGCATCTCTAACAAAATGAGATCTGCCGGTAATACTACTTCTCCTATCATGACTGGACAACTAGGGTAAAAAGTTCTACAAACAACTTCCTTACCTAAAGGGGTAGTCACAGTCAAAATGAAACTCAACTCTCTAGCATGCATATCAATCAACTTAGCAAATTTTGGAGATAGGAATGAGTGAGTAGAGCCAGGGTCAAACAAAACCTTAGCATCAAAACCACAGACGAGAAGTGTACCTTCCACTACATTGCCTTCAGCCTCTGCATCAGCTCTATTGACAGCATAGAGTTGTGCCCTTTGTTGTGGCCTGTTCTGTCCTTGCTGTTGCCTGCCTTGTGGTGCATTCCTGTTCTGATTCTGAGGACGCTGATTCTGATTTTGATTCTGCCCTTGCTGACGGGCCTGTTGTTGCTGTTGTTGCTGTGGCCTAAACTGTTGCTGAGGTGCCTGTTGTTGTAGTGGCCTTGCTTGATTCTGAACTACTAACGCATTCTGAGGTGGTGCCTGACGCTGTACTCCCTGCTGCTGTCTATTCTGTCTATCTGGCCTTGGGCAATCCCTCATCTGGTGGTCCAATGAACCACATCTAAAACATGCCCCTGTGATAGAACGACATTGGGCATTCCCATGATATTTTCCACAATGGATACAAACTCCTTGATTCTGTGCATTCTGCTCTTGTCTTGGCCTCTTGTTCTGATTGTTCCTTTGTTGATAGTTCTGCTGCTGGCCTTGACCCTTTCCTTGGTTCTTGATGATCTTGTTGTGGAAGTTCTCAAATTTGTATGCTCTCTTGATAGCTTCTTCAAAGGTAACGGGTGGTACAACCCCGGTAGCATCCCTCTCAATAATCGGATGAAGTCCCTCAAGGAACTTGGTTATCTTCTTCTCTTCTGTGTCTACTAACTCCGGTGCATACCTTGACAATCTCTCAAATTTGGTGAGGTATTCGAGGACTGTCATGTTTCCTTGCACAAGTTGCTGAAATTCTACTGCCTTTTGCCTCTTGACATGTGTAGGTACATATTTCTCTCCAAACTGTCTCTTGAAGCTAGCCCAAGCTTCTGCATCAGCCATTGTCCTGTATTCTGCCTTGACGGTCTTCCACCAAATATCTGCTAAACCCACAAACATAGAGGCTGCAAGCTGTACACGTTCTACACCGGTACATATGAATATCTCAAATATGTTTTCGGTGTGCTCAAGCCAATCATCTGCTGCCATTGGATCCTCAGTCCCCAAAAATTCTTTCGGTCCTCTCTTCCTGAACCGCTCATACAACACATTAGGATCATTCCCTCTAATATTCACCGGACCAGGTGGTGCAACTGGGATTGGTTCCGGTCTCCTCTCCAATATCCCCAACAACTGTGCCTGCATTTGAGCTATCTCCCTAGCATGATCCTCGTCTTTCTTAAGCATCTGTTCTTGCAATCTGGTCTGTGTCTCATATGCTTGTGCTTGGAGCCTAGCCTGATTCTCATTGCCTGGCGTTGTTGGTCTATCATAGCCTGCATCATCTGTTGGAATTGGTTCTGCATGTTGTTGTCTTGTGGTTCCTCTCCAATAGGCTCCGTATTCTTACTGTTACTGGCAACGTGATTACTGATTGCAGTTCTTTTGCGAGGTGGCATAACGCTGCAAAACAAATTGTTAGCACATATAAATCAAGTACAGGGTGGTCACACATTGCTCACACGATTCTATCTAACGAATCCTCGCCACGTACTTAAGATTTCTAGTTTCTTTTAATTGCCTGAAACATGTCCCGCTCTGATACCAGTCCTGTCGCGACCCCCGGACCGGGAAACTAGGGGAAGGGAGGGATCCGAGTCCGGGAGTCGGGACGGTGGTGGGGTGATGCCGCGCCACGTGCATCTCTTTGGCTAAACCGCACACGGAATTAAAAGAATATTTATCCGTGCACGGGATTTCCCACAGGGTTCCGCGGTGAGGATTATCTTTACACATCATCTCACATATAACCATATCAAACATATTCTCAAGATTGCGGAAGCGTGTAGCAAACCATATTAGTACCATTCAATTCCATAAGCAAGACTGATTTATGATTAACATAACAAGATATCAGAATGAGCAATGATCATAAGCATATTTTCCCCAAAAGTAAAGTTAAGTATATTTACAAAATATCAGTTGATTAATGCCCCCAAAATAACGGTCAACAAAGACCGTACAACCAAATGAAACCTAAAACAAAGATATTATAAGTTCCCAAAGTGTATCGTTCTCAAGGCAAGGCCAAATGTCTACATGACATCATCGGCTTGCCACTCAATCACTCGTTGCGGTTCACCGACCGCCTCCTCCGGCTCCTCCTCAATGGCAATGAGCTCGGGACCTGAGTACCAAATAAATGGATCAGACACGACGGTCTGGCAGGTGGGTGAAAAGATATAACAATAATAAAACAATGATACTATGCAAGAGTTAAGAAAACCTGTGTATAAATAATGAATTTCGTAAGAAATAATGCATCATTTGTTAAACAATAACATGAACGATATAAAACAGTAGAGGTACCAAGGATAAGGAACTGTCAAGATGGCAACCCACACAAAGCTATATCCTCTCTCACCGAAGTGAAGAGAGCGCATACCCTAACAGGATCATTGACCTCAGTCACACGAGGTGAGGAGGGACAATGATAAATACTATAATATACATATATATATATATACTCTGCGGGACCACGGTAGCGAACCGGGTAAAAACTCTGCACATTCCAGACTGCAGCTGACTATCAGGAGGGGAAGGAACCCCAAGTCGGTGGATCAAACCGACGAGGTCGTCCCAGCTCAGTGGTGCCGACTCATAGGTCAAATACGATAAATCAAATCACATACACAGTAAGAAACGGGGTGCCAAGATGCACAAAATACACATTCACCTCAAGTTGACATATACCGGTTAGCAAAAGCTAAGCACATCTCTTCTAGTACTCTTGAAATAGTCCAGTCGTATCATATGGGTTGAAATCCCAAAATAGGAGTTTGGTTGAAAATCGAATACAAATAGTTTTCCATACCTTTACAGGCTAACAATGGGGTTTCTAGAATTGAATCAGTGCGAATAAGGTCCCGTATGTCAATCATGATGAAATTTTGGTACTCTTTAAGAGTTAAGGACATTCCGGGTCCTTATACACATTGGTCAATCTAGAAAATCTCATAGAATCTCCATGATGAGTTTCCCCTTCCTCCGGACTTCACGTAATGCCTTAAAAGTCCCTAAATAACAATGGGGCTCCAAATAATACCTCCCCACTACGACCCTTTGCAATTTACCCAATTCATTCATGGGTTTAAATGCATCCTTATAGGTTCAATGCCTTCAAATAAGAAGATAAGGGATAGAACTGAATTGGACTTGAGTATGGGCTGGGAATGAATCTGGAAAATAGTCCCACAATTCTCTCATTTTACAGTTCATCTCATTTCAGTCCGATCGATCGGGCTCCTTGGCCGATCGATCGGTCCTGAATTGCTTCCAGTTATTTACAGTCCGATCGATCGGACCTGATGGGCGATCGATCGGTCCTGCAAACCCTCTCAGTTATTTACAGTCCGATCGATCGGACCTGATGGGCGATCGATCGGTCCTGAAAACCCTCTCAGTTATTTACAGTCCGATCGATCGGACCTGATGGGCGATCGATCGGTCCTGTAACGAATCTCAACCCATTTGGTTGAATTCTTCTCTTGTCCAACTCCTATCCATTTCCTTTCTTTCCCCTTCTTCCATACATATCTTCACGAATAATTGGGCTATTCCTTGACCACATTATCTCATCAAATCATCATTCAAAAATCAATAAGACTAAACCATCAAACATGATAAATCATTAAAACCATTAATGAAGACAAATCAAGATCTTTGCAGAAAACATGATAAAACACATGAGAATCATTTCATCCACTTGCCTTGGGTCCAATTGCAAATCAAATTGAGCTCTAATCACCTCTTAGATCCCCAATCAAACACCTTTACACAAAACCCCCAAATCCAAACCCTAGATTATCAAAATCCAATTAAAACAAGATGGAATCTTCCAATAATTGAAATAGAGCTACCCAAGGGCTAAACAAACAAGATTATAAAACTTTTAGGAAGATCACTTACAAGTAAGTTCTTCAAAAAGCAAGGTGTTGTCCAAAGTAAGTTTTGGAGTGGGCGGTTTTCTTCAAAAATGGTGTCAAGATGAAGCCCTTGAGATGAGGAAGAAGATTGTAGCTTCTAATCTTCCATTAGCACTAGTTTAGTGGGGGATTGAAGATGAAGAGGCAAGAAAAGGTAAAGGAAAACCCTTAGGGCTGGGGTTTCTCTTCTCCTCTAGGGTTTTTGCCAGAAATGGGAAAAATGAAGAAGAAGCTTTCTATATATAGTAAGTGAGGATGGGGCCCACAACTTAAAGAACTTCTCGGGCTCAAAACATGGTCTTCGGGGCTTCAAACGAATTCGACGAAGAAGACAAAGTTGCTCGGCAAAATTTCTAGTTTCCAAAAAGTATATATTTTGCACATTTTGGTGACATTGAAATCGGTGTCCAGATTTTTGGTAAAAAGACCATTTTGCCCTCAATTAGTGAGAAATCGGGTTTAAGGTCTTCAAATGAAAACGATGTCAACATGAAAGTTGTAGGGATTAACAAGATAAGTCCAATGGGGTTAAAAACACGATTTTTGGAAATCATCGGTAACCCCCAATCTCACACAATTCTTAAGAAGAACCCCCAAAGGGTCCCACAAATAAAAAGGCTCTCCAAATTCCCCAAAGCTATCATAAAAGCTATTCTAATCCCTAACTAATCCAAAACCACTAAGCATACTTAAAACTAAAACACAACTTAAAAAACTCTAAACGAGGTCTCTCGGGTCGGGGTCTTACACACCATACTATTATATCATTTACGCATTCAATGCACGTCGTAAATGACGCGTTGTAAAAGCCCTGAAATGGTGTAGTGAGGCCTGTTCCTTAATAAACACAAATACACATCTGATCTTATTGAGTTTGTTGATCTACATAAATCTTCGCCAGTTGATACACCTGTAGAGGTCAACCTTAAATTGAGTAAAGATGATGGTGACCTTCTTCCTAATCCACATACCTATAGGGGCCTGGTGGGCAGCCTTGTCTATCTCACCATCACTCGCCCGAATATCTCTTATCCTGTCAATCTTGTGAGCCAATTCATGACATCTCGTAGACACATTCATTTGACCGCTGTCAAGTGCATTATCCAGTATTTATTGGGCACTGTCACTTGTGGTTTATATTATCCCAAGGATAATCCTCTTCAGTTGACCGCTTATGCAGATGCTGACTGGGTGGGCTGTCAGGATACTAGTCGATCTACTATAAGTTGGTGCATGTATCTTGGCAATTCTTTAATTTCTTGGAGATGCAAGAAACAAGAACGTGTTTCTCGATCTTTTATCGATGTGGAATATAGGGCAATGTCTTTCGCATGTTCAGAAATCTTATGGCTATGGGGACTTCTTTCAGAACTCGGATTTACACAACCATCTCCTACATCCTTGCATGCAGATAATATTGGGGCTATCGGGACATTTGAAAATCATGACTTTCATGAACGCACCGAACATATTGAGGTGGACTTTCACTTTATTCAGGATGAATTGAAGCGTGGTGTCATTTCTTACCTCATGTCCCTACTGACCTTCAATTTGCTGACATCTTCACCAAAGGACTTCCTCAGCCTCAACATTAGTTTCTAGTTTTCAAATTGCTGCTTTATGAATCCCCCACATCAATTTGAGGGGGGTGTCAATCTAGGAACTCTAATTGTATTAGAAGAAAGTTAGCTATAACTTAGGAACTCTAATTATATTAAAAAGTGAGCTATTGTATTAGAAAGTTAGCTATAACTTAGGAAGTTGATTTGTTTGAGGATGCTAATAATAGGGTAATCAATCCCTATATAATGAGAAGGTTACAACCCTAAAGGGGACATGTTTTCCTCCTCCAATATTACTGTTCTCTTCATGCATGTGAAACTATCAATTAAGGCCTAACACAAGCATTTAACATGGATTATAACTAGGTCATTCACAAATCATATATCCATAAATCAAGTAATCCCAATTTACACATACATGATACATGACATATAATTCACACATATTTACTTGCCCTAGAGATCTTCTAATATGGAAATCCACCTTGCTACACCTTCAATTAGACCTTCCCCACGAGCTGCAGTGAAACCCCCCAGTTTCTAACCCTAAATGAGCTCCTAAAACAACAAACACAAGGAAATCTAAGGATTAAGGCATGCATACAAGGGATTAAGGTTAAAGAGGAGGATAAATGGAGGAAAATGAAAGAGATTGGCTTACCAAGGAAAAGGAGCTCAGTTGGTGGCTGGCCGAAAGGTTTATGTTGGTTGCTGGCGAGTAAGGAGGGAGGAGGTGGTGGAGATGAAGGAGAGGCTTGGTGGAGCTTGCCTTCGGGTAGGGAAGCAAGGAGGAGAAGAGGGAAGGGAGGGAAATGGAGAAGGAGAGGAGAAATGGGAAGAGAAAGGAAGAAGAGGAGATGAGGATCGGTGGAGAGGAGGGAGGGGTTATAAGCATAGTTGTCAAGTTCGGTTCGTTTCAGACGAAATGTTCGATTTATCTCGTTTCGTAGCAAAAAACGAACTGAACATCTCGTTTGAAGATGTTCGGTTCAAAATTCGTTTAAATTCGTCTGAATAACAGGGTTTCATTTTAAAAGCCCTAACTTCGGGCGAACAATATCCAAAACTGTTGATTCGGACGAATCCAAGATGGCTGTTGAAATTCCAGCCTTGATTTGGGGATTCGACAAATCGAATGGGAGAAATAAATGAAATTAATCGAAATACCTCGTCTCATCTAGCATCGAGGAGAGAGCTTTGACTGAGCCAACGCCTCATTTCATATTCGTTCCTCTATTTGAGACTGTTGGATGCAATCCTTTGTCGCCTTGGGTGCGTCTCCTTTGTTGCAGAGGGCTGTCGTTGGTGCCATCATCGGATTTCTTTACGGAAAAGCCACCGGAGAACCTGCTATGCCGATCTCTCCCTCTCCTTCCATTTCTTCTTCGTTTCCTTTTCATTTCCTTCGTCTGGATTTCGTGCTAAATGGATTTCTAACTTCGGGTGGACCTTTTTACAAAGGTGTTGAGATGATTACCTTTTAAGCAATGGTTCTGACGAGTGCCATAATGTGAGGCCCACTTTCTAGGCCCGTTCTGATGAGTGCCAGAATGCCAGGCCCACTCTTTTTTTTTAGCTAACAGAACATGAGGCCCACTTTATTTATTTATTTATTTGGCTAAGAGAACATGAGGCCCACTTTGAATTCTTTTTAGACTTTATTTGATGTTATTAAATATTCCATCAAACCATTGGTCTTGATGAGTTACAAAATGTCAGGCCCACTTACATGTCACCATTCAAATGTCTATATTTCTTTAATTTGATGATGTGACCTAATTTATTGTAATAAACATTGAAATGTCTCAACTGACTATTAATATTGAATGTGAGGCCCACTTACTGCCAATTTGTGAAATACATGGTGCATCTCCTTTCTCTTACTACTAATATTTAAATATTAATTTTTGGAAACTACATTTGTGATGCTTAGTAGAATGAAAATTTTCTATATGTTTTTAATATATATATTCCGAAATAAATTTCCGAATTGGAAAGCGAAATGTCTGAATCGACTGAAACATTTCATTTTGGAGCCAAGCCGAAATGGTTATAGGGGCTAAGCTCCCTGAAATTATGAAAACATCACCCACATTCATATTTGGGAAAATTTGAGAAAATGAGGGTCTTCCGAGTATCAAAAGGGTGTACAAAATTATCCGTGATCCGACCCGACATGGTGACCCGACCCGACCGTGGGTCAATGGGTGGGTCATGTTACCCGATTTCCAGTGCTCGATTCGACCCGTGACCGTCGGTATCGGGTCACGGGTCTAACAGGTCGGGTCACCGGGTGACCCGTGAACTCGGTAACTTGTCTATCATGCATGAACCATGGTGCATTGCCTAACATGTAGCTTCTGGGTGCATCTGCAGCCTTTCTTGTATGAATAGTTGAATACCCCCAAAACTCTTGAAATTAGATATTTTTGGCCTCTGTAAAGTATGGTGGGCCCCCAGCCTAGAATTCAAAGGATCTCATTCAATAATCTGGAATCTGTTCATTAAGTGGGCCCAAATGCAAGTATAAGATGGACACCTGTGAATGAATCCACTTGATTTCTGGCCCAAATCCAGGCCAGATTCTATGGGCTTGGGACCTGGACCAAACCGGGCACTATAAGGGGGACTGAGTCCTCTTGATAAATGTTCGATCCTGGGTCCTCCTCTAACAAGTTCAAACTTTTGGATCCATTTGGGTCTGTATCCACAATTAATCTGAATAAAGTGTTACCAGATTTCCTCACCAGTCCATAGGGCAGGGCGCAGGTCCATAGACAGGCCCCTATCAACAAAAGGCCCCACCTGACACTAGTAAATGTGCAGCATTGGTACCATGGAGGGCAGTGGGCACATGAGATTTCATTAACTCTACCTGTTGATTCCAGGTTCAGGATGATTATTCAACCCAATCAATAAATGGGCAAGGTATCATTGATTGAACACATCTATTGACATTGTTTGTATCCTTTTTAATTAAATTACATTTTTTTTTACAATTTCTTTTAGACCCGAATCCGACCCGTGACCCGTGACCCGACCGACCCGTGACCCAAACGGGTCGGGTTCAGGTGGGTTTTCACCCACATAAATGTGGTCGGGTCGGGTTGGGTTTCACCCTGAAACCCGCCGGTTTAACCCGTTGTACACCACCCGTATGGGACCTTAACGAAAGTTTTATGAAATAAAATAACACGAGCACAAGATAAACCCCAACTTTTCTAAAAATGCCGCTTACCCTGAATTTGGTCTAAACACACTCAAAACTTCCCAGCTCGTAAACTAACATGCTAACCTAGTTAATTGACATCCAAACAAGTCTTGTTGACCTACTTTTGAAAATACCCAAAATACCCTCATAATGCCGAATGACTAAACTACCCTTTCGAAGCCTGAACTTAGTCTAATTGTGATCAAACCACTAGCCTAACACTTAAACTTATCTAATTCACCCCTAATCATGATTTATCACCACTTAACATAATTATCTATAGGACCAGGGCCTTGCAAATGTCATGTTATCTCTTTCAATAACTTTTTTTTGTTTAAAGGGTAATTGTATTAATGAGAGAGAAGAAAGTATACAGAGGCCAAGGAAGCCTCAAAGAAAGGGAAAATACAAGAGAAGAAAAACCAAAAGACCCTGAGAAGATACAAAAGCCAGGGGGGATTCAATTATAAATGAGATTTACAGGAATATTCAAAAGTCTGAAGAGGGAGGTGAGTTGGTGGCTGGCAAAAGGTTTTGAGATCCTTTCAGGGAGATACCCAGATCATCATGCAGATTAAGTAAAATCTGATTAAGGGAAGGATGATGGTCATCAAAAAGAGCTGCATTTCTTGCCTTCCATATGGTATGAAGAACAGAGAGAAAGACTGCTGCCATGAAGAGCTTCCCAGCTGAGTCATTTCCTGTCGAGAGAGCATGCCAAATAGAAGAGACAGAGCATGAGGTCGGGTGCAATGCATTTGAGGAAAGCAGCAGCCATTGCCAGAGAGAAAGAGCAAAAGGGCAGGAGAAGAAAAGGTGGCTGGTTGAGTCTTCTCCGCTGAGACATAGACTGCACCTCGAAGCTAAGGAGAAGCCAATTTGCTGCAGACGCGAATCAGAGGGTGTTCTGTTAAGCATTAGTCTCCAACCAAAACAGCTGACTCTGGGAAGGGAGATACCGTTCCAAATGAGAGAAGGCCAATTGAGGATGATGCCTCTCTGTCTGATTACATTCCAGGCTGTTTTCAGGGAAAGCTAGCCATCAGCAGACTCTCTCCAGTAGAGAGTGTCTCTAGTAGCGTGGTTGGGAGAGAGGTAAGAGGTAGCATTATCGAGCAGGTCTTGAACAGGAGTTGGCAGATTCAGGGGGATATGCCAAGAGCCAGAGTGGAAGAGGGAGGCCAGCCTTTGGTCCAGAGGAAAGTGCAGATTGGGGAAGACTGCAGAGAGAGGTCTGTCTCCACACCATGTATCATGCCAGAGGTTGATGTCTTTGCCATTGCCAAGGCCCAGGCACTGCCCTGGTGAAGAAGATGAGCAAGACGACGAACTTTTTTCCAAATGCAGGAGCCATAGATGGTATTAGCAGGGTCCCAGATGCTGCTGAGCTTGAAGTAACGGTCCCTGAACCATGCAGACCAGATGGTGTTCATGGTGGAAGCCTGCCAGCCCAACTTGATGAAAGCTGCGTTGTTGACTTCGCTGATCCTTCTGATGCCGAGGCCGCCTTCTGACTTTGGGAGGGTCACTTGGGACCAATTGACGTGGTTGATCTTAGAGGAGGGAGCACTGCCAGACCATAGGAACCTTCTCATCAATCTTTCAATGGCTTTACATATAGAGACAGGGAGAGGAAGGATGGAGGCTGTGTGTAATGGGATGCAGGAGAGTACGTGCTTAATGAGGATCAGTCTACCTGCAAAAGAGAGAAATTTGGCTTTCCAAGCTGACAGCCTTGCTAGAATGGAATCCAGCAGAGGGAGGAAGTGAGCTTGCTTCGGAGTGCCGAAAACTATAGGAAATCCCAAATACTTTAGCTGAGCCTGGCACTGCTGCAGACCAAGGATAGAGCAGATTCTGGACTTCCTACGAGTCCCACATTTGCCAATGAAGAGCTGACTCTTGCGAAGGTTGATTTGCTGGCCAGAGGAGGATTGGTACAGCTCCAGCAGGTCTTGAATAGCTAGCACTCCTGAGGTGGTGCCTTTCATGAAGATGATAATGTCATCCGCATAGAGGAGGTGGCAAGGGGTGGAGGGAACTGAGGATAGGGGAAGGATGGTCCTTTGAGATTGAAGGTTGTGGAGATGAAGGCTGAGAATTTCCTCTGCAAGGATAAACAGGTAAGGTGATAGTGGGTCGCCTTGTCGAAGACCACAGTGGGAGCTGAAAAAACCATGAGGGGTTCGGTTGATCAAAACAGAGCATCTGGTTGTGCAAATACATTCTCGCATGAGGGAGATCCAGTCTTCAGAGAAGTTAAAAAACCTGAGGGCAGAGAAAAGGAATTGCCAATTGAGCTTATCAAAAGCTTTGGAAATGTCTAGCTTGAGGCAAAGGGAGCCTTTACTGAGCTTGGAGTTGAGCTTCTGGAATAGCTCGAAGGTCAAGGCTGCATGGTGATGGATTGATCTGCCTTGGATGAAAGCTGCTTGATAGGAGGATATCAATTTTGGGAGGAGCTTGGTTAGTCTGGAAGATAGGATTTTGGATATGATTTTGTAGGAGAAGTTCAGCAGGCTAATAGGTCTGTAGTCAGCAAAGGTGGCAGGGGAGTTGGTTTTGGGGATGAGAGCAAGGAAGAAAGTATTAGAGGCTTTGAGGATTCTCTTGGATTGAAAGAAGTGCTGCACTGCTGAGGTTACTGAAGGTCCTATAATGCCCCAAGCAGCTGTGAAGAAAGCGCCATTGAAGCCATCTGGGCCTGGAGAACTGTTTCTTTTGAGGGCAAAGACTGCCTCTTTGATCTCGGAGTCAGCAGGGATAGAAACAAGGGTAGTGTTTTCCAGGTCTGTTACCTTGGGGCTATCAGATTGAAAGAGAATTTGGTGAAGCTGGCCATCATGAGGTTTGTAGAGGTTGGAGAAGAAGTCTACTGCTTGAGCTTGGATGATGGAGGGATCATCAGTTTGTTTGCCATTGACAGTGATGTGGTTGATTCTATTGAAAGAGCTCCTGGCTTTTGCAGATTGGTGGAAGAACTTAGTGTTCAAGTCTCCCTCCTTGAGCCAAGAGTTCCTGGATCTCTGTTTCCAGTGAATTTCTTGGGCTTTTAGAGCTTCATGGAGACTAAGCTTTGCTGCCAGAAGGTCATTCCTAAGAGAGTCCGAAGGGGAGGAGTCAAAGTTCTGTTGGCACCTTAGGACAGAACTTCCGCAGAAAGAATGTTTTGGTGGATGTGGCCATAGGTGGCCTTGCTCCAGATTTTCAAGGACTGTTTAAGAGCTTTGAGCTGCTGGGCTAGGATGAACTGGGGATTCCCAGCAATGGGAGTAGCCCAGTTGGAAGCAACAACATCAAGGAAGGAAGGGTGGAGGAGCCATTTATTCTCAAACTTGAAGGGGGCTTTAGGGGCTGGGGGAAGGTTGGAATGGGTGAGAAGGATAGGACTGTGGTCAGAGGAGATCCTAGGGAGGTGAAGAAGCAAAGGGTCAGGGTAACAGTCCAGCCAGTGAGAGTTCACTAGAGCTCTGTCGAGTCTTGCTGCTACATAGGAGAGGCCTTGCCTATTGTTGGACCAAGTGAATTTGCTACCAGAGTAGAGGGTATCAGAGAGGCCAGCTTGAAGCACCGTCGATTGGAAGTCCTTGAGGGAGGAGGGGGAGGCTTGGCGGAGACTGAGCTTCTCATTGTGGGAGAGAATGGCGTTAAAGTCACCTAGGACACACCAGGGAAGGGAGGTTTGGGAGGTGTCAATTAATACTTTCCAAAGGTCTTTCCTAAGAGTATGGTTGGTGGATCCATAGACTCCTGTGATGAGGGAAGAGTGACCAGAGTTTGGGTTATGAAGGAGAAGAGTTAGGTGCTGGGATGAAACATTGAGGACAGAGGTAGTGAGGTGGTGGGAAGATTTTGAGAAGCACCAAAGATTTGGGGTAGCTAAAGATTGATGGTTTGAGTGGAAAGTGTCAAAACCCAAATTAAGCAGACCAAGAGAATTGGTGGACGAGAAGCTAGACATTGGTTCAGAGATGAAAATAAAGTCAGGGAGATGGGAGCGGATCAGGTTAGCCAAAGCTCTGATGGTAGGGGAGTTGGCTATTCCCCTACAGTTCCAGTAAAGGATCTTTAACATGGTTAGGAGGGGGGGGGGAGGTGAACTTACTTCTAGACCTCCTAGTGATTGGACCAGAGACTGGGCATTTGGATTTCCCTTTGCCTTTGGAGTGGTG
Source organism: Litsea cubeba (assembly GCA_012931725.1). Lineage (NCBI taxonomy): Eukaryota > Viridiplantae > Streptophyta > Magnoliopsida > Laurales > Lauraceae > Litsea > Litsea cubeba. The sequence goes on along the minus strand of CM022945.1, from coordinate 154,072,312 downwards.
CTTGGAAGGGCCTGCAGGAGTAGTCCCAAGGTTCAAAGCCTGAGGGAGTTCGGCTGGAGGGGGTGAAGGAGGGTTGGCCAGAGGGGTGTCTGAAGGATGATGAAAGCCTGGTGGGGCACCTTCAGAGAGAGCCTGAAGATTGCGACCAAAGGGGTTTGGATTGGAGGTGGGGTCTGAAAGGGAACATTTATCAAGAATGTCAAAGGGATTGGATAAGTCAATGGTTGGAGGAGAGGTTTCTTTAAGGATGATAGAGACTACTTCAAAGGGTAGGTCATTGAGGGAAGGTTTGGAAGAGGAGAGGGTGAGAGTGTTAGCCTTAGAAAGAGACTTACTGGGAGAATTGGCTAAAGTCTTTGAGGATTTGGGATGATGAAGTGATAGAAAAGGCTGAGGAGAAGAGGAGGGGCAGGAAGTGATGGTGGTAGTAGTTGAGGAGGGGGGAGGCGGGTTGGATGCAGAGGTAGGAGGAGAGAGGGAGGATGGAACAGTGATGGTTGGGGGAGCCAAAGGAGGGTTGGTTGAGAGAGGGGGGGGGGGGGGAAACAGAGACTGAAGAGGGGGGGAATGGGTGAAAGGCAGGGGAGACTGAAGAGGGGGGGAATGGGTAGGCAGGGGCTGAATTGGGCTAGGGGGGGGGGGGGGGTTGGGGGGGGAGTGACAAAGGGGGGGAAACAGGGCCTAAGGAGTGGTTGCTGGGCTGAGGAGCTAGATGGCAATCTTGAGAGGAGTGGCCTGATTGAAAGCAGAGAGGGCAAGGGCAATGTTCATAGGAAACTGCAATTTCCAATTCCCCTTCACCCTGCAAGTCTACAAGGATGGTTTTGGGTTTAGGTTTGGAGAGGTCAATATTGACCTGGACCCTTGCAAAAGTTAGAATTCTTTGTGAGGAGGTAATTGCGTCTAGCTTGATTGGTTGGCCAATGGAGTTGGCTATGGAGAAAATGATGTGCTGGCTCCAGCAGTGGTAAGGCGGCCCTGAAAGTCTCACCCATACGGGGGAAAAGGAGGGCCAGACTGATTCGTCCTGACCAGGGGACCAGGGTTGGAAGAAGATTTTCTTCCTGTCTAAGGACAGAGGGGAGAGGCCCAGAATGAAGGCTTTATCTTCTGGTGAGTTAAAGCGGAAGATGAAGTGGCCTTTGATGGTAAGGGAAACCAAGCAAGGTCTGGAAAGGGCCCAGAATTTGGCCTTCTCTTCAACCCATTCTAGGGAGGGGCGTTTACCTGCAAATTTGCCTATGACAGAGAAATTGAAGGATTCCTTACTAGCGGATAGCACAGTTTGGGGGATGGATAAGGTCGGTCTACCATTAGTCCAGGTGGTAGGGGGATAGCTTGGAGGGTGGAAGGAAGGCTGTGGAAAAGCAAAGAGGTTTGCAAAGGAAGAAGGGGGGAAAATAGGTGTGCCAGAGGAGAGGCTGGGAGTAGGGGGAATTGCGGATGGTAAGGGAGGGAAGGCAGAGGGGTCAGGAGGGGGGGATAGGGGAAGGGAGGCAGAGTGGTGAAGAGGCTTGGTTGGGGGAAGAGATGGGGGGTTTGGAGGAGGAGGTCTGGAAGTACAAGGGGGGAAGTGGGTTGGCCGGACCGCAGCTGAAGGCGCTGGCCTGGGGGGAAAATGGGCGGGAGATGAATGAATTTGAAAAACTGGCAGGAGTGAAGAGGGGGGTTGGTTTAAAAGTGGGGGAGGGGAGGGGGAAAGCAGTGAGGGAGGAGGAAGGAGAGTTGACGGAGAAGAAGAAGAGGGTTGGGTCGACGAGGAGCTTGAGGGGAAATGGGCGGGAGAAGGAGGAATTTGAAAAACTGGCAAGAGCCGAGGAGGTTGGTTTAGAAGGGGGGGGGAAAGCAGAGGGGGAGGAGGGAGAAGAGATGACGAAGAAGAGAGGGGCGGGATCGGCGATGAAGAAGAGGGTGGGATTGGCGGAATCGTGATGAGGTTGGGAGAGTCTGGTGGCATTGGAAACCCTTCGGAGGAGACTGACAGAAGCAATGTTGAGATGTTTTGACAACTAACTTAATTTACTAGTAGGAAAAGTGAACAAGCATCACTACCTCTGTCCTCTTTCAATAACTAGGATAACATGATTTGATTCTCTTCTAATTTCGATGAGGCAGTCTTATGTTGATACCTTGACCTGATTTGATGCTGTTCTAATATCAAGTTTGAAAACATTTATAATTATATCTGGAATTTATTTTGGCCCATCTCGATTGTCCGATTTCTGATTTAAGCCTTTCCACTTGATCTGCCCTTATATTGATGGATAAAACTCCTTGCGTTTGCTCAATTTGAACCAAATATTTTAGTGTTTGATCAAAGGCTGAATCATATAAAATCTAGCACCTTGCTCCCACATTCGGGCAATATTGATCTGATTTAATGCTCTTTTAATTTCAAAACAGTTTTAATTATCTTTGGAATTTACTTTGGCCCCATCTTGATTGTCCAGTTTCTGATATAAGCCTTTCCACTTGATCCTGCCCTTATATTGATGGATAAAACCTGTTGATCATTGTGAGAATAGGTCAAATAATTTGCAGTGTATTTTTTTAAGGCAAAATTAGCGAAAGGTCCCTATAAGTCAATGTTTCCAGCCTCCAGTCCAAGGAAAAACTTTTTAAGGCCTATGGTCCACGCAGCTAGACTATTTGCAGCGAGAGGTCCCTAGGTACAATTTTCATGACTGAATTGCCCTTTCAACTGATTAGGCATAAAATTTTAAATTTTCAAAATTTGAAATCTTCCGTTCCCCTCCTCATTTTAAGTAGAGATTCTCTAAAATCCTCAAAATTTTGAGCCATTGCCGACAAATAATAGTATTGTTGTTGTTCCAAAACGAGTTGCAGATAATCAGAGAAGTCTGAACCAGAGATCGTCTTCGTCACAGATCCGATCTTCTCGTCTATGCAAAAAAGCTAATCCAGACTGATCGCCCATAACAGAGGATCCCGTTTCTGCCAGCTAGAGAGAAGCAGCGAGCAGGATCCGGATTCGCCCATCGCCGGAACCGGAAGAGCGGTCACCACGACAGATTAGAGAAGGGCTCGTCGCTTCTCATCGCTGGAACCGGAGAAGACAGAGAAGACCCTTTTCGCGTCGCTGCTGTCACCTGCGCATATCTTCCCAAGAGATTAGAGCCTGCGCAGCCGGAATCAGTCCGGAGTCCGCCTCGCTGCTGTCGTCCTCACTGTGCCGGCATCCCCGCTGCTGCTACTGGCCGCCGTTGACTGCGTGTCGCCGGAGTCTTCCGCCGCCGTCCCGCTCCTGCCGTGCCATCGCCGGGGAGGTAGAAGACTCCCGCAGTGTCTGTCTTGGTTCTGTTGCAGAACAGAACGATTGAAGGAGAAGACAGTATTGGGTTTGGTTCCAATTTCGGTCTGGGTCAGTTCCGCCTGACCCGTGAAGCCCAGCCTACAAACCAGACCAGATCAGGTCGGATTGGGTCAGTTCCGCCTGACCCGTGATGGGAGAAGCCCACTCCAGCAGCCGCTGATGTCAGCGTCACGTGAGGAAGGCAGCAGGGCTGTTATATCATTTTTTACAGATCTATATGAGTTTTTATGAAATTTATCTCAGTTTTTGTGAAATTTATCTAAGTTTTTCTAAAATTTATCTGAGTTTTAACAAAGTTATATGAATTTCTATAAAATTTATCTAAGTTTTTCATTTTTTGTCAAATTTATTTGAGTTTTTGCTCAAATTTATCTGAGTTCTGAAATAAATTTATTTGAGTTCTGAATAAATTTATCTGAGTTTTTTGCCAGAGAAGAAAGGCGGTAGGGCCGTTATACCATTCTTGACAAATATATATGAGTTTTTGTGAAACTTATCTAAGTTTTTATCAAGTTTATTTGACTTTTAACAAATTTATCTGAGTTTTTTCATTTTTTGTCAAATTTATTTGAGTTTTGCGCAAATTTATCTGAGTTTTGCTTAAATTTATCTGAGTTTGGCTAATTTATCTGAGTTCTATAATAAATTTATCTGAGTTCTGGACAAATCTAACTGAGTTTTTGGAAAATTTATTTGAGTTTATGGCAATTTTTTTTAAATTTAGAAAATTGGTTTATCTTAGTTTTGGCAAATGTATTTGCGTTTTTTAAATTTAATTGTATTTTTTAATTTTATTTAAGTCTTTTGAAATTTATTTGCTTCTTTTTAAATTTATTTACATTTTTTGAAATTTATTTGGATCTTTTGAAATTTATTTTCATCTTTTGAAATTTATTTATAATTTTTGAAATTTATTTGCGTCTTTTTAAATTGATTTTCAAGCTTTGAAATTTATTTATATTTTTTGAAATTTATTCATGCCTTTTTAAATTTCTCTGCGTTATTTATGAAATTTATTTGATATTTTTTTGAAATTATTTCATTTTATGAAATTTATTTGCTTTATTTTGATTTTATTTGTATTTTTCTAATTTATTTGTTTTTTTTAATTTTATTTATGTATTTTGAAATTTATTTTTGAAATTTGAAATTTATTTGGATCTTTTTTAATTTATTTGGCCAATTAAATGGTAGTTGACCATTATTAATGGCATATCCCACTAATCGTGGGATATGATTTTGAATCTTGGGATATGATTGTGAAGAAAGGGTAAATTAGACATTTTAGGTGTTCAAATTTGAAAAAAGGACCTATCACACTATGAAAAAAGATTGTGGACCTAAGGCAAGAAAGTGACATGTTCAGTGACCCGTCGCCGAATTCCCCTTTTTTTCATACATGACATGATAATAGAACATAATCTAGATATTTTAATCTATTCATCTAACCAAATAATGTCTAAGTCTAAATAAGTCAGACACATAAATAGTTTATGACCAATCCAAAATGAATTAAATAATTAAACCAGCTATGCTTAACTAAAGAACTAATAAAATCTCTGAGATTCTTCGAATCACCTCCAATGCATCACTCATTCCCCGAAAAAAACAAGTCTACTTGTCAACAACATCATCATTCTCAGCGCTACATCTTCATCTGAAGAATGTTAATTAATATTAGGTTTAGTTAAAACGGCTCAGTAAGTAAATAAATCCACACTACTAAATTATACAAAGAGCATGGCTCCCCTAAGCTCAAGTTTAGGGTAAGGTAAGCTCAAGTGTGTGGTGGGGCCTACTTGGGGACCCACATGGGGATAGGGGTGGGGGGGATTTCAAGGACTCCCTAAGATATTTCTCCTTGCAAAAAATCAGCCCCAACCGTAATTCCTATCATTTCATATGGGCCAAAGAGTTTAATGGTCAACAATCCATTCGGATTGATATACAGTCAATCCAACGGTCCAGTAAATTCGGATCTTACCAAAAGTTGGCGAACATGTGCAATTTAAGGGGGTCATGTGTTTGGTCCATTTGGATGGACCAAAGGTGGCCCCACAAGTACGAGCTTACGAAATTCTATCCCTAAGATCGAGCTTAGGGGAGCCTTAGCCATATGGAAGAGCAAGGCTCCCCTAAGCTCAAGTTTAGGGTAAGGTAAGCTCAAGTGTGTGGTGGGGCCCACTTGGGGACCCACATGGGGATAGGGGTGGGGGGATTTCAAGGACTCCCTAAGATATTTCTCCTTGTAAAAAATCAGCCCCAACCGTAATTTCTATCATTTCATATGGGCCAAAGAGTTTAATGGTCAACAATCCATTCAGATTGATATACAGTCAATCCAACGGTCCAGTAAATTCGGATCTTACCAAAAGTTGGCAAACATGTGCAATTTAAGGGGGTCATGTGTTTGGTTCATTTGGATGGACCAAAGGTGGCCCCACAAGTACGAGCTTACGAAATTCTATCCCTAAGCTTGAGCTTAGGGGAGCCTTAGCCATATGGAAGAGCAAGGCTCCCCTAAGCTCAAGTTTAGGGTAAGGTAAGCTCAAGTGTGTGGTGGAGCCCACTTGGGGACCCACATGGGGATAGGGGTGGGGGTGGATAGAATTTATATATATGAAGCTGAATGATTTCAATTGAGAAATCAATCAGTTGATTTTGACCTTCTAATTTATTTTGACCATTTGATAACTTCTCAATAATTCCTTCCATTTTGGTAACTGGACCCACTAATTCGCTATTGATTTTTTACTATTAAGGTTTGTCACTTCTCCAATAACTCCCGCCCATCACTCTTTAACTCCTCCCATCACTCTTCAAATTCTACCAAGAGACTTGTGCTGCAAATTCTACAAGTCAGCCATTAGAAACAAGGACAACCATGACCAATGATCTAACAACCCACATGCTCCCTCTAAGAAATATTTCAAAAGTAGAGATCGATCCTCCTCTGGCGAGGCGGCTCCCTCAAATGGTGATGTTTGTTGTTATGGTGATTCGGCAAACATTGTACAATTTTGAATGAGTTTTGTATGGTAATTGTTTGCTTCTAAGTTTGGGCAGTAGATTTTTCTTTTTACATGTATGTGGCTGGAGTAGTTTAAGGGTTTTGGATGTGTGGAGGATTGTGGTTGTAAATGGATTTCTTCTGAAATTCGCTTCTTTTGATGAGTTATGTTGATTTCTTGTAATAATTTTCTTTTTCTGTATAGTTGTGTTTGTTGATCTATTGCAAAAATCTTCCTATTAAATGTAGTCACAAAGTATTCATCGTTTCTAAGGAAAAAAGTAAAAAATAAAAAACAAAATAAAGAAAAGTATTCTTTGTTATGATCTATGATTTTCACGTACATTTCCTTTGGAAGGTTTGTACTTGCTTGAGTTTTAGGAGATTTTAATTTGTTAATTTTGTTGGAGGATGTATTGCATGTTCTCGTGTAGTCGTCCTAAAATTTTGAACAAGATCTTCTGTTGGAAGATTCAAAGGTGGTTCCTCCACAACATTTTCGGAGGCTTCTAGCTCAACGAAACCTTCTGGGGCTTCGAGGGCATTTCCAGACCAAGGCTTTGTTTCTTTCCATGGGTCTTCTTGATCGGTGATATTCTTAAGGCTTGCTATGAGATGGTCCCAATCGCCTGTTGAAACTTGGTCGAAGTAGGGTACTTCTTTTGGAGACAAGGGTTCTTATAGGTCAGAATACCACACGTCTGTGATATCGGACAATTCCTTTTCATCGTTAGAGAAATCATACCAATTGGATGAGCTTTTTGGATCCTTGTCAGGTGACTCACCGAATAGATATCAAGGGAGATTGATCTCTTCATGGATATGAGATGTTGAGGCTTGGTCGGCAAATCGACTTTTCAGCCTTTGTGTTAATTGTCTCAGCGGAGTGTCGGGATCATACCCTAACCCATGTGAAGACTTTTCTACATGGCCGTAGAGTCTCCATTCTTGCAGTTGGCTTTTGGTCAAGGCGGGCCCCAATGGCATGAGAATACCGCAGCCTACTCCCAAATCGACTGGTTTTGAGCGTCATAGCCCATTGTCGTCATAATAGCTTGTGCCACAGGACTATATAGGGATAGCTGAGGAAAACCTTCATTTTCGAAAGGTTCAAGCATGGAGTTTGATGAAGAAGCATCCGATCAATGGAAGAAGATCGGCCTTTCCTTTGTTGAAGTTGCCGGAACAATGAAGGAAGCAGACGTAAGATATTCTACGTCAACAAGTGTCTCCATTGGAGTAAGAGCAGGCTGAACTTGGTGAGTGTCAGCTTGGGTTGATGATGCGTCGTCTTCTGGCTCTAAACACGAAAGAGATAACAAATTTGCCCCAAGACTTATGCTTTGCCTTCTTCACTTTAGTTGTGATGACCTGAGGCTTTGAAGGTTTGAGGGAGATGAATAAGGGAGATTGATTACTCTCTTCGGATTTGCCGGAGGGGTTTTTTTCTTCCGGTGATTGTTGAGGAGCCTTGCCTTTATCTTTCTGAAGATTTTTGGCAAAGGATGCTATTTCTTTCTCTTATTCTTCTTTTTCACAGTCATACCTCTGGGAGTCTGCAAAGTGGACTTTTTTACCTTTCAAGGGTTTTCTGTCCGCAAACACTCGATATATCATGTTGTCGTCGCCAACGAACTTGATGCACTGATGTAGAGTTGAAGAGACTACACCATTCTCGTGTGTCCAAGGGCGTCCGAGAAGGATGTTGTAGCATGAAGGGATTTTTATTGCATTAACGGTGACCTCAGAGATAAGATCACCGATTTGCAACTTAAACCTGATTAAGCTGATAGGCCTTTGAGTGCTCCCATCGTATCCAAAGATAGATACAGATGTGTGGCTCAGCTTGCTTGATGGGATGCCCAACTCTTCGAGAGCCGAAGTGGAGATAGGTTGAGTGCAGAACCTGGGTCGATCTGAACTCTGTGCATAGGGATTTCCTTGATGTATCCTGGGAAGTACAGGGGTCAGTTGTGCCTTGTTTCGCCAAGTAGGAGGCCTTCCTTAGTGAAGGCAATGGTTGCACTGGCTGCTTTTTGAACCGAGAGGCGTTCAATGCAAGATCCCTCCGTTTTCTTCCTTTCTCCCTTTAAGGATGTTAGATATCGCGATCACTGAGAGGGGGGGGTGAATCAGTGATTCCTTAAAAACAGGTCCAATTTAACAACAAAAGCAAATCAAATCACATAAGGACACCAGATTTAACGTGGTTCACCGAAAGGCTACGTCCACGGTTTAAAGACTGTCCGAACACCGATCCGGAGCAGGTCTGAATCTATTTAGTCGCACCAACGACAAAGAGCACCAACCCTTAAGTTTCAGATAGCACCAACTATCTAGGAAGCACCTACTCCCTTTACAATTTATCTGCACCAACAGATAGGATCACCAAACCCCTAACACCAAGCACCAACTTGATGTTCTACAGAATTAAAGTAGAGAACTTTTCTACAGCCTTTCCCCTCTACAATCTCTCTCTCTCAATCCCTTACAAATTGAAAATTAAAGCATAAACAGAGAGACACTTATCTTATGGACGAATCACCATCTTCATGAGCGCATTCTCGTCCACACTTGCTATAGAAACGTGCAACACAACTGCACACAGCAACTGCTTCTTCTCCAATCACTCTTCTCTCCAAAACTCTTTCTTTTTGTTCTCTCTTCTCTTCTGTGTACTTGAAAACGAACCAATCAAGCCTTTATATAGGTTATGGTAACCCTTAAGAGTGTTCAAATTAGGCTAGAATTCGTTTAGAAAGAGTCCCAAACGAAATACATAAAAATCCTGAATTTTCGTGCACAATTTCTAATTTCTGCGCAATTCTGATTCCCGTGCTCGGTCGACATCATGGTGTCTTCGGTCAACCGACGACACACTGTGGAAGCAGATAATTGCCGTGCTCGGTCGACCGCATGGGGTCCCCGGTCGACCGGCTACACACTGTGGCAACAATTAACTGGGAGCTAACCTGGACTGTTTTCTGCAGGTTTCTCTTGCCCGGTCGACCGAATGAGGTGCCCGGTCGACCTGCCACTCTGCTTCAGGAATTCTGAATTCTTGAACTGTGTCAGTCTGTTTTCTCTTTGAAGCTCTATCAATACCACACTATCAACACCACACTTGTGACATTGTGTTGACAATAATTCCAATACAAAATGATACTTGAGATACTAAATTCTTCAATGCTTCATAAAACTTCTCAAGTCATCTCAAATTCCAACAATCTCCCCCTTTGGAATTGTTGGCAACACTTGGAACTTCAACACTTGAAACACTTTGAACCAGTTGACCTTCATGAAGCTTCTTCAGAACCATAGACCAACAGAATCAAGATCTTCACATTCTTGATACCAATCTCCCCCAAGCTATCATAGCATAACTTCTTCTAGCATAGCTTTCTCCTAGCATAACATTATTTTCTCCCCCTTTGACAACAAGTCCAAAGGGACCAACGAAGGAGCGAATAGTATATTCAAGGAATACAGTGCTCCCCCTTTCAAGCACATCTCCTAAGGATTAGGAGAGTGAGTAACTCCTAATTTTTTCCGGAGATACTCGAAGACTTCCTTTGGCAGAGGTTTTGTGAAGATATCAGCAACTTGCTCAGTAGTTGGAACATATTCCAACTTTACCTCACCGTCTGCAACCTTTTCCTTAAGAAAGTGATAGCGGATTGCAACATGCTTCGTTCTAGAATGCTGAACAGGATTCTTAGAGATGTGAATTGCACTTGTGTTGTCACAGAGGATCGGCGTATGATCCGTTGTCGGAACTCCTAGATCAGAGAGCATTTGCCGCATCCATAACACTTGCGTACAACAAGTTGCCGCTGCAATATATTCCGCTTCCGCTGTAGAAAGGGATACTGAATCTTGTTTCTTACTGTGCCATGCCACCAACCTTTCACCGAGATAGAATGCACCACCGCTTGTACTCTTGCGATCATCTATACATCCAGCCCAATCGGCGTCAGAGTATGCAACAAGAGTGAAGGATTTGCCTTTAGGATACCAAATACCAAGCTCCATGGTACCTTTCAGATATCGAAATATCCTTTTTACTGCTGTAAGGTGCGTCTCAGTTGGTGATGCTTGAAATCGAGCCACCATACATACTGTTTGCAAAAGATCCGATCTTGTTGCAGTCAAATAAAGCAAGCTTCCTATCATAGAACGATAAGTGGTGTGATCAACGGACGAACCCTTATCATCTTTGCTTAGCTTTGTGTTCGTTGTCATTGGTGTGCTCACTGGCTTGCTGTCTTCCATGTTAAAACGCTTCAGCATTTTCTTGATGTATTTCATCTGTGATATGAAGATACCATGTTTCAGCTGCTGAACTTGTAAACCAAGGAAGAACTTTAGTTCTCCAAGCATTGACATCTCAAATTCTTTCTTCATCTCTTCAGCAAAATTCCTGCACATTTCTTCATCATTACCACCAAAGATTATGTCATCGACATAAACAATGACAACCAGCTATTTGCTCAACTCTGTTTTGACATAAAGATTGCTATCAACCAGTCCTTTTCCAAAGCCGATCTTGCGGAGATAGAGGTCCAGCCTTGCATACCACGCCCTTGGCGCTTGTTTCAGCCCATAAAGAGCCTTTTTTCAACTTGCACACTAGGTCTGAATTTTTGCTAATAAGAAAACCATCAGGTTGCTCAATGTAGACCTCTTCTTCAAGTAATTCATTCAAGAAGGCTGACTTTACATCCATCTGAAATACCTTGAAGGTTTTGTATGCAGCCAATGCAAGAAACATACGAATGGCTTCCAGACGAGCCACCGGTGCAAAGGTCTCTTCAAAATCTATGCCTTCAACTTGAGCATAGCCTTTACAAACCAACCTTGCTTTGTTTCGTATGACCTGACCATCTTCATTCAGTTTTTTCCGAAAGACCCATTTAGTACCAATAACATTCTTATCGGTAGGTCTAGAAACTAGTTCCCATGTGGAGTTCTTCTCAATTTGCTCCAACTCCTCATGCATAGCTTTTAACCAACTTTCATCGAGACTGGCTTCAGCCACAGTCTTGGGTTCAATGGTGGACACAAGTGAGTAATTGCTAACTACACTTTGTCTTGTTTTAACACCGGCCTCAGGATCTCCAATGATTTGATCCTTAGGGTGTTGCTCTACCCAAGTGCTTTTTTTCTTAGGTGTAGCATCCTCTGAGTCATCCTTTGATTTCTCAGAATCATTAGGTTCAGCCACTTCATCATCAATCTCACTTGAGTCCTCATAAACTGGACTGTCATGATGAGTTACTTTCTTTGATTCACGGTTTTCATCAATTCTAACATCGGCACTTTCTATGATTTTTCTGGTCCTTTTGTTAAGACATCTGTAAGCCTTACTAGAGGAGGAGTAACCCAGAAATATACCTTCATCAGCTCTTTCATCAAATTTGCCCGGATTTTGTTCAAGACGCTTGATGTAACACTTGCTACCGAAGACTCTGAAGTGCTTGACTGTTGCTTTTCTCCCAAACCATAGCTCATAAGGAGTTTTGTCTTCGTGTGGCCTGATCAAGCATAGATTCTGAATGTATACAGCCGTATGGATTGCCTCCTTCCAGTATTTGTCAGCTAGCTTGCTCTCACTTAGCATTGTGCGAGCCATCTCTTGCACGGTGCGATTTTTCCGTTCCACAACTCCATTTTGCTGTGGAGTTCTAGGGGCTGAATATTGTCTTTGAATGCCATGGTGCTCACAATAGTTAGTGAACTCTTCAGATGTGAATTCACCTCCTCGATCAGACCTTAAAATCTTGATACGTTTTCCAAGCATATTTTCAACCTGTGCTTTAAACACTTTAAAACGATCAAGTGCTTGATGTTTATGCTTAAGAAACAATACCCATGTCATACGAGTATAATCATCAATGCATAACATAAAATACTTATCTCCATTGGTGCTTTGAGTTCGCATCGGTCCACAGAGATCAGTGTGCACTAGCTCAAGAGGTTTCTTTGAATGATGTTCCTTTGACTTGAACATTACCCTCGTTTGCTTTCCCTTTTGGCAAGAATCGCAAATGGGGTTGGAAGGCTTTTCAACTGTAGACATACCTCTGACAGCCTTTGAATTGCAAATCTTTGACATGTTATCAAAGTTTAGATGCCCAAGGCGTTTGTGCCACAACCAACTTTCCTCTGTCCGACTCATCAAGCAAGTCTTTTCAGCTCCATCTGACAATGTATAGAGATTTCCAGCAGTCCTAGATCCAGTAGCCACTGTTTTGCCGTTGCTACTCTTCTTGATAGCAAACCCATTCTTAGTGAAGACAACTTCGTGGCCTTTGTCACAGATCTGGCTCACACTAAGCAAGTTGTGTCTCAGTCCAGACACATATAAGACCTCGTCTGATCTGATCTTGTTTGCCTTTAGCTGAACAACACCTTTTCCGCAGATTTTGGCACCATCATTGTTACAAAACTTCACTGATCCGCCTTCATAGTGCTGTAATTTGACGAATTTTTCTTTATCACCTGTCATATGGCTTGAACAGCCACTATCAAGGACCCATGGTGCTGCCTTCTTTTGTGCATTGAATGCCGTTTGCACAATGAGAGATTCCTTGGAATTATCTTCCCTTTTCTTTGCCCTCCATGCCTTAACTAACTTGGGTTTCTTTTCAACCTGAAATTGGTTAGCTATAGGCAACCTACAATCCCTAGCCAAGTGTCCATAATTATAACACTTATGGCACTCAATTTTGTGGCCGTTTAGGATTGAGAAAGGGTTCCTAGTCACTAATGGACTGTTTCTAACATAGAATCTACAATCAGCTCTTTTATGTCCATATCTATTACAATGAAAGCAATAACCATAGAATCTGAACATTCTTCCTTTCTTAGGTGGCTGGTTAAACTCCACAAACCTTTTCTTATTGACCATCTCAATACTAGGCTGAATTTGAAGCTTTGTAGCCTTGAGAGGTATGGCACTTTGTTTCATAAACAAAGAAGGTGCAACTTTAGAGGACTCTCCGGTCTCAAATCCAATACCAAATTTATTGTGGAAGGGCTTTTGAAATTTCAGAATTTCATTTAGTTTCATTGTCCCTTCAATTGCTTGGAGCACTTTGAGTTTTTGGCGACTTTCCAAGTTTTCAGCCTTTGCTCTAGCGATTTCAGTTTCAAGTTTCATAGCCTCTTCCTTTTTTATACTTATTTGATTTTCAAGGACTTCCACCATTCTTTTATATTCTTCAACTTGAGTTTTCAAAGCAATAACTAAACTTTCAGATTCATGAAGAAGTTTCAGATTTTTCTTACTTGTTTTTCGTTCCATGCTAAGCTCCTCAAGTGCGGCAATGAGTTCTTCTTCAAGATTGACCTCAGCCTCCTCTTCCTCTTCCAGCTCTTGCTCCTCTTCTTCTTCAACAGTAACCATGAAGAGAGCTTCAGTTGCCTCGGCTGATTCATCATCGTCTGAAGTTTCAGACGTGCTGTCATTATATTGACTGATGAAGCTTTTTGCTTTGCTCCTCTTTCTGAAATTTTTCTTCCATTTACTCTTATCAACATAAGAGTCATCATCATTGTTTTCTTTCAGCGGACACTTCGCAGCAAAGTGACCAATACCGCCACAATTGAAGCATTTAAAGGGTAGCTTCCCTTTGTACTTTCCATTGCTTCCTTTCTTCAGCTTTCTAACTAATTGAGCCTCAAGCTCATCATCATCAGTATCAGCATCACTGCCAGTCTCTTTTCCCTTTTTCTGAACTTTGAAGGCCGCTTCTTTATCAGATGAAGACGTCTTACCTATGCAAATCTCATAGGCAGTGAGTGAACCATGCAACTCATCCATGGTAAACTCATTCAGATCCTTGGCTTCTTCCATGGCTGAGACTTTTGAATCAAACCGGGGAAGAAGAGATCTTAGAACCTTTTTGACGATTACTGGTTCTTTAATCTCCTCCCCTAGTCCACGAATGTCATTCGTGACTTCATTCACTCGTTGCATATACGAGTCAACATTCTCGCTTTCCTCCATGCGAAGAGACTCGAATTGAGAGCGATGAGTTTGCAATTTCGCTTCTTTGATCTTCTCATCTCCTTCATGAATGCTTTTCAATTTGTCCCATATTTCCTTGGCTGTTTTGCATGCAATTACTTTGACCAGCTCGCTGTCCACAAGGCCACTAAAGAGTGCATTCTGCGCCTTGGAGTCGTTGTCTGCTAACTTCTTCGTTGTAGCATCAGTGGGTACTATGGCAATATTGTAACCGACTCTAACGGTCTCCCAGGCATCATAGCCAAGTGATTTGATGAAAGCCTGCATTCTGATCTTCCAGAAGGAGTAATTAGAACCATCAAACAAAGGTGCTTTCTTATTCCCTGTATTGGATGCCATGTGATTTGACAAGAGATCACCCTTAGCGTGTTAAGCTTATCAAGGGAGCCTTACGCTCTGATACCAATTGTTAGATATCGCGATCACTAAGAGGGGGGGGGGGTGAATCAGTGATTCCTTAAAAACAGGTCCAATTTAACAACAAAAGCAAATCAAATCACACAAGGACACCAGATTTAACATGGTTCACCGAAAGGCTACGTCCACGGTTCAAAGACTGTCCGAACACCGATCCGGAGCAGGTCTGAATCTATTTAGTCGCACCAACGACAAAGAGAACCAACCCTTAAGTTTCAGATAGCACCAACTATCTAGAAAGCACCTACTCCCTTTACAATTTATCTGCACCAACAGATAGGATCACCAAACCCCTAACACCAAGCACCAACTTGATGTTCTACAGAATTAAAGTAGAGAACTTTTCTACAGCCTTTCCCCTCTACAATCTCTCTCTCTCAATCCCTTACAAATTGAAAATTAAAGCATAAACAAATTGAAAATTAAAGCATAAACAGAGAGACACTTATCTTATGGACGAATCACCATCTTCATGAGCGCATTCTCGTCCACACTTGCTGTAGAAACATGCAACACAACTGCACACAACAACTGCTTCTTCTCCAATCACTTTTCTCTCCAAAACTCTTTCTTTTTGTTCTCTCTTCTCTTCTGTGTACTTGAAAACAAACCAATCAAGCCTTTATATAGGTTATGGTAACCCTTAAGAGTGTTCAAATTAGGCTAGAATTCGTTTAGAAAGAGTCCCAAACGAAATACATAAAAATCCTGAATTTTCGTGCACAACTTCTAATTTCTGCGCAATTCTGATTCCCGTGCTCGGTCGACATCATGGTGTCTTCGGTCGACCGACGACACACTGTGGAAGCAGATAACTGTCATGCTCGGTCGACCGCATGGGGTCCCCGGTCGACCGGCTACACACTGTGGCAACAATTAACTGGGAGCTAACCTGGACTGTTTTCTGCAGGTTTCTCTTGCCCGGTCGACCGAATGAGGTGCCCGGTCGACCTGCCACTCTGCTTCAGGAATTCTGAATTCCTGAACTGTGTCAGTCTGTTTTCTCTTTGAAGCTCTATCAATACCACACTATCAACACCACACTTGTGACATTGTGTTGACAATAATTCCAATACAAAATGATACTTGAGATACTAAATTCTTCAATGCTTCATAAAACTTCTCAAGTCATCTCAAATTCCAACAAAGGAGGTTTCTGAGTTTTTGACCCGGTAGTCCATTTCAAATTGGAGGACTTACAGGGCATGCTTGTCGACATCCTCATTCAGCATTTGTAATTCTGATATGAAATTATCACGAGTGCGTGGAGACATTCGTAACAAGTCTAGGATGTGCAGTCGTGCAGGTATGTGCTTGAAATGTTTGATCAAGTCATACTTGAAAGCCTCCTTGGGGTCTGCGTGTTCATCATTGTTGCCACTAGGGGCGTTTACAGCATCTTTTCCCAAAGGATTTATAAAAGTAAAAGAAGATTGGTTGTAATTTTTGTAGTAGTGCCAGCCAGAGCGGGTGCCTCTACCAACTTCGAGAGCTTCTTGAGAAGGGTCTTCGTTCGAAAGATTGCCTTCGGGATCAATAGGCTGTTACTTTTCATTTACTAGGGATATGTCTGTAGCAGAGTTGCCATCCTCAGTGATTGTGTTGCATGGAGCATTTTCCGAGAACAAGTCCCGAACAACATCCAACAACCTTTCTTCTTTGTTGACCAATTCATCATCCCAAACTTCAATAGCTGGGGCTTCTTGATGATGATCAGTCAAGAAGGGTGTGAGTTCTGAAGTCACCTTCTCAGGAGACGACGCCTGGGGGGGGGGGGGTGATATCTCAGTGAAAGTCACTTAAGACGAGGTAGCTCCAGAAGATATGGTGCCAGACTTGGTCAGAGAGTAAGTAATCTCACCAGACGAGGCTTCAGAAAAGCTATGATCACGAATTATCACATTGCAGGCAGTTCTAATAGGAGACGCTACCAGAATCGATTGATGGGGGTAAGACTCATCCTCGGATGTAAGAGGTGTTGGAAATAGGGTGGGCCTCTATGATAGGTTTCAAAAACTTTTGACCCACTTGACGCAGGGATCAACTATCCAGAAGGCTATAAAACCCAATTCAAGATCTATGTCCTCAATCTCAGCCATCATGATCAGTAAATACAATCTATCTAGAAGATAGAACCAGCAACATATAAGCTACAAATAAATCTACAACATGCAAGGAAGTAGATTATACCTTTGGAGCTCAGTTGTGCTCTAATGGAGAAGTTGCGTCTTTCTTTGATGATGAAACGCTTTCACTAATCAAATAAGGATCTCCAAGACCTCTTGATCTTCCACGCTATGACCCGTATCAGATTCTCCTTTTTCTCAAGAAGACGGTGGGATCTCCAAGAGAAAACTACTAGGAACTCTAGGGAGGAACTAGAAAGAGAACTAGAAGAGGGAGAGGAGGAAGAACTCGTGCAACACTTGCACTAGGGAGGCTTGGGCGTGAATCCCAATGTATGGAGACTGCATGGACGTCCAAGGCCTCTTCTCCTCTTATTTATAGCTTTTGCAAGTTGCCTCCTCTTTACTAATTACAATAGAAGTCTTACTTCCATTAATTAGTAACTTACCATATCATAATTAGAAGTCTCACTTCAAATATGATCAGTATCTTTCTAATTCCTTTCTAATTAAAATAGAAGTCTCATTTCTACTAAAATTAGTAAGTCTACTATTACCACTATTAGAAGTCTCACTTTAAATAGAAATAGTAACTTTCCTTTTAGAGTTCAACTAGAATTAGATACTTTCTAATAATGATACTTTCTAATAATTGGGCTAGCGTGGGGACCACTAGGGATTCCTTAGAAAGCTGGCTCTAACTGGGACACGCGACCCCACATCTCATGTGCAATCCGGGCCCACAGTTAATTGCAAATAACTCCACTATATAAATGCAATTGAACTCCAGTCTTAGGAATATTACATAGAAGACCCTAAACTTCCACATTACCACAAGTAGACCCCTCTATCAATATCCATGGATCAATTGGACCTGTCTTCCAAACTAGATCCATATCTTATTATCCTTGAGCCCCAATTAATTATAATGATCATAGGTACCTTTCCAATTAACTCTTAATCGGAATGAGTGCGCACTTACCAATGATAAATCCTTTAATTGGCACAAGGGGATATTAGAGATAGATTCCATCTTGACCATTGCATGTTCCCACAGCTCTACTACCACGTACCCAAATCACCGAGGTGTTGACCTATAGTTGGCCTCACTCATTGGTGACTCAAAGCAAATGAATAGATAGAAACTTGAGTTCATTAATGTCTCAGGATTGAGAGCCTATTGCTAGGGAATTATGAGAGCAGACCTTAAAGTAAAGACAGTGTTTATAAGGTGCTTCTCATGGTCCTTCAATACATCCAATGTACCAACACTATGATCCAGAATCTTACATTCTGATGATCGAGACAAATCACACTATCTCATAGTGATCAAAATGCTGCAACCTTGTCAGTATGAGATGTCCAATCTCATCACTGGTTGTGAAGATATTTAAGTATAAGAATTATCACATTGCAGGCAGTTCTAATAGGAGACGCTACCAGAATGGACTGATGGGGGTAAGACTCATCCTCGGATGTAAGAGGATCATCAATCCAGTAGTTTTCTCCATTTTCAGGAGTTAAGGGAGGAGGTACCTGGTGGTCTCCAGGGACTTCCGGTTCTGGATTTTGATTAGGACGAAGCTCATTGACATGATCTTGCTCTTATTCTAGGGCAAGTCGTTGCAAGGACCTAGCACTTCGGACGCTTGAATTCTTGCTCTTGATCTTGTTATTGAGCTGTTGGCTTTATTTTGACAACCTCCCATTTTTCATCTTCCAAGAGATCAGGATATACCCATGTGGGTTGTCCGTTTGGTGTCGGGTAGGGAACCAACACTTCTAATGCTTGAATTCTTTTTATCACCTTGAAGGAAGTAGTGATCTTCTTCTTTAGCGATTTTGATGTATTTCCACATGACACCATGTTGACGGAGGTAGACCCATAGTTTTTGTCAAAGGTGATGACTCCATTTTTCCACATCTTGTTTATCTTCTCTCTCACAATGAAACATTGATTGAGAGGATGCGAGATCATCTGGTGGTATGGATAGTACCGAGGATCGTTGGTTTTGCCAACATCTCATGATCTTCTTAGTTCAGGGAAGGTGAGCTTGCCATTTGCCACAAGAGCCCTGAAGATCTCATTAACATCTTCATCGAACTCATATTTCTTTTTTACTCCCTCTTTGAAGGCATCAGAGAGTTTGGGTCTCTTACCGGCAGCTTTGTTTTCAGCTTTCTTTGGTGGCTGAGGAGCTGACTTAGTTTGCACATTGAGGACCTCGTTTTTCTTTGATTTTGATGTTGCAATGGCGATTGGTTACTTCCTTAATGATTTCTGACTGTTGAGGTCTTTAATCACCGTTTCAGCCTCCATGGAAGCTTCTAAGAGTTCTCCCAATTTTTTTGATTTGTTGCCGATGATCATGGAGCGGATCCTTGCTCTCATGTTGTTTCGGCAGATGTCGCCCAACGACGCTTGTGGCAGCACATCTGAGTATTTGTATGCGATTGCTTTCCACTTGTAAATGAAGTCGTATGTTGACTCATTCTCCCCCTGTTTTAGGCTGCACAGCTGAGCCATAGTAGCGGGATGATCCTCACATTTGAAATGAGTCAGGAAGCGTATCTCTAGTATGACCCAGTTTTAGATGGAGTCCTCCGGCAAAGTGGAGTACCAGTCAAAGGCCGTACCTTTAAGGGTACTAGTAAAGAGGCGGGTCTTGAGGGCATCTTGATCTACAATAGCTCCCGTCAAGATCTTGAAGTGGATGATATGTTGTCTGGCTGATCATTTCCCCGTATGTGTTTGGAGAGTAGGATGCTTGAATTTTGTGGGGAATGGGACTGAGTCCATCCATAAGGGATATGGTGGCTTGATCCCATGTTCTTTCAGTATATCTTCTTTTTTTGCTTTGGCAAGGATGTTGTCTACATCCTTTTCGGTAAGGGCGCGTGACTCATTGACTTCTCCATTTACCTTATCATCTTGAAGATTCGGAGGAGGTTCATTGTTCACCTGCTTTTGGAAGGCGAGGAGAAGGTTTTCCATCAGAGTTTCAATCCTCTGTTGGCCTTGTTCCAATTGCTGGATGCGTGTGAGCGCATCATCTTGAGGTGGATTGCGAGGTGGTGGCTCAGAATTTGTAGCCAGGATGTTCATCCCTCGGGATTCGAATGAAGAAATTGTCCTGGTGACTGAGCCGTGGCTCATTCTTTTTGATGAGGAGCTTAAGGAAGGATCACTCCACCGTCCTTGGCTTGAAGGGGCAGGAGATTCTTCTAAATGTCTTCTTGTCCTAGAGATGTTGCGAGTCACTGGACGTCGGACATGGATTTTGGTTGCTGACTTTTGGCGTCTCCTAGTTTTTCCAACCATATGGACAGTAGCAACTTGGTCGGGTCTTTCTTTTTCAACCCATTTGTGAGAGACTTGAAGTGTAGGATGCTGGGTCCTCTGCTTCTCTAGTCTCTTTCATCGATATGACGCGGAGCGGTGTACACGACGAGCGATTTGAGTTTCGGTCAGCTCTGGCTGGGCTTTGACAATGAAGGATGTGCTTCCTCAGGCACATCATCCGAGCATGTCTTCTTTGAAGGTAGGCAGAGAGAGGATACGGACCCGGTCCTTTGCATGTCGCAGCGAAGCTTTGAATTTTTCGAGTTCAGCACCTGTCGAGATGAGGGCTGACCCGAAGGATTGTAGGCCTTGGCAGTTGCTTGCATGATTTGATTTTGGGCTTGTAGGAACAAGCCGGCTCATGCTGGGTTCACTTGGTTGTCAAGTGGAAGATGGGTCTCTCCTCTTTCATGTAGGCAACAGGGTAGAACTGGTTATCCTTGGGTGGGGCCAGGTATGTTGGCTTTGTGGATGTTTGGGACCTTCTTTGTTTCGGCGAAAGTCTTGGGGACCAAGTCTTGGGATAGACCTGGTTGTTTGTGGGTTGAGGCTTGCGGGGGTGCCACGGGCTTTTTGGCAAGCGCGGTATCTTCTTCGAGAAGTGGGAATGGTCCCAGAGTCGCAAAGACGATAGTACGGGGAGTCGAGGTCGACCCGGAGTTCAGAGACTTACTGAGAAAGGTGACACTTCGACAGCTGACAGGGCGCTTGTGAGTGTGTATGTTTTGCTTCTGTTGAAGCATGACTTGGTGCTTGTTCTCATCAAAAGTAATGGTTAAAGAAAATGCAATTATTAGTTTTGAAAAATTTTTGAAACAAGACCACATCCATTAGTAATCACAAGAATATGTTGATCATAAATGGGAAAAACTATGATTTTCTCTTTTCAAATCGCTCGAGGGACATGGTCCGACCCAAGCGACATGAAGAAGGCAAAAAGCCATAGACGGTACAATTATTCTGATCGCAAGTATGGTGAGCCCATAATGAACGTTCCAGTGACTGCTAGAAGCAATTGTAAATCGAAATTCGACTTATCGAGAAGGAGGGCTTGCTCAAGGTAAGACGAATATAAGGTTGGAGTTACAAATGTGCCGGTCACGAATACAGTAGACCATGAAAGGGCGTACCAGTATTGCTAGGCACAAATGCTGGAAATCGCATCCATGTGATGGACATGAGATGGGATTCTCTTTTTTGAAAGGTCAAGACTGGATTTGTCAAAGAGAGCAAATGGTATTCCAATCCGAATACAGGCTCAACATTTCTACGTGCACCTATACCCAGAAGGGAAGGAACCACAATTTCTCGAATCTGGATCCAAAAGTGACGAGAGTTTTTATTTGAAAGGTCAAGATCGGATTCATCTAAGAGAACAAATGGTATTCCACTCAACATTTATGCGAGCACCGGTGCCCAGAAGGGAAGAGACCAAAATTTCTAAAATCTGAACCCAAAGATGATGGAAGTTTTTTTTTGAAGAATTTTTTTGTTTGAATGAAGATCTAAAAGCGAAAGAATTCACATAGGCCTCCTAATCCGGTCATATGAAACCTCAATTGATAGAATTGCCCCCAAGTAAGCGTAGGATTTCTTAATGAACCGTTTGGAGGACCCTTGCCTAGAACAGTCAAGTTGTCTCCCCACTCTGGACAAGGCTTTTATTGAATCAATCGTGGTGAAAGAACGCAATTGGTGCAACCTTAGAGTTATTCACCTCTTTTTCTTTTTGAAGATCCCTAATGAACTCATCGAAGAGAAACGATGGCTCATTCCACGATTCGAACCGGCTCAACATTTCTACAAGCGCATGAACGAAATGGAAAGGATCAAAGTTTCTCAATTTTGAATCCAAACTGAGAAATTTGGTTTTTTTTTTTGAAATCCCTAATGAACTCATCGAAGAGAAACGATGGCCCATTCCACGATTCGAACCGGTTCAACATTTCTGCAAGCGCATGAACGAAATGGAAAGGATTGAAGTTTCTCAATTTTAAATCCAAATTGAGAAATCTAATTTTTTTTTTAAGATCCCTAATGAACTCATCGAAGAGAAACGATGGCCCATACCACAATTAGAACTGGCTCAACATTTCTACAAGCACATGAACGAAATGGAAAGGATCAAAGTTTCTCAATTTTGAATCCAAACTGAGAAATCTAATTTTTTCAAGAGAAAGAGCGGAAATAGATTCAAAGATAGAATTAGAAATTTCAAAAAAAAAATCTCCTCTCATTTTTTTTAGATGTGAAACCCAACATAGGCCACCACCTAAATGAATTAAGAAATGGACGCATAAGCATAGAGCAAAAGGTATTGTATGCAAATATTCCCTTTTTAAGCATCATGTTCTCAAATGAACGAGTCCCACCAGGTGTGCCAGCTTGATGGACCGCGCTTCTGCCGCTCGGCGCTTACTGAGGTCGGTGGACGTGAGAGTCTGTGGGGTACGACCCTTACGCGCCCGGGAGGGCAAAGCGAGCATCAACATTTTTCTTTGTATGAGTGGGTGTGCCAGATTTTCTACTCTACTTGGAATTGCAAATGGTGATCCGGAGATCTACCTTCACAAGTAAAAAAGGAAATCAACTTCTTTCGAATTTTCATTGCACATATATTTAAGAAAAAAGACATGGTTTTGAAATGCCGTAAGAGGCGGTTTCATTTGTTTTGCCGTTAAAGGCGATGTTTACCGTAAAAGGCGATTTTTGGCATTTATAGCCGGTTTACAATTCTTATCAGTAGTGACAAACAAGAGTTGTGATTATTTTTCTCTTTAGAAAAATACAAACTACAATGAAAAGCAAGAAAATAAGGATCTAACTTCTCAGAAGATTGTGGGGGACTCGTTCAAATTGACGGTCGCAAGTCTTATGTGAACTTTGCCATCATCCATGCAGATTAGAACAGAGGATGCTCTGATTCGCTTGGTTCGGCTATAACCTCAGACTTTTAGAGGACAAAGACCAAAAGGAGGTCCTATGTCTAATAAAAAGCTAAGTAGATGGGCTGAAAAGCCACGTCTAAGCCATTGGAAGCAGAAGGAGAAGACAAGGACCTTGGGGACGGTGCCCCCCAAGGGACTTTTGTCACCTTGTAACGGTGGTCAGTGCAAAACTTCAGCATAGTTTTTTCTGTTTTTTCCAGGATTCTGTCTGTCTGGATTTTGGGATTTTCTGTGCTTTTTCTGGCGATGATCCATCTGGATTTCTTGGAATGACTCCTTTTTTTATAGGCCTTTGGTAGCCATTTAGGAGAGTTTATCGGCTTTAAATGTAATAAAGCCACATAATGGGAGGAGTTACAAGTTTTAATTCATTTATTTTGTAACTCCTTTTCCTTGGTTTTTGATTGGCCAGTGGAGAATTAAGGCATTTAATTATCTTTAATCACCATGATGGGAGAAGTTTCATGGTTTTAATGCCATGATCGCTTAGACTTGTAACTCCTTTTTCCTTGCTTCTGACTGGGCCGTCCAAAATAACGAGTTAATGACTGCAATAAATTGCCATAAATGGGTCAATTAACAACATTATGTAGTTGCCAAGTCGCTCGAAGAGTCGCGGGCTGTGCCACGTCTTTTGGAATTCTTCTGGTGATGATCATCGACAGATCTTCATGCTGATCGACATCGAAAGACCATCTAACTTCAGACATTAATTGCTAACAGCGGGCCGGTGCCACCTTTCTTATCGATTTCTCGATCGATCAGATAGAAAGTGCACTTCCTTGGTTTACCAGTTGGCGATCAAAGATGCTTTGATACTCTTGGAAACAGGCCCGTGATGTTGACGAAGATTGATGGATTTGGTGCCTCGAAAGTCAGAATTTTGAAAAACCACAGGGGCCTGAAATCTCGAAAAACGCCCTTTCGGCGGAAATCCGGCGACCCGGATTTCCAAGGTCGCTGGCGACCATGGGCCATGGTCATGGAGACCATGGGGCGCGGTCGCCGGCAACCATGGGCCAAGGTCGCCAGCGACCATGGGGTCCGGACCTTTTAGGTCGTCGATTTTCGGCCGTTTCGTCCGTCTTTTTCGATTCTTTTTTTCTTCTGTAATTTACCTTACATTTTTGCAAATTTATTGGCCTGATTTCCCTATAGAAAACTTGATGAGAATCCTTGCAAATTGGGGTGCAAAGTTTCCGATTTTCCAGGAAAGCCGAAGATTTTG
This sequence comes from Litsea cubeba, assembly GCA_012931725.1. NCBI lineage: Eukaryota > Viridiplantae > Streptophyta > Magnoliopsida > Laurales > Lauraceae > Litsea > Litsea cubeba. The sequence continues at coordinate 154,047,874 of CM022945.1, read as the reverse complement.
TCGCGTAGAGCTGTCGATTTGCTGTCAGAAGCCAAAACTGGGTCAAACGATTTTGGAATGACCAAAAATTTGAGGTAAAGCTTACTGAGCAGTAAATAAGACCAACCATAGGCTTTTGTTTGAGTTTTGAAGCCGTGTGGGTTCCTGTCGCCGGTAGGCTTGATTCTATCGCGAGGAAGATGCCGCGCTTTGATGTGCGGTCAACCGATGTCCGATTGACTTGAGATTTGACAGGGAGCTTATTGGTGTCATTTTGAGATGATCCATTAGCTCTGATTTGGAAACCGTGGTCCCGGGGAGCTTCGCTACCGAGAGGCTTGATTTGGCTTTCGAGAGTCAAAGTCTGGTCAAATGTTGTCGAAATGACTTGAAGCTTGACATGTAGCCCTTTATAAGCATTTTGAAGCTGCCCATGTGCTCTATTTGATGAGTGATGGTCTCAGTGGTTCTCGACTCCGAGAGGCTTAATTTTACTATTTGAGGGTTGATGTAGGGTTAAACATTGTCGGTTTTACCTGAAACTTTGCGTGGAGCCTTTTGGAGATATTTTGAGACCATCCACAGGCTCTGATCAAAGATCAGATGTCTTCGATGCTGTTGCCGCCGGGAGCTCCTGTTCAGCTGTCGGAGGAGTGAAGTTGGGCGAAGTAATTTTGAAATGTCCCAAAACTTCATGTGTATTCCTCTCTTGACTGTCTTGAAGGATCTTGCAGTTTTTGTTTGATTCTGATAAGATTGACCTTTTTGGAAGTAGCATTGCCTTTTTGTGGTAGGTTGCGGCTTCACGTTGCTTTCTTGAGGTTGAAGAGGCAAAGTGACATTTTTGGTGTCAATATATGTGGCTAATGAAAATGATGTGATCACAAAAATTGTATGTAGAAAATTACAACTACGTCAACATTGAGGAAACGCAGCCATATAATGAGCCATTGACCAGCATGGAAGGAGCACCACAGCAGAAACAGGGATCGTAAGTATTGTAACAAGAATCTAGATTATACAAATAAAACCATAGACAACCAAACAATATGAATAACTGACAATACCATGTCACATTGTAGGCTTGATTGTGGCATCATCATGTGCTACCTCAGGACTCAAATCTCTCGTTGCAAACCAGTTCATAACCACTTGGCACAAAGCGTCATCGACAGTTTTAGGGCATAATTACCAGTCAAGTTCTTGCATGACGAGCCCCGTACTTGGACAAAAGAAGACTTTGAAGCAAAAAAAAAGTTCACATTCTAAAGGAAGACTGGCAGACATCATGGATTTTTTTGGTCTTCCTTTTTTGGTTCACATGGATAACTGTAAGATGTTGGAAGGAGCATTAAATGAAAAATGACAAACAGCAAGGGATTTTCTTTTGTTTTTTTGTTCACATGGAAACCTTTAAGATGTTGGAAGCAGCGTTAAAGGAAGACTGCCAAACATAAAAGGAATTTTTTATTTTTTGGATACAAATATAAGATGTTAGAAAGATGTTTGTAAATGTAAATACGCTTAATGTCGCGACCCCGGACCGGGCTAGCGGATCCAAATCCGGGATCGGGACTTGATGATGCCGCGCCACGTGCATTTCTTTGGCTAACCCGCACACGGAATTAAGAAAATATTTATCCGTGCACGTGATTTCCCACAGGGTTCCGCGGTGAGGATTATCCATACATATCATCTCACATATAATCATATCAAACATGTATTCGAGATTGCGGAAGCGTGTAGCAAATCATATTAATGCTATTTCATTCCATAAATAAGACTGATTCATAATTGACACGACAAGATATCAAAATGAGCAATGATCATAAGCATATTTCCCAAAAGTAAAGTAAATTGTATATACAAAAGATCAGTTGATTAATTTCCCCAAAATAATGGTCAACAAAGACCATACAACCATTAAAACCCAAAAGATGATATCACGAGTTCCCAAAATGTGTCGTTCTCAAGGCTAGACCGAATGTCTACATGACATCGTCAGCTTGCCACTCGATTACGCGCTGTGGTTCACCGACCGCCTCCTCAGGCTCCTCCTCGATGGCAATAAGTTCGGGACCTGAGTACCAAAATAAATGGATCAGACACGATGGTGTGTTTTTTCTAGTTAACTTCGTCAAAGGTGACGTAATCGACGAAAATCCTTGCACAAACCTCCGATAATACCCTGCCAATCCAAGAAAACTCCTGATCTCTGATGCATTCTTCGGTCTATCCCAATTCACAACTGCCTCAATCTTGGACGGGTCCACTGATAATCCTTCCTTCGAGATGATATGACCCAAAAATGTGACTTGGTCCAGCCAAAATTCACACTTACTAAGTTTTACAAACAACTGGTTTTCCCTCAAAAGCTGGAGTGCTATCCTCAAATGTTCTTCGTGCCCTTCTTTAGTGTTGGAATACACTAAAATATCATCAATAAATACCACTGTAAACTGATCCAAATACTCTGCAAATATCTTGTTCATCAATGCCATGAAAACTGCCGGTGAGTTAGTCAAACCGAATGGCATCACTAAAAACTCATAGTGTCCATATCTTGTCCGAAAGGCTATTTTTGGTACATCTGAATCTCTGACTCTCAACTGATAGTAGCCAGACCTCAAGTCAAGTTTTGAAAAGTAAGCAGCTCCTTGCAACTAATCAAACAATTCATCTATCCTTGGCAATGGATACTTATTCTTGATGGTCACTTGGTTCAATCTTCTATAGTCAATACACATTCTCATAGAACCATCTTTCTTCTTCACAAACAAAACTGGTGCTCCCCACGGTGACACACTAGGTCTCACAAAACCTTTGTCTAAAAGTTCTTGCAACTGTATCTTCAACTCTCCCAATTCTGCCGGAGCCATTCTGTAAGGTGCAATAGATATCGGAGCGGTCCCCGGTAACAACTCAATAGTGAAGTCTATCTCTCTAATGGGTGGTAATCCTTGTATCTCCTCCGGGAAAACATCCGGAAATTCACAAATAATTGGGATCTCCTCCACCCCTTGGGACCGTTTATCCTCCGTGATAAATGCCAAATAAGCCTCACAACCACTTCTTAGAAGTCTATCAGCCTTCAACGCTGAAATGAACCCTGCACCAGAACTACTCCTCTCTCCCTGAAACAACACCCCTGCTTGGGTCTCCTCTAACTTAAAAGTTAGGGTCTTATGGAAACAGTCCATAGAAGCATGGTATCCTGCTAACCAATCTATCCCTAAGATGACATCAAAAAATCTTGCATTTCCAATAAAATGAGATCTGCCGGTAATACTACTTCTCCTATCATGACTGAACAACTAGGGTAAAAAGTTCTACAAACAACTTCCTTACCTAATGGGGTAGCCACAGTCAAAATGAAACTCAACTCTCTAGCATGCATATCAATCAACTTAACAAATTTTGGAGATAGGAATGAGTGAGTAGAGCCAGGGTCAAACAAAACCCAAGCATCAAAACCACAGACGAGAAGTGTACCTTCCACTACATTGCCTTCCGCCTCTGCATCAGCTCTATTGACGGCATATAGCTGTGCCCTCTATTGTGGCCTGTTTTGTCCTTGTGGTTGCCTGCCCTGCTGTGTATTCCTGTTCTGCTACTGAGGTCGCTGGTTCTGATTTTGGTCCTGCCCTTGTTGACGAGCCTGTTTGTCACACCCCGAAACCGGGCCCTGCAGTGATCCGATCACGGAGTGCGAAATTTTGGGATAATTTGAAACTTTTGTTGTATTTCCCAAGACCCGCGTGAATGAGGATGATCAAATTCCATCACGATCAGAGTATATTTTCGCGGAAGCTACACATGGTGTTACGACTCGGAATCCGTGGCCATCGGGTTCCGTGTCGCACGCAACCAATATCACAAAGCCATCAAATAGGCAGACTGGCATAAATCATACATCAGAGCACACTGAGCTGGTAGTAACAAGACTAATTAATTCCCACATGTTCAAATTACAATTAACAAGTGTCTTCATTACAAACCCAATAAAAAGGCTAATAAAGCCATACAAAAATATATCCAACTAAACAGAAATACTACCCCCAAAGGTTTGATACGAACTCCGGTGCCAAACTTGACATCTAGATGATATCAATGGGCAGCCTCTCACGTCAGACCGACGGTCCCACCGCCTCCTCCGATCAAACACCTAAAAACAGAAAAGAAGAGACTGGCACCAAACAAACAGGGTCAGACACGACGGTCTGGCAAGCAAATGATCAAGTAATATGAAACAAAAGAACATACATAAAACCTGATGAAATCATCGTAAAACCGAATAAATAGTCTAAACAATAATGACAATAAAACAAGCTAAAACGATCGAAAGTCCGAACATAAATATCAAGACAAATAAACGAACAGTCTCTAAAGCATAAATATCTCGAAAAGATAACCACCTGAGCAAAACATTTAATAATTGGAAATACATTTAAAACTGAATAGTAGGGACAATACAATAAAGATCGATATCGTAAACATTAAACAAATCAAAGCATAAAAAGTATAACAACAAGAATCATAAATAAAGTAATATGCAGATAAAACATTGGCAACCACACATAGCTATATTCTCCTATTACCGAAGTAACAAGAGCAGACAGAAACGTAGCCACTGAACGTGGTACTAGAAATAGGATCAGAACCGTAGCCATACAAATGGGACCGGCAGATCAAAAATCAGAACCGTAGCCATACAAATGGGACCGGCAGATAAAACCGTTGCCATGGTCGGTACAGACAGAATCCAAGCTGCAGCTGGCTGACAAATTAAAGATCCCAAGCCGGGTGATCAGCCCGACAAGGTGACCTAAGCCTAGTGGTGCCTTTAGTTTTCAAAACTCGAACCGATACGAATCAAACCATAATACTAATCCCTTTGGCTCAGGGGCTCACACCACATAGCTCTGGCCCCGTCTTGCCTCGAGGTTTTCTTTTCGAAATCATAGCCTCTTTGGCTCATGGGCTCGCACTACAAAGCTCTGGCCCCGTCTTGCCTCGAGGTTTTTATTTTCAAATACTAGCCTTATCAAAACAATAGTCTCATCGAAGAAATCCCGAATGTGACGAACATACTCCAATCTCTTTTCAAATCGAATCGGAGAAAACATACGAATATCCATGGTAAGCCGTTCAAATACACATCAAAGTGATTTGTATAAAATCATACGATCAACCCTTTCGAACATGGGAAACCACATGATTTTATAACAAATCACCGATGCTATTTAAATTAGTTTACCCAAGAATACAAATACAAATACAAATACAAATACATGTTCTGACTTGAAATGGAATGGATAGTGGAGAATGACTTAAGGCCTTGCCAAGGAACCATCTCAATGCACATTTAACCTTTAAACATTGATTAATAAAAAGTGCGTTTGATGCCGATGAAAATCCATAATATTTAAATGATAAAGTGCGCATTGAGACTCAGACGATTCCCGGGTAATTCCACATACATTCATTCTCACAATGATCCCATTCCCATTTCACAAACTTTCCAAGTATTACAAGAAATCCCAAATCTTTTTAAGACAGGACCATAGTTGGCCTTAAACCGGGCCCAAAACAATCTACTCATTTAGTCCAACACCGCCCTTTAAACATGGCCCAAACAGCTCTTAAAAACAGCCCAAAACTAACTTTGAATAGCCCACAAAACAGGTTTTAAATCAGCCCCAAAACTAACCTGAACCAGGCCCACAAAACAGACTTAAAATCAGCTCAAAACCAACCTGAACCAGGCCCACAAAACAGACTTAAAATCAGCTCAAAACCAACCTGAACCAGGCCCACAAAACAAGTTTTAAAACAGCCCAAAAACTAAACTTTGAATGGCCCAAATAAACAGTTTTAAAATAGCCCAAAACGGACCTTGAAACAGGCCCACGAAACAAATCTTAAAAACAACCCAAAAGCTGACCTTGAACAGGCCCACAAAACAAGTCTTAAAACAGCCCAAAACTAAAACCTCAAATGGCCCACAAAGTAAGTTTTAAAACAGCCCAATGTCAGGCCCTGAAATAGCCCAAAAAATCAGGTTTTAAAACAACCCAAGCAGGCCTTGAAACAGGCCCAAACAGATCACCAAGTTGACCCAGAACCGGGCCCTGAACAGATTTCCCAGGCTGGGCTGGGCTCGCTCGAGCGACCCAGGTCCGCTCGAGCGGAGCCCAGACAGTACCTGGGTCGCTCGAGCGGACTGGGCCTGCCCAGTCCAGCCCGGCAGTGCAGAATTTGGCATTTTTTTCCTTCTTTTGAGCTCCTTTTTTATTCTTCTCCTTCATACACCCTTCCACAATGACTTGGGCTCTTTCATGACCTTCCAAACTCACCAAATCACCATAATCTAGCAATCAAATTAATCAATTACAACCCTTTTAAAAACAATCAAAGTTGTCTCCCTTTCTTTTGAACCCAAACACTTAACATAAAGAGATCAGAATTTTCTAAATGACCAAGACAAAAGCAAGCTTCTAATACATGGTAAAACCATAACATAAATGGAAATCCACATAACATTGATTCCTTCATTCAAAGCAAATCCATAAATCATAAAGGATTAGAACATAATGAGCAAAAAGCCATGAAACTTAACAAGAACATGAAAACATCATATTAATTGAAGATTCCACTTGCCTCAAGTCAAATTGAGAGAAATAAGACTCCACAAATCAAGCTCTAGGATCTCAAGCTTCCAATCTACAAAAACCCCAAAATTTCCAAGGAAAGCCCTAAAAATCCAATTTTTCTCAAATATCCATGGAAAGCTCTTGCATGAGTGATGAAAACACTCTAAATGAAAAGGAGAACAAAGATCTAAAGTTTGGAAAGCCATTGCAAACCTTGAAAAACCCAAACGAAGAAGAGAAGCTTGGATGAGAGGTCTCTCCTAGCTCAAAATCCTTGCAAATGACATCTTTGGAAAGCTTGAATGGAGAAGAAGGTGGGAAGATCACTCCCTCACTTAGCACTCAAGATTAAGGCTCTCAAGGAGGAGAGAGAAAGTTACTGGAGGAGAGGGAGAGGGCTCTTGCTCCAAACCCTTGCTGGAAACGAAATGGAGGAGAAGAAGGAGGGTTCCCTTCTTATAAGGTGGGTCTTGTGGGCCCCAATCTTCACAAGACTGAAACTCACATTTGCGGGCCCCGAACGAAAACGACGAAGAAGACAAAAATGCTCAGCGAGATTTCTACTTTCCAAAAATTACATTTTCCCCAATTTCTGAAATTTTCGAAATTCATGGACAGATTTAGTGAAAATGTCATTCTTGCCCATTTTCCTCGAAAAATGTGATTTCTGAGTATCAAATCAAAATGATCAAAACATGAAAGTTGTTAAACTTCATAACATAAGTCAAAATACACCAAATTCAGAATTTTTAGAAATTAGAAGTAATTTCTCATAAAAATACATATCATAGGGACCGGGTCAAACCAAAGTCAACGGTCTTCAAAATCTCAAAGGCTATGGAAAGATCTAGTCAAACTCAAAAACAAGGTCAAACTAAATCAAATCTCACTTAACAAGTTAAACCACGATTAAAACAATACTAAACAAAGGGATTGGGGGTCGGGGTCTTACACTGTTGTTGTTGCTGTGGCCTATACTGCTGTTGTGGTGCCTATTGCTGTAGTGGCCTTGCCTGATTCTGGACTACTAATGTATTCTGAGGTGGTGCCTGACGCTGCACTCCCTGCTGCTGTCTATTCTGTCTATCTGGCCTTGGGTAATCCCTCATCTGGTGGTCCAGCGAACCACATCTAAAACATGCCCCTGTGATAGAACAACATTGGGCATTCCCATGATATTTTCCACAATGGATGCAAGCCCCTGGATTCTGTGCATTCTGTTCTTGCCTTGGCCTCTTATTCTGATTATTCCTCTACTGATTATTTAGCTGCTGGTGGCCTTGACCCTTTCCTTGGTTCTTGATGATTTTGTTATGAAAGTTCTCAAACTTGTATGCTCTTTTGATAGCTTCTTCAAAGGTGAGGGTGGTACAACCCCGGTAGCATCTCTCTCAATAATTGGGTGAAGCCCTTCAAGGAACTTAGTTATCTTCTTTTCCACCGTGTCCACCAACTCTGGTGCATACCTAGACAATCTCTTGAATTTGGTGAGGTATTCGAGGACTGTTATATTCCCTTGCACAAGTTGCTGAAATTCTGCTGCCTTCTGCCTCTTGACATGTGCAGGTACATATTTCTCTCCAAACTGCCTCTTGAAGTTAATCCAAGCTTCTGCATCAGCCATTGTCCTGTATTCTGCCTTGATGGTATTCCACCATATATCTGCTAAGCCCATGAACATAGAAGCTGCAAGCTACACTCGTTCTACACCCGTACATGTGAAGATTTCGAAGATATTCTCTGTGTGCTCAAGCCAGTCATCTGCTTCCATTGGATCCTTGGTTCCCGTAAATTCCTTCGGTCCTCTCTTCCTGAACCGTTCGTACAACACATTAGGATCGTTCCCTCTATTGTTGACCGGACCCGGTGGTGCAACTGGAATTGGTTCCAGTCTCCTCTCTAGACTCTCTAGCACACCCAACAACTGTGCTTGCATTTGAGCCATTTCTCTAGCATGATTTTCGTCTTTCTTAAGCATCTGTTCTTGCAATCTGGCATGTGTCTCATGTGCTTGTTGTTGGAGTCTAGCCTGGTTCTCATTGACCTAACGTTGCTGGTCTAACATGGCCTGCATCATCTGTTGGAATTGCTTCTGCATATTGTTATCCTGTGTATCCTCTGCAATAGGCCCTGTATTCTCACTGTTACTAGCAACGTGGTTACAGTTTGCTGTTCGTTTGCGAGGTGGCATAACGCTGCAAAACAATTTGTTAGCACATATAAATCAAGTACAGGGTGGTTACACATTGCTCACACGATCCTATCTAACGAGAGTCTAACGAATCCTCGCCACGTACTTAAGATTTCTAGTTTCTTTTAATTGCCTGAAACATGTCCCGCTTTGATAACAGTCAGTCCTGTCGCGACCCCAGACCAAGTTAGGGGATCCAAATCCGGGATTGGGACTTGATGATGCCGCGCCACGTGCATTTCTTTGGCTAACCCGCACACGGAATTAAGAAAATATTTATCCATGCACGTGATTTCCCACAGGGTTCCGCGATGAGGATTATCCATACATATCATCTCACATATAATCATATCAAACATGTATTCGAGATTGCGGAAGCGTGTAGCAAATCATATTAATGCTATTTCATTCCATAAATAAGACTGATTCATAATTGACACGACAAGATATCAGAATGAGCAATGACCATAAGCATATTTCCCAAAAATAAAGTTAATTGTATATACAAAAGATCAGTTGATTAATTTCCCCAAAATAATGGTCAACAAAGACCATACAACCAATAAAACCCAAAAGATGATATCACGAGTTCCCAAAATGTGTCTTTCTCAAGGCTAGACCGAATGTCTACATGACATCGTCAGCTTGCCACTCGATTACGCGCTGTGGTTCACCGACCGCCTCCTCAGGCTCCTCCTCGATGGCAATAAGTTCGGGACCTGAGTACCAAAATAAATGGATCAAACACGATGGTTTGGCAGGTGGGTGAAAAGATATGGCAATACTAAAACAATGATACTTTACAAGGGTTTAGAAAAACCTGTGCATAAATAATGAATTTCATAAAAGATAATGCATCATTTATTAAATAACGACATGAACGATATAAAACAATGGAGGTACCAAGAATAAGGAACTGTCAAGATGGCAACCACACAAAGCTACATCCTCTCTCACTAAAGTGAAGAGAGCGCATACCCTACATGATCATTGACCTCAGTCACACAAGGTGAGGAGGGACAACGATAAAATACTATAATATACATATATATACTCTGCGGGACCACGGTAGCGAACCGGGTAAAAACTCTGCGGATTCCATACTACAGCTGACTAACAGGAGGGGAAGGATCTCCAAGTCGGTGGATCAAACCGACAAGGTTGTCCAAGCTCAATGGTGCCGACTCATAGGTCAAATATGAGAAATCAAATCAAATGCATAGTAAAGGAACGGGGTGCCAATAGGCACGAATACATATTCCATCAGGTTAACACATATGGGTTAGCAAAAGCTAAACACATCACTTTTAATATTCTCGGGACAGTCTAGTCATATCACATGGGTTTCAAATTCCAAATAAGAGTTTGTTTGAAAATCGACTACGAATGGTTTCTCATATTTTTTTTCGGGCTAGACAATGAGGTTCCCATAATTGAATCAGTGTGAATAGGGTCCCGTATGTCGGTCATGATATAAATTGGTACTCTGTAGGAATTAGAGACATTTCGGGTCCTTATACACATTGACCAATCTAGAAATCCTCACCGAATCTCCATGATGAGGTTTCTCCTTCCTCCGAACTTCATACAACGCCTTACAAGTTCTTACATAGCATTGGGGCTCCAAACAATGCCTCCCCAAGCCTAAAAATAATGTTTCAAGTCCTTAGGTATTAACCCATGCCAAACAGGCAGGTCGCTCGAGCGAACTGGGAAGTTCGCTCGGGCGAACTGCTCTCTGTTTAGGGTTCACTCGAGCGGACCAAGATTTCCTCGAGCGGACCTGCTCGGATCAGGTGGGCTCGAGCGATCAGAGGGTTGGCTCGAGCCAACGAGGTTCTGTGATGGGTTCGCTCGAGCGATGTGTCAAGGTCGCTCGAGCGAACTGTCCAGAAACTCATTTTCTGTGTACAGTTCATTCCTTCCTCTTTCTTTCCTTTCACCCTCTTTTGAGCACCCATTAATCATACATTTGAGGGTCTCTAAAACCTCATTCAAGCCCCATTCAATTCACCAATACATCCTCTAACAACCATTCCCACAAATCATAACTTCTCCATCACTTCCACCTCATTCAATGCAAAGCAACTCCCTTAGTAAAAGCTCATAAATGACCACAAGTGATCTATAAACAAAACAATGATGCACATGTTTTCCAAGAGGATTATTAATAGAGAGTATCCTATCATTATGCATATTTCCAAAATCATGAAAACTCATAAAGATACTGTAGGTGCAGAAAAATATTACCCACAATAATCGGGGTGCCTTAGAGGACTTATCCAAATGAAGAAGATAACCTGCTGCCTGAAAGCCTGAAAGGGAAGAGCAAACGGTCAGAGGACCCTAGCCTGAGCGGCGCAAGGCTCTCTGATGCCTAAGTCAGCAAGTGAACTGGAACAAAGGAAGGAGAGGAAGAAGAGAGGCAGAGTAACGACTCTCAGGTTTTGATTGTGCGTACCTTGCATGTGAAATGAGGCTCTATTTATAGACGACTGGACGATATCTTTGGATGATATTTTGGTGTGGGTCCCATGACTTGATAGGGAAATCATCATCAGCCCACAAAGTAATAAATGCGGTCCATTCCAGCCCACTTTGCATTTCATGCCAGTCGGATCAGCCCACATCGCATTAAATGCGCGTCATGTTGGGCTAGATCGTGTTGGACGCCTTTGGCGGTAGAGGTACCATCGGATCCACCCTCGGGCCTTGCCCTGATTTGGCTTCAGCCGCTGGATGCCGCCCTGTCAGTGATCTGGCGAAGATTGTGGACGGCTGGATGTCGCATCTGTCTCACTGGCTCGTGTCCCTATTCCTCCACGTGTCCGATGACGTGGGGTGGCGAAGGGCGCGAGTGGAGATTCTCTCTTGCTTCGGCTTTCATCCCGGCTCCTTTGGCCGAGGTCAAGCTTTCAGCCGAGGTGGGCACCTGGGTAGCCGAGCTCGGCGCTAGCGGCCCGGACCTGTTTGACTTCGGCTGAGGCCTCTGTCCTGGTAGCCAAGGTGAGTTTGGTGCCACGTGGATGGCACGTGACAATGCCTACCCCCATTTGATGGCTGTGATTAGCGTAATCCTGGAGCTTTGAAAATCTCCCCACACAATTGCCCCCTAGCTTGTGACCTCTTAAGCGTCCTAGCCTTTAGGGGTCAGAAGCTAGAGAACACGTCTGGAGATGCAGCGATCATTGCTTGATGTCGTTTCAACTTTTCTGAGGCAATAAATGCTTCGTCCTGCCCGTCCTAGGAAGCGAACTAACGGCTACACATGTAGCTTCTTCACTGATTGCGCTGTGTCATTGATGGAACAGGTGCGGATTGCGAAATCCGTCTCTTCGAATTTGAAAGTGGCGCCCAAAGAGGGTTTTCTTTCTATAAATAGGGTCGTCTCCTTTCTTTATTTTTTCTGATTTCCTTTGCCCTTGCCTTCGATTCCTGCTCTGCTCTTCGAGATCTCTCTGGCGAGGACAACCGTAGGACGCATCCAGATCTGTTCTTGACTCGCTCTCCTATTTCTGTAAGTAACTTCGTGCCCCTGTCTGGTTTTTTAGGGTTCCTCCACCTTTAGGGTTTCTTTCCGCTATCTTCTTCTTTTAGACATGGGCACCCCTAGGTTTCGGTTAGATACAGACGAGGGCATAGCTAGGTTTATGGCTACTTACAACATCCCGGAGGGAGTTCGCCTCAGGCCTGCGGATCCCATCGATTATGCCACACGCGGCTGGTCCTGCGGCTGGATGCCGTTCCCTCTGATCTCCGTGATTGAGGGCAGGGTCAGATTTCCTCTGCACCCCCTGCTTAGGGCTTGCCTTAGCGTCTGGTCGATTACCCCGTGCCAGCTGATGCCCAATGGCTTCAAAGTCATTATGGACACGGCAAAACTGAACGAGATCTTGGGGACCAACCTGGGTGTCCTTGACATCGAGGACGTCTATGACATCTGCAAGGCTGGGGGAGACAATTATTATCTCCGGGTGAAGCAGCGCCGAAGAGGCTTCGTCTTGGCCTTGGAGGATTCCAGTAAGAACGCCGAGGAAGGCCTCTTCTGTGTGTCGGGGGACTGGGAATTCGGCGCTGGTGAGGACAGGAGACTGATGGTCCCTCGCCACCTCGGGGCCATCCCAAGTAAATACTGCTTCTTTTCTCTGTTTATTTTGCTCAACCTTTATACTGCCGAGCTGATACTCTTGTTGTTTGCGGTGCAGAACTGCACGCGAGGCGATGCCGGGCTATGAGCGAAGGCTGGAGAAAGAACGTTGATGACCACAAGAAGGTCGAGAGATACAAAGGGCATGAGACCAGATCGGCCTGGAAGCTGCTGGGGTATACGCCGAGGTACCGCGGTCACTACAGGAGAATCAGAGCAGCTCCAGAGGACGAGCCGCAGCCTGATCATCCTCCTGTCACCTTGGCCGTGCCTGCCGGGGTTCCTTTGATCGACCCTGCCGCGAGCCGAGCTGCGTCTGGCGCTGAGGCATCCACTTCTTCTAGCTCGGGGTCGCCGAACCTAAGGGAGATAGTAGACGCTTATTCGTCCGACCAGGAGGAAGGAATGGAGGGAGGCTCGAGAGTGCCTGGTACCAAGGATTTGGCGGCCAAGTTCAGGCAAGGATCCTCTTCTTCTGCGACACCATCATCTGCCAGCACCCGCGTGGCTTCGGGCTCGGGGGGTGCTGCTGTCACTTCTGCTCCTGCCACCACTCCGAGCGAGGGAGCGTAGAGACGCTCGCCGGATCGCCCGAGGGAGGGGTCCCTTCCCAGGAAGAGGTCCAAGGCAGGTGAGAAGGACTCAGGGGCTGAACAGCCTCCGAAGGGTAAGACACCTACCCGAGCTTCCGGGGGTAAGGCTCCGCCTGAGAAGAGTGCGCCGGCTAGCAAGGTGACTGGCGGGGCGGCCCGCGAGCTCACCGTCTCGGTAGGGCAAGGGTCCGGATCGGCTTCCGAATCTCGAACTGCCCTAGCGGCATGGAGACCCAAGATGGAGACGCAGCCCGGGAAGCCTCTAAACGTCGAGGACCGGGTGCTGGGGAACTCTGATGTCATTGGAGCCCTTGCAAAAGATTGCGCCCTGCCGCGTGACATGGAAGTGCACGCGAAGTATGACAGTGAAAGTCTGCTGATCTCGGCGATCCAAGCTGGCCTTTTGGTAAGTATCTTCAACGCCTTCCTTCAAGTGCTTCAGTTCGGCTGCTTTCATCTAACTTACTTTCCTTTTTGCAGAACGTGCAGAGGCTCCTTGTGGTGATGGAAAGGAGCGACAAGAACGTCGCGAAGGTCACCTAGCTGGAGTCTGAGAGGGAAAAGCTGAGGAAGGAGCTGGAGGAGCTGAAGAAAAGTAGAGCCGAGGCGACTGCACAGCTAGAGGTAACTCTGGTCAGCGTCACTGATCTTACGTCGAAGACTCATCAGCTAAAGGGTGATATCTGGACGAAGACCGAGAGGATTGCCGAGCTGGAGTCGGAGCTAGCCAGAACGAGGTCTGAATCGGCGGTTGAGTCGACGAGGCAGCGCGGCGAAGTGCTGGCTGGGCATGCCAAAATCGAGAAGTTGAAGAAAGAGAATGCTGAGCTGAAGAAGGAGAGTGCTGGTCTCAAGGCTTCTCTGCTGTCCGAGGCTCAGTCTTCCTTTCAGAAGGGGGTGGACCAAGCCACTGAGGAGTATGAGAAGCAGGTGGAGGAGATCACCTCCATTCTGTTCGAGGAAGGGTGCTTGGCCGCACTGAGGCGTGCAGGGGTTCCTGAAGACCACCCGGGTCCTCGAATGGAAACGATGTCGACATGAAAGTTGTAGGGATTAACAAGATAAGTCAAATGGGGTTAAAAACACAATTTTTGGAAATCATTGGTAAACCCCAAATCTCACACAAGTCGTAGCAAGAACCCCCAAAGGGTCCCACAAGTAAAAAGGCTCTCCAAATTCCCCAAAGCTATTATAAAGCTATTCTAATCCCAAACTTAACCAAAACCCGCTAAACACACTTAAAGCTAACGCACAACTTAATTAACTCTAATCGAGGTCTCTCGGGTCGGGGTCTTACACTTATCAATTACAATTCAAGTCATTTTCTTACATGTTGTCATTGCTTTATGTTTGTTATGAATTCAGATAACATACATTATACACAAACAGAAAAGGCCACAACAATATCTACAAATCATAGAATTTAATTGTTTTGATAAAAAGAATGAAATACATTTATCTGGAATTTTCATATAGCTAAATTTCTCTGTCTTTTCAAAGAAACTCATGTAAATTTATCTTCCTTTTGAAAGAAACTCAGATATATTTATCGGAGTTCAAATAAAAATCAGTGAAATTAATCTGAGTTTTGAATGAAAGTTTGATAAATTTATTCATTATTTTATTGGAAGTTGAGTAAAATCCATGTAAATTTCACTACAAAAAGAAAAGATAACATCAATATTTTGAAGCAACATTGATACTTTGCAATTTTATTCAACAAAGAAAATCTAAATTGATCTCTACACATGTTGACAGTCACACATTATCATGACCAAATTATAAAAAATGACAAATTCCAACTAATGTCAATGGCAACTCAATAAGCTCCTTGTAGGACTTTTTATTATGACTCCTAATCCACCCACATCATCCACATTTAATCTGCCTTGTCACCTCACCTCTTGACAAGATCCTCTTCTTTTTAGGCCTTTGACGCCTCATCACAAGGGGCTGAATCATAGCTTCTGCAATTGTTGTGTCTGGCTTGCCTACAGTTGGGATGAGAATTATAGATTTAGAGTATGCATGACTGTATGTCTTTATGTGAAAATACCGATCCACATAAAAGTTTTGATCCTTTCCACTCTTTCGAATACCAGCACATGCGTGGGCACACGGAAAGCCATTAATCTGCCACTGATAGCACGAACATATGCGATTGTAAATATCAACAGTGACCGACGGGTATGAATGAACATAAAAATAGTGTCGCTTGCCCGTCAAACGCTCCACAGCCTACCAAGCTTGATAGAAGCCTCCAACCTCTTATCCATGTCTGGACAAATGACTCCCTTCCATAAGCTACACATTTCCCTCCTATTGACCATCTGCTCCATTATCGAAACCTTTATCATGTCAACCATCTTCATAATGGGAAGGTGACGCGCTTCTCTAATCCAGGAGTTGAAAGACTCTGATGCATTGGAACACATCTCACCATACCAATGGCCCTTAAAATAAGCATTGCTCCACCTATCATGAGAAAGTCCGGAGAGAAATTTGTCATCGTTCGAACCACCTTCATGTCTAAATGCCTACAGTTCGCATGGAATACAGGTACAGTAGGGGCATTGGCACATTCACGTAGCAACAAAACTATCATTTCTCTAAATTCATTTGTGTACCCTCCTGAGGACTTATCTCTCAAATTTGCTTTCAAATGTTGGAGCCAGAAAGTGTGATGAGCAAATGGAAATGCATGGGCAACACCATCCACGAGACCAAGATTCCTGTCAGAAACGAAAGTGATAGAGCGGTCATATGCAACTACTTTCCTCAAATTCCGCAAGAATCATTTCCAATCATCCTCAGTCTCTGACTCTACCACCGCAAAGACAAGAGGAAACAGACCTCCCACATTCAAGAAACCATTTATTATTAACTAAGCAGCAAGGTTAACTAAGCACTGAAATAAAAATAGATAGTATCAACATTATTAAAAAATATAAAAATATGCAAGATGACACTTTACCTTGATTACCATCCTTCCCTATTCCTGCCACCAAATTTCCCTTGTACCTGCCTTTCAAAAATGTCCCATCTAGAAACAACAGTGGACCAACATAATTAAATCCACGAATCAAAGCATTGAATGAAACAAACAAACGCTTGAAGCACATGGTGGATTCATCGTAATCTAATACAAATCGACTGCCTAGATTTGTCTCCATAACAACATTAATGTACCAACGAAGATGGTAAAAAGAAAACAATGTATCACCATACAACTTATTCCTGGCCCTTTCAACCCCCTACCATGCATGCTGTTATGTAATGGTGAGCCCATAGTTTACATGGAAATAATGCATAACATTAATGGATCTGGTCATTGGCTTCTCTCGAATGTGATCCATCATTAAATCAACAACACTTTCAGAGCTAATCTGGCTACTCTTAGATGTACGAATTGCTGCTTCACAAGTATGCTCATTATCAAATAACCTTACACAAAAAAAAAACCACTAGACTTCTCAAGCGATGCATGAACACACCACATGCAACCCTCGGTTTTACGACAAGAGCATTCAGCTGTGATCCTTACTTTGTTATTCTTGACATACACAAACTCAAATCCCAACTCAATCGAATATTTGCACAGCACATTCCTAAATTCAGAAGCCCCACCCTCAAACCTCTGTTTGACATGACTGATACCATTCACCCAATTTGAAGAAAGAAGAAACTTCTCTCTATGTGAACAAAACTGTGGAAGCAAATCTGTCTCTACATCTGTAGCCTCATACTCCACTACTGCCATTCCGTCTTCACAAAATATATCCACATTATCCTCATTGTCTCATTACCATATTCAGATAATTCTGATACAAAGACATCGACCCAATCCAATCCTAATGAAACTGCCAACATAGACAAGCTCAACAAGTCTCTGTCATTGTCAAGCATACACTTCAGGTGCCCAGGAAATGCGCATGTGAAACAGACATTGTTGGGCAACAAAATCTTCCTCTTGCAACAAATCCGATTAACCAAATCATCCATTCTCATACTATCAGTCAAAATAACAACATTGGTAAACATACCAAGCTTGCAAAGAAGCATAATCGGTTTTGCCATTTTAAACACTGCATACAAAAAGTAAAGATAAAACCAAAACACATCAACATTTGTACCTGAAATATTCTCTTACTTTCGCATGAGTCTATATCAGTTTCGTGTTATTTTATCTGTGTATGATGTGACGTTATCTGATCCGAATTTATCTAACACAGATGAGTTTTGCTAATTTTGACATAATTTATCTGTTTATAGAATCGATTAAACTGGATTTGAAGAGAATTTACCTCATTTTCGCAGCAATTTATCTGAATTTGGTGTTCAAAATCTGTGATTAGTACGAATTCATCAGAGTTTGGAGTGAATTTATCTGACTTTTAAAATGGGTTTATATGAGTTTGAAATGAATTTATCATACATTAACATGAATTTGACTTTTAAAATGGATTTATATGAGTTTGAAATGAATTTATCATACATGAACATGAATTTATCTCAATCACATCTAGAACGAACTACTGATAGATCAAAACATTCAGAAAACAAGATTAAAAGATCTTCTTAAACTAAAATAGATCAAAACATTCATCCATACCTCAACAAATTGATTGAAATGATGAAATCCGAGTTTGCTTTTATTCAGATCTGAACATAAACACTGAGAACATAAGAAGAAGTAATTTCAAAAAGTAAGATTAAAAGAAGTATTTAAACTAAAGTTCGGATCAAAACATTAATCCTTACCTCAAGAGTTTCATTGAAATGATGAATTTTGAGTATGTTGTGAATCAGATCTATAAACTCATATTAAGAAGAACTGTGCCCTATATCAACGTCAGAAGAATAAGAACAAGAAGAAAAGAAGAAAAAGGATTTTCATGAACTACAAATGACTTGTTCTAGAAACTGTGAAATTCTAAGCGAAATCCCATTAATCGCCATTCCCTCCAAATCAAAATTTGAAATTTGATCCAAAACTCATCTTACGACATTTAAATTCTTCAGTAATCAAGGAAAGACGATGACGTTGAGCTATAAACCAGGATTAGATTGCATGACACCTATGCAAACGGTTAAAGGGCAAATCAGTCATAAAAAAGTATGACGTGTCATGCTAAGGGACCACCGCCCGAATTAATCCCATGCGAAAGAGACTTTAGGCTTTAAACAGTAATGCTATGTACTAGAGACTTTATAGCACAATAATCAGGGAGCTCTCGTTAATTTACCCTTTTTTTATATATAAAAGGGTTTCGGCGGCGGATTAAAAAACCGCCGCTAATGAATTGGTTCTACTAATTAGTGGCGGTATTCTTAATCCGTTGCTAAAGGTAACAGCAGTGGTTTTTGGTACTTTTAGCGGCGGAAAAAATCCGCCATTAAAATCTTGTAGGTATCTTAATCATATTGAGGTACTACAACACTTCTTCTTCATTCATCTAACATTTTCTTTATCATTAATATAATATTAAAGAGTCTAGTTAACCAAATCCCCCAATTTTTTCTAAGCACTTCGAAGCCTTTATCGGAATGTTATATGTGCCCATAGTAGTCTTTCATATCTTCATTTGTGTCAATGATTTCTTCACTTTTACCACCCTAATTCTACAGAAAAATTATGTTTTGCTAACGAAATATTATCTCTTGTTCTTATATCTTATATATATTATTCATTTAAAAGTTTGCTAAAATATTTTCTCCAACTTTCTTTAATATTATTATCTTTCACTAGAACCTTATGGTCATTGCTCTTAATATATTTGCCATGATCCAAGTCCCTACTTTTCCTTTCAATTATTTTTGCAAGCTTAAAAATATTACTCTCCTTCTTTTGTTCCCAACCTATTATATAGGTCATCATATGCTTTGGACATTGCATCACTTACAACTTTTTTAGCTACTTTATTTACCTTCTTATACATGTCGTAGTTTTCTATATTCTCCGGCTCTTGCCTAGCCTTGTACCTTCTTTTTCCCTGAATAGCTTCCTAAACCTCTACACTCCACCATTTAATTTTCTTGATTATAGTGTCGTTTCCCTTTTGTCTCTCCAAGTACCTCTTTTGCAACTTTTATAATCAATTAGTCATTTGATTTCACAGCATCGTAGTTTCTTCCACAAAATCTCTTTATCCCTTCTCAATACTTTATCCGTAAATATTATTGCCCTTTCTTTTTTCAAAACCCTCCACATTGTTTTAAGATAAATTTTATTTACTACACTTCTATTTTTTACTTCTAATGCAAAAATCTAAAACAACTAGCATATGTTGTGTGGTCAAACTCTCTCCTAGAATAACCTTATAGTATTTACAAGTCAATCGGTCATGTTTTCTAATTAGAAAAAAGTCTATCAAGCTCCTATTAGTTCTACTTTTATAGGTGGTTAAATTATTCTCTCTCTTTTTAAAAATAGGCGTTTTCTATTACAAGATCAAAAGCTAATGCAAAATTTAAGATAGTGTCTTTTAACTCAATCTTTTATCCAAATCTTTGTCTTCCATGCACTCCCATACCCTTTATTATCCTTTCCTACATGCCCATTTAAGTCCCTCTTAAGAAAAGTCCTTTCATTAGTTGGAAATTCTCATCGTAAACCATCAATCTCCTCCAAAAATTGCCACTCGACACTTTCAACTTATCTTGCTCTGATGATATGAATTATGTCTACCTCTAACACTAGTCATAATTTTTTCTCTTTAAAATTATTGTCTACAACTAACTTCATTTCTTACGTTATCCTTTCAAGCATAGTAGAGTTTATAATCATTAGTGAGCTCCTTAGCTTTATTCCCTTTCCATCTTTTGTAAATATGTTACATTAACTCTCATTCTTTTCATTACTTTGAGCAGCTCCATGCTTTTGCCTAGCAAGGTTCCTATATTTTAAGTAGTAAGTTGAATCTTCCTCTTCTTTTGGACAAATTTCTTTAGCACCACTTGTTCAAAATGGTCCAGTAGTCATTGCATGTTTTCTACTGCAACGGGGCGATGATGCAATGTGTTGCTTAAAGCAGGAACCCCTTAGCATGATTTTGTAATATTGCGATCTCAAAATTCATGTTTGGGTTGTGAAAAAATTTTATGTTGGTTGTCAACCTACCTAATGCAACCCTCCTTTATTCGGGCATGGGATCGACCGAAAAAAACTGATGAATTTAAGAAAAAAACAATACTTCCTACTAAAGGATCTAGATTTGTTGTATGGGTAAAGATCTACAAAGGGCAATGTCATCACCTCGGTAAATCAAGTCAAAGTGAAACCCATGACATTTCCTCCATTTAACCTTCCTTCACCCCCACACCTTTTTAATATTGGAATCCACTTTACTATTAGTTCCTAGGAATTTACTTTTGGCCTTTTCCTAAAAAAAAAAAAAACAACCAAGTTGTTTCTCATTTCAAAGCATAGAAAGAGATATTTCCGTTGGTACTTTTATGGGGTTTCTGATGGACCCGCTTCTTTTGAGCGCTGGCGGCGGTACAGGGGTCAGTGGACGTGAGAGTCCATCGGGTCCAACCCTTTCGCGACCGGAGGCGGGTGAAGCGAGCATCAACATTTTGCTGGTATGCCAGATTTTATACTCTACTTGGAATTGTAAGTGGTGGTCCGGAGATCCACCTGCGCAAGTAGAAAAAGAAATCAACTTTTTCTAGTTTTTCAATGCACATATAAAGAAAAGAGACATGTTTATTTTGAATGCCGTAAAAAGGCGACTTCATTTGGTTTGCCGTAAGAGGCAATTTTTGTCGTGAAAGGCGATGTTTACTGTTAAAGGCGGTTTTTGCCATGAAAAGCGATTTACAATTCTTATCAATAGTGAAAGACAAGAGCTGTGATTTTTTTATGTCTCTTTAAACAATGCAAAATACAACGAAAAGCAAGAAAAGGGATCTAACTTCTCAGGAGATTATGGGGATTCGTTCAGATTAACGGTCACAACTCATGTGTGGACTTCGCCATCGTCCATGTAGATGAGAACAGAGGATGCTCTTGATTCGCTTGGCTCGGCTTAAACCTCAGATTTTTAGAAGATAAAGACCAAGAGGTCCTATATCCAATAAAAATCTAAGTAGACGGGCTGAAAAGCCATATCTAAGCCATGGAGACAGAAAGAGAAGATCTTGGGTGGGGGGGGGGGTTTACCCTCCAAGGGAGTTTTGTCACCTTGTGTCGATGCAGGACTTCTTTAATGGAGGAGAGTTTGTTGTAGCAACTTTGGCAGAGTTTTCTCTTTCGTATTTTCTGCATTCCATGCTTGGATTTCCGGATACCGTGCTTAGATTTCTGGATCTTTTTCCTTTGGAATGACCTCCTTTTATAGGCCTTTGGTAGCCATTAGGAGAGTTTATGGGCTTTTAATGAATTAAAGCCACATAATGCGAGGAGTTACAAGTTTTAATTCATTTATTTTGTAACTCCTTTTCTTTGGCTTTTGATTGGCCAATGGATAATTAGGGGCTTTTAATTGCCTTTAATCTCCATGATTGGAGGAGTTTCATGGTTTTAATGCCATGATTGCTTTGACTTGTAACTCCCATTTGCTCGTTTCTGATTGGGCCGTCCGAAATAATGAGTTAATGACCGCATTAAGTTGCCATAAAATGAGTCAATTAACTGCATTAAGTGGCTGCTGGGGCTTTTGAAAGGTGGCAGGCCGTGCCGCGTGTTGACACCAAAAATGTCACTTTGCCTCTTCAAGATCCAAAGAGCTACATGAAGTCGTAACCTGCCATAAATAGGCAATGCTACTCCCAAAAAACCAAATCTTCTCAGAATCAAACAAAAACTGCAAGATCCTTCAAGACAGCCAAAAGAGGAGTACACAAGAAGTTTCGGGCCATTTCAAAATTATTTGGCCTAACTTCGCATCTCCGACAGCCGAAAAGGAGCTCTCGGCGGCGAAAGCATCGGAGACACCAAATCTTCGATCAGAGCCGATGGATGGTCTCAAAATACATCCAAAAGGCTCCACGTCAAGTTCCGAGTCAAACCGACAACGTTTGGCCCACATCAACCCTCGAACAGCTAAATCAAGCCTCTCGGCAGCAAGAACCGCCGAGGCCATCACTCATCAGATAGAGCACATGGACGGCTTCAAAATGCTTACAAGGGGCTGCACGTCAAATTTCAGGTCATTTCGACAACATTTGACCATAGTTTGACGCTCGGAAGCCAAATCAGGCCTCTCGGTGGCAAAGCTCTCCGGGACCATGGTTTCCAAGACAGAGCCTATGGATCATCTTAAAATGACTCCAATGGGTTCCCTGTCAAATTTCAAGTTAATCGGACATCGGTTGACCGCACATCAAACCGCGACATCTTCATCGCGACAAAAGCGAGTCTACTGGTGATAGAACCCCAAACGGCTTCAAAACTCAAACAAAAGCCTATGGTTGGTCTTATTTATTGCTCAGGAGGCTTCACACCAAATTTCAGGTCATTCCGACATCGTTTAACCCAGTTTCAGCTTCTGACGAAAATCGGCAGCTCTGCGCGATTTGAAAGTCTTCGGCTTTCTCAAGAAATTGGAAACTTTGCAAAATAAAATGCAAGGATTCTCATCAGGTTTCCTACAGAGAAATCAGCCCAATAAATGGTCAAAAATGTCAAGGAAAAATACAGAAGAAAAAAGAATAAAAAAACAGCAAAAATGGACACAAAATGGGACAAAAAGGGGAAAAACCCCCTGCGACCCTGGAGCCCAGGATCGCCGGGAAGGCCCCGGAAACCCCGGTTTTCGCCGTTTTTTCACGATTCGAAGCGTCCAGCCTCTGGTAGTTTCCAAAACTCATACTTTTGAGACACCAAATCCTCTGACATCCGTCAAAAACACGGGTCAATCATCAAAAGTATCGAAAACAACATTGATCGCCACCCGGTCAACCAAAAAAAGTGTGCTTTCTACCCGACCGATCGAGAAATCGACATGACAGATGGCACTGACCCGCTGTTGGCAACCAACACCTGAAGTCACATGGTCATCCGATTTCGATCTACATGAAGATCCATCGATGATCATTACCAGAAGAATCCCAAAAGACGCGGCACGGCCCGCGACTCTTCAACTGCTCGGCGACCACTTAATGCGATTAATTGACTAGCTTTATTACAGTCATTACTCCATTTCTTTGGATGGACCAATCAGAAGCAAGCATCCGAGAATTACAAGTCAAGAGATTCATGGCATTTAACCCATGAAACTCCTCCCATCATGGCGATTAAAGGCGATTAAATGCCCTCAATCTCCTCCGGCCAATCAGAAGCCAAGAAAAAGGAGTTACAAAATAAAGATTTAAATCCTGTAACTCCTCCCATTATGCGGCTTAATGACAATAAAAGCCCATAAACCCTCCTAAATGGCTACCTAAAAGCCTATAAATAGGAGAGCTCTCCAAGAAGAAAGAGATCGAAGAAAAATCACAGACACAGACACAGACAAAGCACAGAAATTCAGAGAAGGAAAAGAGAGAAAACTCTGCGAAAATTCTACACCGACCACCGCTACAAGGTGACAAAAGTCCCTTGGGGGTCCCCCCCCCCCCAAGGTCCTTACCTTCTCCTTCTACCTCCAAATGGCTTAGACGTGGCTTTTCAGCCCGTCTACTCGGCTTTTTATTGGACATAGGACCTCCTTTTTGTCTTTGTCCTCTAAAAACCTGAGGTTATAGCCAAGCCAAGCGAATCAATAGCATCCTCTGTTCTCATCTGCATGGATGATGGCGAAGCCCACATATGGCTTGCGACCGTCAATCTAAACGGGTCCCCCACAATCTCCTGAGAAGTTAGATCCTCCTTTTCTTGCTTTCATTGTAGTTTGTATTTTTTCAAAAGAGACAAAAATCACAATTCTTGTCTTTCATTATTGATAAGGATTGTAAAACGGCTATTAACGCCGGAAACCGGCTATAAACGCCAAAATCGGCTATAAATGCCAAAAAAATCGCCTTTCACGGCAAACCAAGAAAAATGTCTCTTTTCTTAAATATATGTGCAATGGAAAACTTGAAAGAAGTTGATTTCCTTTTTACTTGCGAAGGTTGATCTCCGGATCACCAATGCAATTCCAAGTAAAATAGAAAATCTGGCACACCCACACAACAAAAATGTTGATGCGCGCCTCTGCCCCCCGGTTACAAAATGGTCGGACCCAACGGACTCCCACGTCCGCCGACCTCGGTAGAACCGAGCAGGAGCGCGGTCCATCAAGCTGGCTCCACCCGGTGGGACTCGTTTATTTGAGAACACGATGCTAGAAATGAAATATTTGCATATCATATATTTTGCTCTATGCTTATATTTCTTTTCTCGATTCCTTCGCTACTTTATAATTGGTGGCCTATGTTGGATTCCGCATCTAAAAAAAATGAGATGAGATTTTTTGGAAATTTCTAATTCTTTGAATTTATTTCCACTATTTCTCTTTTCAAAAAAAAAAAACAAAAAATCAGATTTTTCATTTTGGATTCAAAATTGAGAAACCTTGATCCGTTCCTATCGTTCATCGCGCTTGCAGAAATGTTGAGCCTGTTCGACTAAGGTTTTGGGCCATCGTTTCTCTTCGATGAGTTCATTAAAGATCTAAAAAAATAATAATAATAAAAATTAGATTTCTCATTTTGGATTCAAAATTGAGAAACCTTGATCCGTTCCTATCGTTCATCGCGCTTGCAGAAATGTTGAGCCTGTTCGACTAAGGTTTTGGGCCATCGTTTCTCTTCGATGAGTTCATTAAAAATAAAATATATATATATATAAAACAAAAAAAAAGACATAGACACTAAGGTTAAACCAACTGTGTTCTTTGATCATGGTTGATTTAAAGAAAAGCCTTGTCCAGAGTGTGGAGACAGCTTAACTGTTCTAGGCAAGGGTCCTCCAAACGGGTTCATTAAGTAATCCTACCCTTACCTGGGGGCAATTCTATCAATCAAGATTTCATAAGACCGGGTTAGGAGGCCTATGTGTACTCTCTCGTCTTTTAAATAAATTTTTTTAAAAAAATAAATTTTTTTAAAAAATAAAAATTTTAAAATAAAAAATAAAAAATAAAAAAAAAATTCAAAAAAAAAATCTTAAAAAAAAAATAAAAAAATAAAAAAAAAGATTTAAAAAAAAAATCTTCAAAATCTTCAAAAAAAAAAAACTTCCGTCATTTTGGGTTTAGATTGGAGAAATCTTGGTCTTCTCCTTTCTGAGCACTGGCACTCGCGGAAATCGCTGAGCCCGTGTTCAGATTGGAGTGCCTTTTGCTCTCTTTGATGAACCCGATATTGGCTTTTCAAAAAAAAAAACTCGTCATTTCTAGATTCAGATTCGAGAAATTATGGTTCATTTCTTTCTGAGCACTGGCGCTCGCGGAAATCGCTGAGCCCGTGTTCAGATTGGAATACCATCTGCTCTCTTTGATGAATCCAATTTTGACCTTTCAAAACAGAGAATCTCATCTCATGGATGCGGTCTCAAAACATTTGTGTCTAGCGGTACTAGTACGCCCTTTCAGGGTTTACTGTATTGCGACCGGCACATCTGTAACTCCAAACTTTATATTCTTCTTATCTCGAGCAAGCTTTGTTTCTCGATAAGTCAAATTTAAGTTTACAATTGCTTCTAGCAGTCACTGGGACGCTCATTCTGGGCTTACCATACCTGCGATCAGAACAATTGTACCCTCTATGGCATTTTGCCTTCCTCATATTGCTTGGGTCATCTCCCTCGAGCAATTTGAAAAGACGAAACCATAGAACTTCCCATTTATGATCATTATATTCTTGTGATTACTAATGGATGTGGTCTTGTTTCAGAAACTTTTCGAAAACTAACAATGGCAGCTTCACTAACCATTACTTTCGATGAAAACAAGCACCAAATCATGCTTCAACAGAAGCAAACTGCGCGCACCTACAAGCGCCCCATCAGCTGCCGAAGTGTCAACTCCCTCGGCAACTCTCTGAACTCCGGGTCGACCTCGACTCCCCGGACTATCGTCTTTGGGACGCTGGGACCATTCCCACTTCCCGAGGAACAAACTGCTCCCTCCAAGAAGCAGAAACTCGCCTCTCAACGTGTCACTACCATGACACCAAAGGCGAGCACCAGCAGGCCTGAAGCCCGTGGCACCCCCATGAAGCCTCGACCTGCAAGCAACCAGGTCTATCCCAAGACTTGGTCCCCAAGACCTTCACCAAAACAGAGAAGGTCCCAAACATCCACTAAGCCAGCATTCCTGGCCCCACTCAAGGAGAACCAGTTCTACCCTCTTGCTTACATAAAAGAGGAGAGACCCATCTCCAACCTGACTTCCAAAGCATCCCAGCATGAGCCGGCTTGTTCCTACAAGCCCAAAATCAAATCATGCATCACAAGGCCTCTACAAGCACCTGCTAAGGCCTACAAACCTACAGTTCGACCGTTCATCTCTACAGGGGCCGAACTCCAAAAATTCAAAGCTTCGCTGCAACTGGCGAAGGATAGGGTTCGCATCCTGTCCTTGCCCAGCTGCAAAGAAGACAATCTCAGCTGCTGCGCCAGAGGGAGCACATCCTTCATCGTCAAAGCCCAGCCAGAGCTGACCGAAGCTCAAATTGCTCGTCGTATACGCCGCCGCGCGTCATACCGGCAAAAGAGACTAGAGAAGCAAAGGACCCAGCCTCCCACACTTCAAGTCTCTCCCAAATGGGTCGAAAAAGAAAGACCCAACCAAGTTACTGCCGTCCATATGGTTGGAAAAACCAAAAGGCGCCAAAAATCAGCAACAAAAATCCATGTCCGACGTCCGATGACCCGTAGCGTCTCCAGGACAAGAAGACATTTAGAAGAATCCCCTGCTCCTTCAAGCAAAGGACAGCAGAGTGATCCTTCCTCAAGCTCTTCTTCAAAAAGAATGAGCCCCAGCTCAGTCACCAGGACAGTTTCTTCGTTCGAATCACGAAGGATAAATGTCTTGGCTATAAATTTTGAGCCACCACCCCGCAATCCACCTCCAGAAGATGCGATCACCCGCATCCAGCAGTTGGAACAGGGCCAGCAGAGGATTGAAACTCTGATGGAAAACCTTCTCCTCGCCTTCCAAAATCAGGCGAACAATGAACCTCCTCCGAATCATCAAGATGATGGGGTAAATGGAGAAGAAAATGAGTCACGCGCCCTTACAAAAAAGGACGTAGACAGTATCCTCGCCAAAGCAAAAGAAGAGGATATACTCAAGGAGCATGGGATCAAGCCACCATATCCCTTATGGATGGACTCGGTCCCGTTCCCCACAAAATTCAAGCATCCTACTCTCCAAACATATACGGGGAAAGGATCAGCCAGACAACACGTCATCCACTTCAAGATCCTGACGGGAGCTATCGCGGATCAAGATGCACTCAAGATCCGCCTCTTTGCAAGTACCCTAAAAGGTACGGCCTTCGATTGGTACTCCACTCTGCCGGAGGACTCAATCCAAAACTGGGCCATGCTAGAGACACGCTTCCTGACTCACTTCAAAGGTGAGGATCATCCCGCTACTATGGCTCAACTGTGCAGCCTAAAACAGGGGGAGAATGAATCAACATATGACTTCATGATCATCGGCAACAAATCAAAAAACCTGGGAGAACTCCTAGAAGCTTCCATGGAAGCTGAAACGGTGATTAAAGACCTTAACAGTCAGAAATCATCAAGAAAAGAGCCAACCGCCATTGCAACCTCTAAACCAAAGAAAAGAGAGGTCCTCAATGTGTAGACCAAGTCAGCTCCTCAGCCACCAAAGAAAGCTGAAAATAAAGTTGCTGGTAAGAGACCTGAACTCTCAGATGCCTTCAAAGAACGAGTAGAGAAGAAATACCCGTTTGATAAAGATGTTGATGAAATCTTCGGGGCTCTTGTGGCAAACGGCAAGCTCACCTTGCCTGAACAAAAAAGACCGGGTGATGTTGGCAAAACCAACGATCCTCGGTACTGTCCATACCACCGGATGATCTCACATCCTCTCAATCAATGCTTCGTTGTGAGGGAGAAAATAAACGAGATGTGGAAAAACGGAGTCATCACCTTTGACAAAAACTATGGGCCTGCCTCCATCAACATGGTGACATGTGGACAAACATCAAAATCACCGAAGAAAAAGATCACTACTTCCTTCAAGGTGATAACTCAATCGAAGCGTCCGAGGAACTAGTTCCTTACCCGACACCAGACGGACAACCGATATGGGTACATCCCGATCTCCTGGAAGATGAAAATTGGGAGGTCGTGAAAACAAAGCCTACAGCTCAACAGCGAAGGCAGGCTAGGAAGCATCTCCTCAAGCTCAAACGACAAGAGAAGACCCAGCCAAAACTAGAGGTCAAAGAAAAGGCAGAGGCTTCCTCTACCGTTTCACTGGAGGCAACAAAAATATCCCTTCCAGAGACTTCAAAGGGGGTAAGAAAATTCACTCTCAGTGATTTCATGCCACCTCAATTCAAAGAAGCCATGCAGGAGGCATCATACTCTTGCAATTCGGTAGCTGGATTCTCCATTGATGGATACGAGTCCAGCGACACCGATGATGGATTCGAATCCAACTACACAGACGAGTGGGAGGAGTCCCTTGAAACAGGAGAATATCTCTCCGATGAAGAATGGGTTCCTGAGTCTCATCTTATGCCAGTAATCTGGTATAACCCCCTACAGCCACAGGGATCCTGGTCTGATGATGAAGAAGACCAAGAGGATGTACAAGAAAATGCTGCTGACTCAGCATCTCTCATTACTCCAGTGGAAATCAACCACGTTGAGCCACAAAGAGTTGATGAAGAAGAAGATCCGGCTCCCATGCCTGATCTTGAAGAATATGCAAGGATCTTGCAACGACTCACTCTAGAACAAGAGCAAGACCGCGTCAACGAGCCTCCTCGCAACCCAGAGCCTGAAGTCCCTGAAGACCACCAGGTACTTCCTCCCTTAACTCTTGAAAATGGAGAAAATTGCTGGATAGATGATCCTCTTACATCCGAGCATGAGTCTGACTCCGATCAGGCAACGTCTCCCGTCAGAGCTTCCTGTAATGTGATAATTCGGGATTATAGCTCTTCCGAAGCATCGTCTGATGAGAGCACTTACACTCCGGTGACGCCTAGCAATGTATCTTCTGAAGCCACCTCGTCTCACGTGACTTTCACTGGGATGACACCCTCTTAGGTTTCTTCTCCTGAGACTATGACTTCAAAGTTCACACCCTTCCTGACTGAAGAATTCCCAGCTATTGATGCTTGGGACGATGAATTAGTCAACGAAGAAGAAAGGTTGCTGGATGCTGTTCAGGACTTGTTCCCGGAAAATGCTCCGTGCAACACAATCACTGAGGATGGCAACTCTGCTGCTGATTCATCCTCAGCAAATGAAAAGTGACAGCCTCTTGATCCTGAAGATAATCTTCCAAATGAAGACCCTTCTCAAGAATCTCTCGAAGTTAGTAGAGGCACCCGCTCTGGCCGGGACTACCACAAAAATTACAACCAATCTTCCTTTACATATGTAAATCCTTCGGGAAAAGATGTTGTAAGCGCCCCTAGTGGCAGCAATGATGAACATGCAGGCCCTAAGGAGGCTTTCAAGTATGACTTGATTGAACACTTCAAGCACATACCTGCACGTCTGCACATCCTAGATTTGTTGCGAATGTCTCCGCACACTCGTGATAATCTCATCTCGGAATTACAAAAGCTGAATGAGGATGTCGACAAACATGCCCCGCAAGTCCTCCAATTGAAATGGATTACCAGGTCAAAAACTCAGAAGCCTCCTCAAAGGGAGAAAAGAAGAAAACTGAGGGATCATGCATTGAATGCCTCTCGGTTAAAAAAGCAGCCAGTGCAACCATCGCCTTCACAAAGGATGACCTCCTACTGGCGAGACCAGGTATAACCAACCCCTGTACTTCACAGGGTATATCAAGGAAATGCCTATGCACAGAGTTCAGATCGACCCAGGTTCTGCACTCAACCTCATCTCCACATCGGCTCTCGAAGAGTTGGGCATCCCACCCAGCAAGCTGAGCCACACATTTGTATCTATCTTTGGATACGATGGGAGTACTCAAAGGCCTATTGGCAAAATCAGGTTCAAGTTGCAGATCGGTGATCTTATCTCTGAGGTCACTGTGTATGCAATAAAAACCCCTTCATGCTACAACATCCTTCTCGGACGTCCTTGGATCCACAAGAATGGTGTTGTCCCTTCAACTCTACATCAATGCATCAAGTTTGTTGGCGACGACGGCATGATACATCGAGCCTTTGCGGACAGAAAACCCTTTAAAGGTAAAGAAGTCCACTTCGCAGACTCACAGATGTATGAAGGTGAAAAAGAAGAAGAGGATAAGCACACAGCATCCTTTGCCGAAAATCTCCAGAAGGATAAATGTAAAGCTCCTCACCAATCACCGGAAGAAAACAAATCATCTGGTAAATCCCAAGAGAGCATTCAAACTCCCTTCATCATCTCCCTCAAACCTTCAAAGCCTTTGGTCGTCACAACTAAAGTGAAGAAGGCAAAGCAAAAACCTCGGGGCAAATTTGTTGTCTCTTTCGTGTCTATCATGCAAGACACGGACTCGGATTCAGAGCCAGAAGACGACGCATCGTCAAGCCAAGCTGACACTCAGTAAGTTCAGCCTGCTCTCACTCCAATGGAGACAACTTCTGACATAGAAGATCCTACGTCAGCTTCCTTTGTTGTTCCAGCAACTTCAGCAAAGGAAAAGCTGATCCTCTTCCATAGATCGGATGCTTCTTCATCAAATTCCATGCTTGAACCTTTCCAAAATAAAGGTATGCCTCAACTATCCTTATACAGTTCTGTGGCACAAGCTATTATGAAGAAAATGGGCTATGACGCTCAAAACCCAGTCGGTTTGGGAGAAGGACGTGGTATTCTCACGCCATTGGGGCCCGTCTTGACCAAAAGCCAGCTGGAAGATTGGAGACTCTATGGCTATGTAGAAAAGTCTTCACACGAGTTAGGGTATGATCCTGACACTCCCTTGAGACAGTTGACACAAAGGCTTAAAAGTCAATATACTGACCAAGCCTTAACATCTCAAGTCCATGAAGACATCGATCTCCCTGGATATCTCTTTGATGAGTCACCTGACAAAGATCCAGGAAGCTCATCCAATTGGCACGATTTCTCCGAAAATGAAGAGGAGTTGTCCGATGGCACAGACGTGTGGACTTCTGAACCAGAAGAACCCTCATCTCCAAAAGAAGTAGCCTACTTCAACCGGGTTTCAACAGGCGATTGGGATCATCTCATAGCAAGCCTGGGGAAAATTACCGATCAAGAAGACCCGTGGAAAGGAACAAAACCTTGGTCTGGAAATGCCTTTGAAACCCCAGAAGGTTTCGTTGAGCTGGAAGCCTCCGAAAATATTGTGGAGGAACCACCTTCGAACCTTCCAACAGAAGATCCTGTTCAAAAGATAGACTTGGGAACACCAGATAACCCATGTCCTGTATTCATAAGCAAGAATATAAAGGATGATGAGTTACCCGAGTATATCGCCTTTCTTCATGAGTTCATTGATTGCTTTGCATGGTCTTACGCTGAAATGCCAGGCTTAGACCCCAAAATAGCGGTTCACAAACTCAATCTTCAAGAAGACATCAAGCCTGTCAAGCAAGGCCAAAGAAGATTCCGTCCAGATGTGATGGATAAAATTGAATAAGAAGTTCAAAAACTCAAAAGTGTCGGCTTCATCCGTGAGGAACAACATCCTGAATGGTTGGCCAACATTGTCCCCGTGACAAAGAAAAACGGGCAGATCAGGGTCTGTATTGACTATAGAGACCTAAACGGCGCATGCCCTAAAGATGAATTTCTGCTCCCCATACCAGAGGTAATGATCGATAATACCTGTGGATTCGAGCGAATGACATTCATGGATGGTTTCTCTGGCGACAATCAGATAAAGATGCATCCTGAAGATGAAAAACATACATCTTTTCGGACCCCATTTGGCGTGTATTGCTACACTGTCATGCCATTTGGTCTAAAAAATGCTGGTGCCACATATCAGAGGGCTATGATGAAAATATTCCAAGATATGCAGCACAAGACAGTTGAATGTTACGTTGATGACCTCGCCGTCAAAAGCAAAAGAAAAGAAGATCATCCCGAAAACCTTCGAGAAGTCTTCCTCCGGCTTCGCAAACACAAACTGCGAATGAATCCTTTGAAATGCTTCTTCGGCGTCTCGTCGGGTAAGTTCCTCGAATTCTTAGTTCGCAAAACTGGAATAGAGCTTGACCCCATAAAAGTCAAAGCCATTCTAGAAATGCCCTCTCCAAGAACCTTGTGAGAACTCAAAGGGCTTCAAGGGAGATTGGCCTACATCAGACGATTCATCTCCAATCTTTCGGGGAAATGCCGTCCATTATCCTTGTTTATGAAAAAGGGTGTAAACTTTGTCTGGGATGCTGACTGTGAAGCTGCTTTCCAAGACATCAAGTCATACCTGAGAAAACCTCTAGTGTTAACTGCTCCTACCACTGGAAAACCATTCATCTTGTACACAAGAGCCCTTGATCACTCTTTGAGAGCTCTGCTTGCACAAGAAAATGATAAAAGAAAAGAAGCTGCTCTATATTACCTCAGCCGCATGCCAGTAGGTGCAGAGCATCGCTACTCTCCAGTCGAAAAAGAATGCCTTGCGGTGATGTTCGCCGTACAAAAGCTGCGTCACTACTTGCTTTCCAACACAGTATACCTGGTCTCGAGGGTCAACCTCTTGAAGGTCCTTGTCACAAAGGCAGGTTCTCTCAACGCTCGACTGGCAAAATGGTCCATCCTTCTGTCACAATTTGATATTAGGTATGTACCACAAAAGGCAATCAAAGGGCAAGCTCTAGCGGACTTCCTCGCAGAGCATCCATTGCCTAAAGATTCTCCACTCAGAGATGATCTCCCAGACGAACCAGTCTACAATGTGGAGACTTCTCACAAAGTGCCTCCTGGGACATGTACTTTGACGGTTGCAACCAGGACGAATGAAAAAGACAGCTGATCTCGAGAGTTGGCATCCTCTTTATTAGCCCCGACAAATAAATGATTCCACACGCTTTCTCGCTACTGGAACCATGCACAAACAATGCAGCTAATATCAAGCTCTGATCTTAGGATTGGAACTCGCCATCGAATCCGGTATCACCATGCTGGAAGTCTTTGGAGACTCTCAACTGATCGTCAACCAGATGAATCAGAAATTTGAAGTCAGGAAGCCAGATTTGCTGCCTTACTACAACAAAGCACAATCGCTTCTGCAAATGTTTGACATCTGTCACATCACCCACATTCGTAGAGGTGAAAACATACGTGCAGATGCCCTAGCTGGACTTGCCGCATCCATGGCAATTCAGGAAGGGGAAAACATGCAAATCACAGTGTGCGAAAGAAGAATCCTTCCTCCTCTTAACACACACCAAGCTGTTACTAAATGCCACCAAGTGGTTGGAAGTAGGATTTCAATCCTTCAAACTTCAATCGGCGACTGGAGGGATCCGTTCATTGATTACATTATGTTCGGAATCCTACCTGAAGATCCAAAAGAATGGGTAAGCATCCAAAGGTGAACCCCAAGCTTTCATTTGGATATTCCATCAAAAATCCTTTACAGGAAATCCTTCAACGTAGTACTTCTACGCTGCTTGTCACAACAAGAGGCTGAAGAAGCACTCAAAGAAGTTCATGCTGGTCTTTGCGGAGCTCATCAGGCTGGTCCCAAACTCTATGATCAGATAAAAAGGTTAAGATATTACTGGCCTACCATGGTAGCTGACGCAATGAAATTTGCTAAGCGCTGCCAACAATGCCAAATTCATGGAGATTACATTCACATGCCTCCAGAATGGCTGCATCCTACAGTGATCTCATGGCCTTTCGAAGCCTGGGGTATGGACATCACAGGTCCTATTTCTCCCCCTTCGAGCAAAGGTCATCGCTTCATCTTCGCCGCTACGGATTATTTCTCCAAGTGGTCAGAAGCATTTGCGTTCAACGAAATGAAGACCTCATCAGTCCTTCAGTTCCTGCGCACCAACATCATTTGTCGTTTCGGCATACCCAAAAGATTTGTCCATGATAACGGACCACAATTCCAGGATCATCGATTCTACAGGTTCTGCGACAAATACAAAATCCAAAGCTGTCCTTCGACTCCATACAATCCGGCAGCAAACGGGTTAGCAGAAGCTTTCAACAAGACACTCTGCAAAATCCTCAAAAAAATGGTCTCTAGTCATAAAAGAGACTGGAGCGACAAAATGTCTGAAGCTTTGTGGGCCTATCGAACCACCGTTCGAGGACCAACCCATAGCACACCATTCTCCTTGGTCTATGGATGCGAAGCTGTCGTACCCTTGGAAGTACAAATTCCTTCCTTGAGGGTATCCTTGCAAAATGACATGACTCAAGAAAGCAATGTCAAATTGCGACTCCATGAGCTGGACAATCTCGATGAGAGACGGTTCGAAGCTCAACAAAGCATTGAACTTTACCAAGCACGCATGGCAGGATCTTTCGATAAAAAGGTCAGGCAACGCGCCTACAAAAAGGGTGACTTGGTTCTTGCGGTAAAAAGACCAATGGTCTTCGCTCACAAGTCCAAAGGCAAATTTGAGCCAAAATGGGAGGGACCCTACGTCATCGACAAGGTTTTCTCCAACGGCGCATATGCACTCCTAAACATGGAAGGTGACAGATGTATGCTGCCCATCAACGGCAAGTTCTTAAAGCGGTACTACCCTTGAAGACTTACCCAACTGGATAAGAGCAATGCCTGTACGGCCAAAATCGGTTTCCAGGTACACGCTCGCTAAACCCACCCTTTTTTTAGAATTTTCATGTCAAATGTTGAAATTTCTAGAAATTTAAACAATGCTTACTTCCATCATTTCATTGTTAAAAAAAAAAACCAAGTTTAGGAACCTTTCCCTAACTTGACCAAAATTTTCAACCCTTGAACCCAAAACTCATGGTTTGAAACAAAATCCAGATTCAGGATTTCTACCCTAGTCCACCCTGCCTTTTACCGCCAAAATGGTTTTAGGTCAAAGATTATGACCCTCGTGTCTTTAAACAAAAAAAAAATGGTTTTTCAAAAAAACCGCGAGGAAGCGACGCTTAGTCGATACTCGCACAAATCGGAAGCATATGAACCATGTTCGACACTTCCAAAATCGCAGGGAAGCGACATTTCGTCAATATTTGCAAAATCCAAAACTGTGGAAATGCAACATTTCAGTTGATATCCACAACCCAAATTTCAAAGGTTCGAAAAACCCTAAAACAACCATGGAGACGCAACATTTCAGTTGATATCCATAACACAAAGGTTCGAGGAAAAAACCACAAATTTCAAAAATGATAGGAAACGACATCAAGTCAGTACCCGCAAAACCAAAATTTTTGAAAAGCAAGGATGCGACATTCCATCGATACTTGCACCCAAATCCGTGAGGAATGCGACATTCCCTCGATACTCGCAACCGAATGAGCAAGGAGGCAACATTCCATCGATACTTGCAAAGAACATTCAGCAGGGAGGCGACTTTAGTCAATACTTATATTTTTGAAAACCAAAACCGGCTATCAATGCCACAAACTCGGCTATAGATGCCACAAAACAAACCGGCTATAGATGCCACCAAAACAAAACCGGCTATCAATGCCACAAACAAAAAATTGGCTTTCAAAAAACCCGGCTATCAATGCCACAAATTCGGCTATCAATGCCACCAAAACTGGCTATAGATGCCACAAAAAAAAATCGGCTATGAATGCCACACAAAAAAAAAAGAGCTGGCTCTCATGCCAAAATTGGCTTCCATGCCATAAGCAAAAATCTGGCTTCCATGCCAAAACAATCATTTGACAAAAGATTTTCACAAAATGACAAGCTTTTGATCAAATCCCATTTAGCAATTACTTTTATCACAAAAAGATTCAAGTAAGCGTAGGGATAACAAAAAAAAAGAGAGTACCAAAAAGAATACATGTGGTACCAAAAAAAAGAAAGTGTTCACAAGCACTACAAAAAAAGAGTACCAAAAAAAATACATGTGGTACCAAAAAAAATGAAAGTGTTCACAAGCACTAAAAAAAGTACCAAAAAATACAAGTGGTACTAAAAAGAAGAGAGAGAAGGATAGTTTCTGCTACAAAATCAGGAGCTCAATTAAAAATGGTCTCTAGCCAAGAGTTCAGCTCCTTAAGCAAACTTTTGGCCTCAGCCGTCAAGGATTCCAAGGCACGCTTCTTCAGGAATTTGCCATGAGATGCTGGAGTGGGCTGTACCCCTTCTTTCGCACGAGGAAGCTTATCTCGAGCAGTTCGCCATTGTTTGTTCTCATCAGACATCCTTTTAAGAACTTGATTGGCGTCTGCAACCCGATAAATCAGAGCAGTCTCCCTTTCACGAGCCTCTGTTATTGCAGTCCACTTGGCAGCCACTTGTGCCTGCAGATGCTCAAGACGCCTCCTGGCCTCATCGACCTCCCTATCAAGGATGTTCAGGTCATGTGTCAGCCCAATAATGTTTAGCTCTTCTAAGTTCTTTCGGACTACCTGCTTCCTGCTTTCTGTAGCCTCATCCAGGTTAGACAGAGCCTTATTCGCAGGATCCAGGAACATCTCCTTGAAGAACTGGTCATCAGGAAAACCAATGGTCTCAAATCACCTGTCACCCAGTTCAATGATCCTATCAACGATCGCCCTGGCACTTGTGACATCTAGACTAGCCTCTTCAGCATCACCGAGAATCTCACGCATATGCTGGATCATCCCAAATCCGGTATCTAAGTGCCCAGAAAGCAGAGTCTCAATCCAAGAGCTCAGAACTTGCACCACCACCTTCTTCGCAAAAAGAAGAGATGGCCCAGCTGAAGATTCGCCCAACTCCGTTGGTCGGCTGCTCATATCATCATCTGTTGGAAGAGTAACAAAAGAACTCTTTCCAGTTGAAGCTGGCTCCTGCTCGGGAAGGAATCTCAGCACGAGGTATCTCCTCAACATTGTCAGAATTGGTCCCAGGAGTCTCTACCCTCTGGATCAACCTCTGGCATCCCTTGCTCTGGTTCTGAAGGAAGCGACGGACCCTCCTCTGTCACTTCAAAACCTGCCAAAGAACACAAAAAGGTATGAATATGATCCTGTTTGAAAATCATTATCAGGGTTATAACTACAAATACCTTCTTCGACGACTGGCGGAAAAACTTTCTTCCTCCATGAACTCATCGGAAGCATCATCAACATTTGCGTCCATCGATGGTTCAAAGTCATCGGAATCCTGTGGCAAGTCAGCTGGCCAAGAAATGTGTTAGGCAAACAAAGTCACAGACAAAAAAAAAGGAAAGCAAAAGAAGTCGTACCAATTGGAGATTCTGGATTCACCTCAGAGTCCCTCGGTTCTCGTCAGGTGCCCCGACAGGATCAGTCACCCCACCTCATCGACTAGAAACCTCAGGAATCACCAAGTCTTCCTCTGATTTAAAAAAAAAAAGAAAGCAGAAAACAAGAAGCACTCAGAACATGGAAAATCCCATGAAAACAAATGGAAAGAGAAAAGGAAGAATCATACCTTCACCGACGGTCTCTTTTCTTCCGGCTTCTCTTCTCTGGAGGCTCGTCAAGCATCCACTGGCACATCCTCATTGATAGAAGAGGAACTTCCAAGTCAGGACGAGTCCTCATGCTGCCCCTTGCTGCGATGATGACTCCTCCTCCTCTTACTCATGCGGGTCTCGCTTCTTGGAGGAACCTGCCTCTGCTGTCAGAGTCAGGTTTCCCACTTGACTCCTCACTGGATGGTCTACTCTTGCCAGTAGACTCCACGGAAGCTTGCCTCTGTGCCGCTTGCATCCAAGCACCAAGTTCGGCTTCCTCCTGTTCTAGCTGCTCTAAAGCCTCATCAGGTATTTCTCGAACAGCTTCAGAACCAATGACATGCCCTGGTCACCGAGAAAGCCTATCTTGTGCTTCTCTCCAGAAAGGAAGGCCCAAACTTCCTCTCACCGGACGCCATCCGACTTTCCAAGGCCCTTTCCAGATGCCAGCTTCACATCAAGCTCCTTCTTGGAAAGCCCCCGATATGCCGAAAAGCTCTCCGCGAACCACTTCGCAAAGCCGGCAGTCCGGGAAGTCTAGCAACACAGGATAAGAAATCATGGCTGTAGTATCTTCAGCACTATAGAAAGCCCATGCATTTCTCCCGTCCTGTAAACCTCCAAAGCGCTTCACCATGCTTGAAGGCGCTCCAACAACGCCTTGAGAAAAGCCTAGCTGCAAAGCAAAGCGAGAGGTACATACGGCTGGATGTCGACGAAAAGATGTCTACGTACACCATCGTGCCGACACGTATGCTGAAAAGCCACTCTCTCTCTGCATTCGTCAAGGAATAATGCCTTCTCGACCCCGCCCTGGTAGAGTCTCGGGAGGCACCAAAATCAAAAGCCTTCTTCCGCAACTCCGGAGAAAGCTTCACTGAAGACTGCCCCATCTCGACGTCCCTGAACCGTCGGATCCTCATGCGGGCAAACAAAAGTGATTCAGACACGGCTTTGCCCTTAGCCAGTCGAATCATTAGAGGATCATCATCCTGTGCATCCCAGCCGGTGGAAGCCAGGACAGTGGTACACGTACCATGAATAAAAGATATGGGCTGAAAATACCCTATTCATGGGAAGCCCAAGCCGAACCAAAAAAAGCAGCAGCCTGCAGTTCGAGTACACAGGTAGGAGTAAAGAGCTGGCACCAAAGCAAGCTGCTCTCCAAACGCCATCTGACAAGCCGGAAAAAATACAATGCGGCCTGATGTGCGTTCCATCTCCTCCAGCAAAAAGAGCCTCACCAAGCCAATAAGTGAGGTAAACGAGATCTCTCCGCAGTGCAATGTCAGCACATATGGCGTCGTACTGGCACAGAAATCTCTAACTCTTCTTGCATGGCCAAGATCTTCTTTGAACTTGGATCCTGAGCTCCGGCTTCTTGGGTCACGCTATCAGAAGACTCCCTGCTATCAAAAAAGTTGGGGAATGAAGAGCTAGAACTCTTCCAACTGCTGGATCTAACTTTCAAACCGTCTTTCTCCTTCAAAAAATCATAGAAGGCGACGAGCTGAAAATACAGAAGCCTGAACTCCTCAGACTGCCCCTCAAGGACGCTGTCAATCGGCATAAACTCCTCATAGAGTTTGCCGAGGATGGGCAATCCAGTAATGGCGCTCAGCTCCTTCAAAGAGAAACCAATCTCACCATTCGTCACAACGAAGGTATTGGTTTGTGGGAGGAATGATTCCAGCATAGCCATGAAGCCTCGTCGGAAAAGATCACGGTCTCCTAAAGGCACGGACCGCATCAAAAATCCCAGCTTCCGTCAAAACGGCGCACCAATCAGCAGGACGCGATCACGTCCACGACTTACACTCGGAGTCAGCATTGAACGCCAACGGAGTCGAAAAGGCTTTGATCCAATTGCTGCCGTCACCAGCCTAAAAATACAAGGCCCACCAGGTCTCAAATCAACCGATCGATAATCAGAACCATGGTAGCTGCTGGATGCATCAACAGGTCGATGTCAAATAGGCGACCTCTCCGTATATTATCCTAGGAGAACCGCCAACAAACACCCGGTCTTGATTACATTTGTCCCTTCTCACCCTAGCTTGGAGGATCTCCCTCTTAGAGCACGTGGGGCAAGGCTCATGATCGAGACGGTGCGCTCAATACGTCGGTACCTGGGTAGCAACAGTCTTCTTCTCAGCCATCTGCTATGAAAGAAAACTGAAAAATCACCTCTCTGGTATGTCATGTCATCAGGGACTGGCATCACCAAAGAAGAAGGTAGGCTTGGGTAAAACACTCTGATCTTCCATCACCCATGGACGACTGCTTACCATGATCTTATAAATTCCTCTCCCTTGAGAGTGATCAGTCGCTGCCTCATCTCATCTCTGTTGAGGGAGTCGCACTCTTCCAGATTTCTCTCAACATACTGGACCTTCTCAAAGGCCTGCTGAACGGCCGGATTAGAAGATCTAGCAATCGACGAGGAGCGCTTAGCAGGCTCTTTACCCTTGTTCGTTCTGGAGGAACCACCTGCAAAGGATGGAAAAGAAAAAGATCAAACATCAAAATGACAGAATCTCGCTAAAAAAAATCTGGCGAAATTTTGACATGATGACGGGGCAATTCCGAAGAAAAGGAACTATCCCGAAAGAAATAGAAAGCTTGAAGATGGGCTCAACATCGCTGCGAGCTCCGAAACTCCAAACTTTCGAAACCTCAAAGTCTCCGCAAAATCAGGAAGGGCTCAACATCGCTGCAGCTCCAAATTCCCAAATTGTGCGAAAACTTTCAGGTATGCTATCATACATCATGCTAACAATTCAATTTACAAAAATATACATGCATGAAACATCTTGGTAAAAAAAATGCATTATCATGATGAGCAAAAGAAAACTTTCTCAAAAAAAAGAAGAAGGAGAAAGAAAAAAAAAAGAAACTTTCTCAAAAAAAAGGGGCGAAAGAAAACAAAAAAAAAAAAGGGAAAAGAAAAAAAACAAAAGGGGGATGGCCTACAGGCCACGTGGCCGTACGACAGATCCGTACGGATCTGTCCGTACGGCCCACAAAAGAAACAAAAAAAAAATGACAAAAAAAAAAAGAAAGCAAAAAGAAAAACACGTGTAAAAAAAAAAAGGGGGGAAAAAACGTGGAGAAAAGAAAAAGAAAAAAAAGAAAAAGAAAAAGAAAGAAACAAAAAAAGAGAGAAATAACTTTTTATTTTTTCCTACAATGGAGTTTTCTTGAAAAAAGGGAACTTACTTGAACCCCATTGATGGAGAAGAAGAAGAAAAGTCTTGAAGATCTTGAAGAAGAAGAACTCTTGGTCTTGAAGCCCTCTTGAGATTATTGCAAAAGAAAGTAATAAGAGCAAGAGATCCAACCTCCTCCTTGCTTTTATAGAAGAGAGCAAACCAAAGAAGGAAAGAAGAAATGAGGTAAGTGTTACTAATTAGTAACCTTACCAAAAGAAAGATATTAGAAAGATTCTTTCCCAAAAAGAAAGATATCTTGAGGGATTCTCTCCCAAAAAGAAATCAATGAAAGATTTTCTCCTAAAAGATAGGATCAATGAAGGATTCTTTCCCAAAAGAAAGATATCTTGAGATATCCCATCCCAAAATAAAGGGAACATGAGAGATTCTCTCCAAGTAAAGATATTCTTAGATGTTCTCTATCCAAATGAGATATTTTTGGATATTCTTTACAAAAATGACACCATATGAGATCTAAGCCATTTCAAAAGCTTAAGGTCCCATGGGTTAGCCCACATGAGCTAGGTTTGACCACCTAGGCACAAAAAAAAAAAAAAAAAATTTGGGCTTTTAGTCAAAGAGAAATCCCTCTTACCAAGAGCATACAAAAATGGTTCCATGCCTCTTTTGAGTTGATTCAACCATACAAAGAGCATTCCAAGCCCCATGAGCTTCCAAAAATCAAACCATCCAGCCTCATATACCAAATTGAGCCAAAATCTTGAAATTGACATTCCATAAAAATCAAACCAAATCCTGGTCCCCTAACTTACCACATACAGCTTGTTGGGTCACAAGACCAAAACCAAAAACCAAAACCTGATCCCCTAACTTGCCACATATAGCCTGTTAGGTCACAAGATCAAAACCAAAATTGATCCCCCAACATTCCACATACAGCTTGTTGGGTCACACGATCAAAACCAAACCCGACCCCCTAACCTGCCACATACAGCCTGTTAGGTCACAAGGTCAAAACCCAAATCCACATCCCTGATGTCATCTTCAAAACTTTGCCTCGAGATGGTACGTGATCCCTTTCACTACCATAAAATTCCCCTGGAAGCTCAAAAAGGCTACAAATACCAAAAAGAAAGACTGCTCAAAGACTCTTGGTCAAGTCACAGGCTCTCCTTCAAAATCTCTTCGAGGCACATCGACTACAAAAGTTAAGCAACTCGTCGCTGTACCTCGAGGGGGCATTTGTTGACACCAAAAATGTCACTTTGCCTCTTCAAGATCCAAAGAGCTACATGAAGTCGCAACCTGCCATAAATAGGCAATGCTACTCCAAAAATCAAATCTTGTCAGAATCAAACAAAAACGGACAAGATCCTTCAAGACAGCCAAAAGAGGAGTACACAAGAAGTTTCGAGCCATTTCAAAATCATTTGGCCTAACTTCGCTTCTCCGACAGCCGAAAAGGAGCTCTCGGCGGCGAAAGCATCGGAGACACCAAATCTTCGATCAGAGCCGATGGATGGTCTCAAAATACTTCCAAAGGCTCCACGTCAAGTTCCGAGTCAAACCGACAACGTTTGACCTACATCAACCCTCGAACAGCTAAATCAAGCCTCTCGGCAGCAAAGAACCGCCGAGGCCATCACTCATCAGATAGAGCACATGGACGGCTTCAAAATGCTTACAAGGGACTGCACGTCAAATTTCAGGTCATTTCGACAACATTTGACCATAGTTTGACGCTCGGAAGCCAAATCAGGCCTCTCGGCGGCAAAGCTCTCGGGACCATGGTTTCCAAGACAGAGCCTATGGATCATCTTAAAATGACTCCAATGGGTTCCCTGTCAAATTTCAAGTTAATCGGACATCGGTTGACCGCATATCAAACCGCGACATCTTCATCGCGACAAAAGCGAGGTCTACTGGTGATAGAACCTCAACGGCTTCAAAACTCAAAACAAAAGCCTATGGTTGGTCTTATTTATTGCTCAGGAGGCTTCACACCAAATTTCAGGTCATTCCGACATCGTTTGACCCAGTTTTAGCTTCTGACGGTAAATCGGCAGCTTTGCGCGACAAACTCTTC
Source organism: Litsea cubeba (assembly GCA_012931725.1). Lineage (NCBI taxonomy): Eukaryota > Viridiplantae > Streptophyta > Magnoliopsida > Laurales > Lauraceae > Litsea > Litsea cubeba. The sequence continues at coordinate 154,004,407 of CM022945.1, read as the reverse complement.
GGCTTTCTCAAGAAATTGGAAACTTTGCAAAATAAAATGCAAGGATTCTCATCAGATTTCCTTCAGAGAAATCAGCCCAATAAATGGTCAAAAATGTCAAGGAAAAATACAGAAGAAAAAAGAATCGGAAAATAGCAAAAACGGACACAAAACGGGACAAAAAGGGGAAAAAAAACCCCAGGGTCGCAGGCCCCTGCGACCCTGGAGCCCGGGATCGCCGGGAAGGCCCCGGAAACCCCGGTTTTCTCCGTTTTTTCACGATTCGAAGCGTCCAGCCTCTGGTAGTTTCCAAAACTCATACTTTTGAGACACCAAATCCTCTGACATCTGTCAAAAACACGGGTCAATCATCAAAAGTATCGAAAACAACATTGATCGCCACCCGGTCAACCAAAAAAAGTGTGCTTTCTACCCGACCGATCGAGAAATCGACAGGACAGATGGCACTGACCCGCTGTTGGCAACCAACACCTGAAGTCACATAGGTCATCCGATGTCGATCTACATGAAGATCCATCGATGATCATTACAAGAAGAATCCCAAAAGACGAGGCACGGCCCGCGACTCTTCAACTGCTCGGCGACCACTTAATGCGATTAATTGACTAGCTTTATTACAGTCATTAATCCATTTCTTTGGATGGACCAATCAGAAGCAAGCATCCTGAGAGTTACAAGTCAGGAGATTCATGGCATTAACCCATGAAACTCCTCCCATCATGGCGATTAAAGGCGATTAAATGCCCTCAATCTCCTCCGGCCAATCAGAAGTCCAAGAAAAAGGAGTTACAAAATAAAGATTTAAATCCTGTAACTCCTCCCATTATGCGGCTTAATGACAATAAAAGCCATAAACCCTCCTAAATGGCTACCTAAAAGCCTATAAATAGGAGAGCTCTCCAAGAATAAAGAGATCGAAGAAAAATCACAGACAGAGACACAGACAAAGCACAGAAATTCAGAGAAGGAAAAGAGAGAAAACTCTGCGGAAATTCTACACCGACCACCGCTACAAGGGGACAAAAGTCCATTGGGGTCCCCCCCCCAAGGTCCTTGCCTTCTCCTTCTGCCTCCAAATGGCTTAGACGTGGCTTTTCAGCCCGTCTACTCGGCTTTTTATTGGACATAGGACCTCCTTTTGGTCTTTGTCCTCTAAAACCTGAGGTTATAGCCAAGCCAAGCGAATCAATAGCATCCTCTGTTCTCATCTGCATGGATGATGGCGAAGTCCACATATGGCTTGCGACCGTCAATCTAAACGGGTCCCCCACAATCTCCTGAGAAGTTAGATCCTCCTTTTCTTGCTTTTCATTGTAGTTTGTATTTTTTCAAAAGAGACAAAAATCACAACTCTTGTCTTTCATTATTGATAAGGATTGTAAATCGGCCTATAAACGCCAAAATCGGCTATAAACGCCAAAAACCGGCTATAAACGCCAAAATCGGCTATAAATGCCAAAAAAATTGCCTTTCACGGCAAACCAAGAAAATGTCTCTTTTCTTAAATATATGTGCAATGGAAAACTTGAAAGAAGTTGATTTCCTTTTTACTTGCGAAGGTTGATCTCCGGATCACCACTTGCAATTCCAAGTAAAATAGAAAATCTGGCACACCCACACAACAAAAATGTTGATGCGCGCCTCTGCCCCCCGGTTACGAAAGGGTTGGACCCAACGGACTCCCACGTCCGCCGACCTCGGTAGAACTGAGCAGGAGCACGGTCCATCACCGCGGCTTTTGGAATTCTTCTTGCGATGATCGCCGATGGATCTTCATGCTGATCAATGTCGGATGACCATGCAACTTCAGACATTGATTGCTACCAGTGGGTCGGTGCCACCTGTCCTGTCGATTTTTCGACCGATCGGGTAAAAAGTGTGCTTTCTTGGTCTGCCGGTTGGTGATTTCGAAACGATCAATGATGATTTGATGCTCTTGAAGATGAACTCGTGATGTTGACGAAGATTGACAGATTTTGTGCCTCAAAAGTTAGAATTTTGGAAAACCACAGGAGCTGGGCATCTCGAAACGCGAAAAGGGACCGAAAAAAGGTTATTCAACGAAAAACCGGCAACCCGAATTTCCAAGGTCACCGGTGACCATGGGGGATTTCTTCCCTTTTGGTCGCCGATTTTCGGTCGTCTTTCCAGTTTTTCAATTCTTTTTTCTTCGGTATTTTTTTTGATATTTTTGTACATATTTTGGCCTAATTTCCCTATAAAAAACTTGAAGAGAAGACTTGCGTATCGAAGTGGAAAGTTTCTGGTTTTCCGGGAAAGCCGAAGACTTTGTCGTGCAGAGTTGCCGATTTGCCATCAAAAGCCAAAACTGGGTCAAACTATGTCGAAATGACCTGAAATTTGCGGTGAAGCCTCTTGAGCAATAAATAAGACCAACATTGGCTTTTGTTTGATTTTTGAAGCCATGTGGGGCCCTGTCGCTAGTAGACTTGATTCTGTCGCGAGGAAGATGTCGCACTTTGATGTACGGTCAACCGATATCCGATTGACTTGAGTTTTGACAGGGAGCCTATTAGATTCATTTTGAGACGATCCATTAGCTCCGATTTGAAAACCATGGTCCCAGGGAGCTTTGCCACCGGGAGGCCTAATTTGGCTTCCAAGAGTTAAAGTTTGGTCAAATGTTGTCGAAATGACCTGAAACTTGACATGTAGCCCTTTGCAAGCATTTTGAAGTCACCCGTGTGCTCTATTTGATGAGTGATGGCTTCGGTGGTTCTCGCCGTCGAGAAGCTTGATTTTGTTGCTCGGGGGTTGATGTAGGGTCAAACGTTATCAGTTTGACTTGAAACTTGACGTGGAGCGTTTTGGAGGTATTTTAAGACCATCCACAGGCTCTGATAAAAGATTTGATGTCTTCTACGTTATCGCCGCCGGGAGCTCCTATTCAGCTGCTGGAAGAGTGAAGTTAGGCCAAATAATGTTGAAATGGTCGAAAACTTCATGTGTACTCTTATTTTGGCCATTTTGAAAGATCTTACTGTTTTTGTTTGATTCTAAAAAGATTTAAATTTTTGAAGTAGCATTGTCTGTTTCTGGTAGGTTGCGGCTTCATATAGCTTCTTGATGTTGAAGAGGCAAAGTGACATTTTTGGTGTCAACAAATGCCCCCTTGAGGTACAGCGACGAGTTGCTTAACTTTTGTAGTCGATGTGCCTCGAAGAGAGCTTTAAAGGAGAGCTTTTGAATTGACCAGGAGTCTTTGAGGAATCTTTCTTTGGGTAGAGTAGCCTGTTAAGTTTCCAGGGGAATTTATGGTACTGAAAAGGATCATGTATCATCACAAGGCAAAGTTTTGAAAATGACATGAGGGACTTGGGTTTGGGTTCTGGATTTTGGATTTTCCTTTTGACCTTGTGAACCTAAGGGCTTTATGTGGCACATTAGGCGGTCAAGAAGGGTTTTTTGGTTTTTAACCTAGTGAACTAACAAGTTGTATGTGGTAGGTTAAGGGGTCAGGTCAGTTTTTTTTTTTTTTTTTTTTTTTTTTTTTTTTTTTTTTCGACCTAGTGACCCAACAAGCTGTATGTGACAGGTTGGGGGGTCAGGATTTTGTTTTTGACCTTGTGACCTAACAAGCTGTATGTAGCAAGTTAGGGGTCAGTTTTTGGTTTTGACCTTGTGACCCAACAAGTTGTATGTGGCAGGTCGGGGGGTCAGGATTTGATTCTTGGTCACTCTTTGGGACTACTTGTGTCCATTGGAGTGGTTTGGATTTTTGTGGAATGTCAATTTCAAGATCTTGGCTCAATTTTGTATATATGGTTGGATGGTTTGAATTTTTGGAAGCTCATGAGGCTTGTATTTTTTTTGTATGGTCCGATCAACTCAAAAGAGGCATGGAACCATTTTGTTTGCCCTTGGTAAGAGAGATTTTTGGTAGGAAGCCACTTTTAGTGCCTAGGTGGTCAAACTTGGCTCATATAGGCTAACCCATGGGACATTAAGCTTTTAAGATGGCTTAGATCTCATGTGGTGTCATTTTTGTAAAGAATATTTAAAAATATCTCCTTTGGATAGAGAATATCTAAAAATATCCATATTTGGAGAGAATTTCTCAAGACATCTTTCTTTGGGAGAGAATCTCGCAAAATATCTTTCTTTGGGAGATAATCTCTCAAATTTCCTCTCTTTTGGGAGAGAATTTCTCAAAGAATCTTGCTTTTGGGAAGGTTACTAATTTGTAGCACTTACCTCCTTTCTTTTCTCCTTATTTCCTTCTTTGGCTTGCTTTCTTCTATAAAAGCAAAGGGAGATTGGATCTCTTGCTCTTATTGATTTCTTTCGCAAAAGTCTCAAGAGTGCTTCAAGACCAAGAGCTCTTCTTCTTCAAGAATCTTTAAGCTTTTCTTTCTTCTTCTCCACCAATGGCTTCAAGTAAGTCTTTTTTTTTCAAGAAAACACCATGTAAAAGTAGGATGGTAAAAGATTTTTTTTTCTTTCTCTCCCTTTTTTTTGAGGTTTCTTTCTTCTCTCTTTTTTTTTGTGGCCACTCGACCATTTTTCTGCCTTTCTATTGTTTTTGTTTTTGTTTTTTTTGGCACTTCTTTCCTCACCATGTGAATGATGATTTTTGTGCAAGACAATATGCGCATGCATTTCTAGAGTGAATGATATCAAGAAAAAGAGGCTAAGGCTCAATGTTCAATCAGCATGAACTTTGATTTGAACAAAATTTGATTTTGACCAAATTTGTGTTGGAATTGGTCATTTTTTGGAAAAGGCTTCCTAATTCCTAATGCATGAAGATTTATGTAACTACATGACTTTTTGATGGAAAGGAATTGGATGGCATGGAATGACATACCTGAAAGGTTGCAGCCTTTGGAGGTTGAAGCTCACATCAGGGGACGACAAGAGTCGTCTTTTAATGCCTGTATCCATTTTGATGCCAGCAGCAGGGGATGATGATTTGGCGATGCCCGAGGTTCTAACCGATGAGGCGGTGATGGATTCGAATGTAGCATCTGAAGAAGGAGTGAGGGTCTCTGGAGTAATTCCAGAATCTCCAACTGGTATGACTTCTTTTGATTTTCTTTTTTTTTTTGTTGTCTGTGTCGTCGTTTGCTAACATGCTGCTTGCTTTCTTGTCAGCTAACTTGCCACAAAATTCTGATGACTTTGAACCATCCATGGATGCAACTGTTGACGATGCTTCAGATGAGTTCATGGAGGAAGAAAGTATTCTGCTAGCCATCAAAGAAGGTACTTTGTAGTGATAACCCTGATGAAAATGATTTTTTCTATAGGATCATATTCATACCTTTTTTGTTTCATTGGCAGGTTGTGAAGTGACAGGAGAGGTCCTATCGCTTTCTTCAGAACGAGAGCAAAGGGTGCTAGAGGTTGATTCGGAGGTAGGGACTTCTACAACTAGTTCTGACACGGCAGAGGTGAGACCTCGTGCTGAGATTCTTTCCCTAGTGGCTCCAACTGGAAAGAGTTTTTTTATTACTCTTCCAATGGGGCACGGCATGAGCAGCCGACCGATGGAGTGGGGCGGATCTTCATATGGGCCATCTCTTCAGTTTGCGAAGAAGGTGCTGGCGTGGGTTTTGAGCTCTTGGATCGAGACTCTCCTTTCTGGTCACTTGGATGCCGAATTCAGTATGTTTTAGTAAGTGCAAGATATTCTCGATGATGCCGAAGAGGTTGGTCTAGTTGTCACAGGTGCCAAGGCGATCGTTGATAGGATCATTACACTAGGCAACAAGTGGTATGAGAGTAAGGCTTTTCCTGATGGTGAATTTTTCAAGGAGATGTTCCAGGACCCTACTAATAAAGCTCAGTCTAACATGGATGAGACTATACAGTGCATGAAGCAATTTTTCCGAGAGAGGAACATCACAGAGTTAGCAATCATTGAGCTGCGGTGAGCTATTGAACGCCTTGATAGGGCGGTCATCAAGGCTAGGCGATTTCTTGAGCATTTGGAGGAGGAAGCCACGGCCAAGTGGGCTGATTTAATAAAGGCTCGTTCCAGGGAGAGGACTCTGATCTGCCAGGTTACAGACGCCGATCGTGTTCTCAAAGAGAGGACTCGAGAACACGCACGATGGCGAACTGCTTAGGAAAAGCTTCTCGGTGTCGAGGATAGGTTACAACATTCTCCAGCATCTCATGGCAAATTTCTGAAGAAGCGTGCCTCGGAAGCTTTGGCAATCAAGGCCAGAAGATTGCCCGAGGAGCTGAATCTTTGGCTGGAGGCTATGTTTGGCTGAGCTCCTAGTCTCTCTTTTTGTAACAGAACCTCTTTTTTTTTTTGGTATCACATGTATACAAACAATTTTTTTTGTAGTGCTTGTGAGCACTTCTCTTTTCTTTTGTATTCCCTCCTTTTACTTAAATCTTTTTGTGATGAAATCAATAGTTAAATAAGAATGTTTGTTTGAAAATTTGATCAAAAGTTTGTCATTTTGTGAAAATCTTTTGTCAAATAATTGTTTTGGCATGGGAACCAGATTTTGTTTGTGGCATGCGAGTCAAATTTGGGTTTATGGGATGAGAGCCAAAATTTTATTTTTGGTGCGAAGGCCAAGGTTTGTTTGTGGCAAGAGAGCCGATTTTTGGCGTGAAAGCCAAATTTTTGGCATGAAAACCGATTTTTGGAGTGAAAGCCAGGTTTTGTGGCATGGGAGCCAAAATTTTATTTTTGTGGTAAAAGCGATTTTTTGTGGCATGAGAGCGAGTTTTTGTGGCATTGATAGCCAATTTTTGTGGCATGAAAGCCAAGTTTTGGTTTGTTGGCGTGAAAGCCAGGTTTTTTTGCATTTATACCCAATTTTTTAGGCATTGATAGCCGATTTTGGCGTGAGAGTCAGGTTTTTTTTTTGCATTGATAGCCGATTTTTGTGGCATTGATAGCCAATCTTGGCGTGACAGCCAGGTTTTGTTTTTCAAAAATGCAAGTATGAACTAAAAGTCGATGCAAGTATCGATAGAATGTTGCCTCCTTGCTCATTCGGTTGAGAATATCGATGGAATGTCGCATCCTCGAGGTTTGGGTGCAAGTATCGACTAAGCGTCGCTTCCTTGCTTTTCAAAAATTCTGTTTTGTGGGTATTGACTTGATATCGTTTCTTCATAATTTTTGAAATTTGCGCTTTTCTCGAACCTTTTTGTTTTTGAAATTTGGGTTGTGCATATCAACTGAAATGTTGCGTCTCCACGATTTGATATTTTTTCGAACCTTTGAAATTTGGGTTGTGGATCTCAACTGGAATGTTGCGTCTCCACGATTTTTGGATTTTGCTAGTATCGACGAATTGTTGCTTCCCTGCGATTTTGGAAGCGTCGAATGCAATTCGCATTCTTTCGATTTTTGGGTTGTGCGAGTATCGACTAAGCGCCACTTCCACGCAGTTTTCTGAAAAATCATTTTTTAGTTTAAGGACACGAGGGTCGTAAATTTTGACTTCAAACCATTTTGGCGGTAAAAGGCAGGGTGGACTGATGGAACACGCTTTTCATGCTCGGCGCTTACCGAGGTCGGCGGACGTGGGAGACCATTCGGCATCAACATTTTTTTTGAGTGGGTGTGCCAGATTTTCTATTTTACTTGGAATTGCAAGTGGTGATCCGAAGATCGACCTTCGCAAGTAAAAAGTAAATCAACTTCTTTCAAGTTTTTCATCGCACAAATATTTAAGAAAAGAGACATGTTTTTGAAATGCCGTAAGAGGCGATTTCATTTGTTTTGCCGTGAAAGGCGATGTTTGGCATTTATAGCCGATTTTTTTGCACTTATAGCCGATTTACAATTCTTATCAATAATGAAAGACGAGAATTGTGATTTTTTTTGTCTCTTTAGAAAAATACAAACTACAATGAAAAGAAAGAAAAGGAGGATCTAACTCCTCAGGAGATTGTGGGGGACTCATTCAGATTGACGGTCGCAAGCCATGTGGACTTCGCCATCATCCATGCAGATGAGAACAGAGGATGCTCTTGATTCACTTGGCTCGGTTTCAACCTCAGATTTTAAGAGGACAAAGACAAAGAGAAGGTCCTATGTCTAATAAAAAGCTAAGTAGACGGGCTGAAAAGCCACGTCTAAACCATTGGAGGTAAAAGGTGAAGGCAAAGGACTTTGGGGTGGAGTGCCCCTTGAGGGACTTTTGTCACCTTGTAGTGGTGGTCTTTGCAGAACTTCAGCAGAGTTTTCTCTCTTTTTCTTTCTCTTGGATTTCTGGATTTTCTGTAATTTGTTCTCTGGATTTTTCCAGATCTTAGATCTCTGCTTGGGTTTTTCCGATCTGGATTTCTTTGGAATGCTGTCCTATTTATAGGCCTTTGGTAGCCATTTAGGAGGGTTTATGGGCTTTAAGGCCACATAATGGGAGGAGTTACAAGATTTATTTATTTATTTTGTACCATCTTTTTCTTGGCTTCTGATTGGCCGGAGCAGAGTTAAGGCTTTTAATTGCCTTTAATCACCATGATGGGAGGTGTGAGGCCCCACCCTTTGCGGGCCCTCAATTTGAGCTTGAATACTATGTATTAGCCTAAGTATTTTAATTATACTAATTATGGGGTTTAGTTAAGGGTAAATAGGTATTTTCCTAGGTTTTAGTTGTTTAGCCTTGTGGCGTAATTAGTAGAGTTAATAGGGTGTCCTTTGTTATTTTTAGAGTTAGTTAGTTTGTTAGAGACCCTAGCTTAGAATTAGCATTTGCTATAGGGGTTGTCCACTAAAGAATCTTCTAGAACCCACCCAAAGACCAAAATGCCCTTGGCCCTATCCTAATCCTATTTAAACTAAAAGGGTACTTTAGTCCCTAGCCCTACCTAAAACCCAACCTATATAAACAAACCCCCCATTTCCAAACGAAGGCTACTGCCACCTCTCTCATTTCCCCCTCTTTTCTGTCTTCCTTCCCCATTTTCCCTCCAAGGATCTCTCAATTCCCTCCAATTTCCCATCTCCCTCTCATCTCTCTCTTTCTCTCGTTCTCTCTGTACGGGTTCTAAGAAGAAGAAAGCCACTGCCAACCTGTTACTGCAACTTATATTGGGATTTCTTTCTCTCCACTTTGGTCATCCCTTCCCCTTTCTTCAAATCAGGTGAATACCCACTTCTAGTCCAATTCCATTCGAAAATTCTCTTTCTCTCTCTAGATCTCATTCCTTATAGAAATTCTCTTGTGGATATGCGTATAGGAGTAGATCTGAGATTTCTGGGCTGGTTCTGTGTCTGAGAAGACCCTACAGCTGGGATTTTCCCTTTACCAGATTGGATCTCTGTTTTCTTTCCTTTCCTTCTTGCAATTGATCAAGGCAAGTGCAATACGCATATTTAATATAGAATGTATGCTTACCATCTTTAATTCTCTGTATTTCTATTTAGATGTTGTTAGGACTGCTAGATTTACCTTTGAGGATGTTTTCATGGATGATCGGCCATTGATGGATGGGTTGATCTTATTTGGAAGGTCAATGGCCCACGGATTGGATGGTTGGGCGTATATTGGAGTGTTTTTCTTATTTCAGGATGTTTCTATCGAGTTTGGATGAGATTGGTTGAGTTCTGGTTGAAGAAGAAGAAAACCGGAATTCTAGAGTTGCAGAGCATCTCTGTGCCTTGCTAGCCGAGATGAGCTCTCTGAGCCCTATTGGCCGAGCTTAGCACTGGCCGAGCTCAGCGATGGCAGAGCTCACTGCACTGGCCGAGCTCAGCACTGACCGAGCTCCGCACTGGCCGAGCTCAGTACTGACCGAGATCAATGTCCTTAACAGAACTCAGTGTTCTGCCGAGCACAATGCGCAGGCCGACATCCGTGTTTAGGCCGAGCTCAGTGTTTAGGCCGAGCTCAGCGTCTTGGCCGAGCTCAGTGTTTTACCGAGCTCCGTGCCTGACCGGGCTCCGTGCTTGACCGAGCTCAGCGCTTGACCGACGTCAGTGCCTGACCGAGCTCAATGCTTCGTCGAACTAAGCTGGGTGACCGAGCTGAGCTAGGTGCTTTGCCGAGCTGAGCTGGGTGACCGAGCTGAGTGTTCGATTAAGCTGAAGTGCTTAGCCGAACTCTAAGCTTGATTTCGAAAAAACGGGATTCCAACAAAGGAGACTAGAACCTAGGACATCCCCTTTAGCTATAGCTTTCCGTGTGCACGGCCAACTGCCCAGGCCAGGGGGTTAACCGAGCTCACAGGAACTTCTGGACAATTCGGCCTTGCTTGCAGGGTGTTTACTTCTCTGATCCTAGTGTGCCGAGCTGACCGCCCAGGCCAGAAGGTCGGCTGAGCACACTGTGTACAGCGACACTTCCCAGATTTTAATTTCTATTGTTGTAATCATGTATGGGGCACATTGACCATCCAAATAGACTTCCATCACTGTGCTAACCATGAGTCAATGGTGTGGCTCAACGTTGACTCGTGGGGTTCACTAAATAAGGTCCAGGTTATGTAATCTAAGATGATTTGACCTTTATACGTTACCAATGATGCACATAACTACTGAGCACCGAACGTAGTATTCCTTAGCATCTGTGGTTTCACTTAAAGATCGAATTGCCTAAGATAGACCTAAATCTGAAAGTGGATCATTTATCTCCCATTGATCCTTGTACTTGGAGATTCATCTCCCTCATATTATTATTGTCACTCTATTGTCCTTATTATTGCTTAGACAAGTTAATTAAATGGAAAATGGATGACCTGAACCTAGGACTACTTAGAGGTGACCCGGTAATATGATTGGGTGAACATTGACCCATGTCTGTGGCTAGGTGGGCCCTTTTATGGCCTAAGTTTGGATGTGGATTACCCTAGACTGGAGAGGTTAGATTGTATGGGCTTGTGACTCATCCTGGGTATAAATGGATCATATGTCATTGGAAATGGACTTGTGTCTTATTTGGACTGTTGTAGACCAGGCCATGTAATTGGCAGGCCTTGGTATGGATCCAATGATTGGACTTGGACTTTGACTATGATCCATAGGTTGTATTGGGTACTTGGACCTCTTAGGGACTTTTGTTAGGACCTTGTTCACACAAGACAAAGCCTAGACAGACACAGACCTTTATTGTTTCTTGAGTCGGCATAGACATTCACTCAGTTGATCTAAGCTCAGCTAGTTGGACTGATCATCTCTGGTAGGAGCTATTGAGAGTTTTGTGTAGCTATCATGATGAGCATTGTTAGAGACATACGGTATGATACTGGGTCCGATCTCAAGGTGTGATGATGGATGATGTTATTTGCGGGGCTAGATAATCCCCAGCACTGTGAGATTTAACCCGCCGCGACTGTGTTCAGTATGAGAGGGCCACGGCATAATATCCCGCGGTATCCAGCTTGTGTGAGTGTGCCATTTTGTGTAGGTTTATTATTATGCTTATTCTGGTTCTACATTGTATATCTTGCTCAACTGCCTAGGATCTGTAACATTGCTATTCTCTTAACTTTATTACTGTCTCTACTCATTTGATGCATACATCCAGTATTAGTTGCATACTATAACTTACTAGATCATTAGATCTGACCCATTCTTGGTGCTTAGGTCTCGACCCCGAGTATGAGGACGCCGAGCTTGCGCTTGTCACAGTGCCAGTAGCTGGGGACTACGAATGGGGACCGGCCGACCAAGAGGTAGGGGCTTGAGTGTCTGTTATTTGGGATTTTGAGAGATTTTTGTGGTGAGATGGTAGTTAGCATGAAAAATGTAATTTAACCTTGATTTTCTATCACTTGTCATTTTTAGGCTGGATGAGCCCATTATACTCGATATGATTTTGATGATACCTTATACTTCCGTGATTTAACCGTTGATGAGATATTGTTCAAAAAGTTTTAAATTGGACCTCACTACGGACCTACGATCTTGGAAGTTCTCGGATTTTTCGGGAAGTAGCGTACCAATTTCGGTACTTTGACGGTTTTCTCGGTATCCAAAATTGGGGCGTTACATTTTATGGTATCAAAGCGGGCAAGTCTTTAGGAAATAAAATACACTAGAAACTTTAGGACATAGTGAGGATTTCAATGTGGGGATGCGTGTTAGGACGATGGATCGGGTAGAATCAGTGTAGTCCTAAGTGTCGGACTTGAACTAACCCAATTCCTTTCTCTTGACAGATGTCTGGAGAAGGTTCTCCACCACATGTGATACCAGCAGTCGGTGGCCAGCCCGACTTTGAGTACCATTTCCAGAGATTCCTACAGGCCTTCCTTATTTCTCAGGAGGCTCAGGCTATGGCGCAGCAGCAGCAGGTCGAGGACTTTGTGCAGTTTCAGTCGCAAGTCTTGGATGTCATGGAGAGGGTGACTCAACCTGGTGTAGCAGCAACACCTGTTCGGGAGGCAGACCCGAACATCATCTTCGAGAGGTTCCTCACTTGTCATTTTTAGGCTGGACAAGCCCGTTATACATGATATGATTTTGATGATACCTTATGCTTCCGCAATTTAACCGTTGATGAGATATTGTTCAAAAAGTTTTTAAATTAGACCTCATTACGGACCTACAGTCTTGGAAGTTTTCAGATTTTCCAGGAAGTAGCATGCCAATTTCAGTATTTTGACGGTTTTCTCGTTATCCGAAATTAGGGCATTACAGGAGGAGTTTCATGGTTTAAGTGCCATGAATCCTTGACTTGTGACTCACAAATGCTTGCTTCTGATTGGGCCATTCCAAAATAATGAATATTGATGCAATAAAGCTAGTCAATTAACTATATTAAGTGGTCGCCGAGCAGTTGAAGAGTCGCGGGCCGCGTCGCGTCTTTTGGAATTCTTTTGCGATAATCATCGATGGATCTTCATGCTGATCGACATCAGATGACTATGTAATTTCAGACATTGATTGCTAGCAGCGGGTCGGTGCCATCTGTCCTGTCGATTTCTCGATCGATCGGGTAGAAAGCACACTTTTTTGGTCGACCGGTTGGCGATCAATGTTGATTTGATGCTCTCGAAGACGGACCCGTGATGTTGATGAAGATCGACAGATTTGGAGCCTCGAAAGTCAGAATTTAGGAAAACTACAGGAGCCGGAAGTCTCGAAACGCGAAAATGGGCCGAAAAATGGCCCTTCGGCGGAAATCCGCCACCTGGATTTCCAGGAACGCCGGGGACCATGCACCCATGGTCGCGGGCTGCGACCCTAGGGGATTTTTCCCCTTCGGTCGCCGTTTTCCGGCCGTTTCGTTTTTTTTTTTTCCTTTTTCTTTGGTATTTTTCTTGACATTTTTGCACATTTATTGGCCTGATTTTCCTGTAGAAAACTTGACGAGAATTTGGAGTGCAAACTTTCCAATTTTTCGGGAAAGCCGAATACTTTGTCGCCCAAAGAAGTCGATTTTCCGTCAGAAGCCAAAACTGAGTCAAACGATGTTGGAATGACCTGAGATTTGAGGTGAAGCTTCCTGAGCAATAAATAAGACCTACCATAGGCTTTTGTTTGAGTTTTGTAGCTGTTTGGGTTCCTGTCGCCAGTAGACTTGATTTTATCGCGAGGAAGATGTCGCACTTTGATATGCGGCCAACCGGTGTCCGATTGACCTGAAATTTGACTGAGAGCCTATCAGAGTCATTTTGAGATGATCCATTAGCTCTGATTTGCAAACCATGGTCCCGGGGAGTTTCGCCGCCAATAGGCCTGATTTGGCTTCCGAGAGTTAAAGTCTGGTCAAATGTTGTCGAAATGACCTGAAACTTGACAGTAGCCCTTTGTAAGCATCTTAAAGCCGTCCATGTGCTCTGTTTGATGAGTAGTGGCCTCCGTGGTTCTCGCTGCCAAGAGGCTTGATTTAGCCGTTCGAGGGTTGATATAGGGTGAAACGTTGTCGATTTGACTTGGAACTTTACGTGGAGCCCTTTGGAGGTATTTTGAGACCATCCACAGGCTCTGATCGAAGATTTGATATCTTCGACGCTGTCGCCGCCGGGAGCTCCTGTTCAGCTCCCGTAGAAGTGAAGTTAGGCCATATGATTTTGAAATGGCCCGAAACTTCATGTGTACTCCTCTCTTGGCAGTCTTGAAGGATCTTGCAGTTTTTGTTTGATTCTGACAAGATTTGACTTTTTGGAAGTAACATTGCCTATTTATGGTAGGCTGCGGCTTCAGGTAACTTTCTTGAGGTTGAAGAGGCAAAGTGACATTTTTGGTGCTAACAAATGCCCCCTCGAAGTACAGAGACGAGTTGCTTAACTTTTGTGGTCGATGTGCCTCGAAGAGTACCTTGAAGGAGAACTTCTGACTTGACCAAGAGTCTTTGAGCAGTCTTTCTTCTGGTAAGGTGGCCTTCTGAGCTTCCAGGATAATTTTATGGTAGTGAAAGGGATCACGTACCATCTCGAGGCAAAGTCTTGAAAATGTCATCAGGGATGTGGATTTGGATTTTTGTTTTTGACCTTATGACCTAACAAGCTATATGTGGCAGGTTAGGGGGTCAGGTTTATTTTTGACCATGTGACCTAACAAGCTGTATGTGGCAAGTTGGGGGGTCGGTTTTGGTTTTGACCTTGTGACTTAATAAGGTGTATGTGGCAAGTCGGGGGATCATTTTTTGATTTATGGTTTTGGTCTTTTGACTTAACAAGCTGTATGTGGCAAGTTAGGGGACCAAGATTTGGTTTTCGATTTTTGTGGAATGTCAATTTCTAGATTTTGGCTTAATTTGGTATATGAGGCTGGATGGTTTGATTTTTGGAAGCTCATGGGGCTTGAAATTCTTTTTTGTATGGTCCAATCAACTCAAAAAGAGGCATGGAACCATTTTTGTATGCTCTTGGTAAAAGGGATTTTTCTTTGACTAAAAGCCTCTTTTAGTGCCTAGGTGGTCAAACATGGCTCATATGGACTAACCCATGGGACCCTAAGCTTTTAAGATGCTTAGATCTCATATGGTATCATTCTTGTAAAGAATATCTAAAAATATTTCCTTTGGATAGAGAATATTTAAGAATATATTCACTTGGAGAGAATCTCTCATGTTCCCTTTATTTTGGGAGAGTATCTCAAAGTATCTTTTTTTGGGAGAGAATATCTCAAATCTCCTCTATTTTGGGAGAAAATCTCTCTAATTGCTTTCTTTTGGGAGAGAATCCCTCAAAGTATCTTTCTTTTGGGAAAGAAACTTCCTAATTTTTTTTCTTTTGGTAAGGTTGCTAATTAGTATCACTTACCTCCTTTCTTTTCTCCTTATTTCCTTCTTTGGTCTACTCTCTTCTATAAAAGTGAGGGGAGATTGGATCTCTTGCTCTTATTGCTTTCTTTTGCAACAATTTCAAAAGGGCTTCAAGACCAAGAGTTCTTTATTCTTCAAGGATCTTCAATTTTTTCTTCTTCTTCTTCTCCATCAATGGCTTCAAGTAAATTTTCTTTTTCAAGAAAACTCCATTATAGAAGTAGGAAAAAAAGTTTTCTTTTCTTTTCATTTTTTTTGGCACGTGTTTCTTTTTTTTTCTCGTGCTGTCTTTTTTTGCACGTTTTTTTTTTGGGCTGTACGGATAGATCTGTACGGATCTGGCCGTACAGCTACGTGGCCTGTGGGCCAGCCCTTCTTTTTTTTCTTTGTTTTCCTTTTTTTTTAGAAAGTTTATTTTCTTCTTCTTTTGATCTTTCCCTCTTTTTTTGAAAAAGTTTCTTTTCTTTTCTATTTTTTTTGTTTGCTCACCATGATAATGCATTTTTATGCAAATCTAGATGTTCGTGCACTTCTTTTCTTTTATGCATGATATTTTGTATTTGGAGCATGATATGATAGCATACCTGAAAATCTTTGCAACTTTTAGGATTTGGAGCTCGTAGTGATGTTGAGCCCTTCTTGATTTGCGGAGATTTTTTAGGCTTTGAAAGTTTTGAGTTTTGGAGCTCACAGTGATGTTGAGCCCATCTTTATGCTTTCTATTTCTTTCTGGGTATTTCCCTTTTCTTCAGAATTGCCCCGACATCATGCCAAAAGTTCGCCAGATTTTTTTTAGCGAAATTCTGTCATTTTGATGATGTTCCTTTTCTTTTCCAACATTTGCAGGTGGTTCCTCTAGAATGAGCAAGGGTAAAGAGCCTGTTACAAGCGTACCTCATCGATCCGCCAGATCTTCCAATGCGGCCAATCAGCATGCCTGGGAGAAGGTCCAATATATTGAAAGAAACTTGGAAGAGTGTAACTCCCTCAACAGAGATGAGATGAGGCAGCGACTGATTGCTCTCAAGAGTGTGGAGTTCTATCAGATCATGGTAAGCAACCGTCCTTGGGTTATGAACGATCAGAGGGTGTTGTCCAAGCCTACCTTCTTCTTTAGTGATGCAGTTCCTAACGATGTGACATACCAGAGAAGATGTTTTCAGTTCTCTTACACTGCTGATGGTGAAGAGAGAACTGTTGTTACCTAGTCGAATTTTGATCGTACTATCTCGATCATGAGCCTTTCTCCCACGTGCTCTAAGAGGGAAGATCCTCTAAGCTGGGTGAAAAGGACCAACGTGATCATGACCGGGGTTTTTATTGGCGGTCCTTCTGGATAAGCGGAGAAGTCGCTTGCCCATATGAAGATGTTGATGCCGGCCAGTGGCTACCAGGGCTCTGATTATCCGTCGGATGACTTGAAACCGGTGGGCCTTGGTATTTTCAGCGGTGAAGGCAGCAATTGGGTAAAGCTTTTTCGACTTCGTGGCTGTTTCATTGCTGACTCCGATTGGAAGTCGTGGACTGATCGCGTCCTGCTAATTTGTGGCTCCGTTTTGAAGGAAGCCTGGATTTTTGATGCGGTCCGTGCTTTTAGGGAGACCGTGATCTTTTCTGACGAGGCCTTCATGGCAATGTTGGAGTCATTCCTTCCATAAACCAACACCTTCATTGTCACGAATGGTGAGATTGGTTTCTCTTTGAAGGAGCTGAGCGCCATCACTTGATTACCTATCCTTGGTAAACTCTATGAGGAGTTCATGCTCATTGACAGCGTCCTTGAGGAGCAGTCTGAGGAGTTTAGGCTTCTGTACTTTCAGCTTATCGCCTTCGATGATTTTTTAAAGGAAAAGGAGGGCTTGAAAGTCAGGTCCAACAGTTGGAAGAGTTTTGGCTCTTCTGATGGACAAGCGCATTCTGCCCGCTCGGTTCTACCGAGGTCGGCGGATGTGGGAGTCCGTTTGGGTCCGACCCTTTCGTAACGGGAGGGGGGCAAAGGCATGCATCAACATTTCTTTTGTGTGGGTGTGCCAGATTTTCTATTTTACTTGGAATTGCAAGTGATGATCCGGAGATCAACCTTCGCAAGTAAAAAGGAAATCAACTTCTTTCAAGTTTTCCATTGCACATATATTTAAGAAAAGAGACATTTTCTTGGTTTGTCGTGAAAGGCGATTTTTTTGGCATTTATAGCCGATTTTGGCGTTTATAGCCGATTTTTGGGTTTATAGCCGATTTACAATCCTTATCAATAATGAAAGACAAGAGTTGTGAATTTTGTCTTTTTAAAAAAAATACAAACTATAATGAAAAGCAAGAAAGGAGGATCTAACTTCTCAGGAGATTGTGGGGGACCCGTTCAGATTGACGGTCGTAAGCCATATGTGGACTTCGCCATCATCCATGCAGATAAGAACAGAGGATGCTATTGATTCGCTTGGCTTGGCTATAACCTCAGGTTTTTAAAGGACAAAGACCAAAAGGAGGTCCTATGTCCAATAAAAAACTAAGTAGACGGGCAGAAAAGCCACGTCTAAACCATTGAAGGCAGAAGGAGAAGGCAAGGACCTTGGGGGGGGATACCCCCCAAGGGACTTTTGTCACCTTGTAGCGGTGGTCGGTGTAGAACTTCCGCAGAGTTTTCTCTCTTTCTTTCTCTGGATTTCTGTGCTTTTTTCTGATCTGGGATGTGTCTTGTTTTTTCCGATTTGGAATTCTTTGGAATGCTCTCCTATTTACAGGCTTTTAGGTAGCCATTTAGGAGAATTTATGAGCTTTAATTGTCATAAAGCTACATAAAGGGAAGAGTTACAAGATTGAATTCTTTATTTTGTAACTCCTTTTTCTTGGCTTCTAATTGGCCGGAGGAGATTAAGGGCATTTAATCGCCTTTAATCGCCATGATGGGAGGAGTTTCATGGGTTAAATGCCATGAATCTCTTGACTTGTAACTCCCGGATGCTTGCTTCTGATTGGGCCGTCCAAAGAAATGGATTAATGACTATAATAAAGCTAGTCAATTAATCGCATTAAGTGGTCGCCGAGCAGTTGAAGAGTCGCGGGCCGTGCCGCATCTTTTGGGATATTTCTGGCGATGATTAATGATGGATCTTCATGTATATCGGCATCAGATGACCATGTAACTTCAGGTATTGGTTGCCAACAGCGGGTCGGTGCCATCTGTCCTGTCGATTTCTCGATCGGTCGGGTAGAAAGCACACTTTTTTTGGTTGACCGGTTGGCGATCAATGTTGATTTTGATACTCTTGATGATTGACCCGTGTTTTTGACGGATGTCAGAGGATTTGGTGTCTAAAAAGTATGAATTTTGGAAAATACCAGAGGTCAGACGCTTCGAATCGCGAAGAAACGGAGAAAAATGGGGTTTCCGGGGCCCTCCCGGCGATCCCAGGCTCCAGGGTCGCAGGGGTCTACGACCCTGGGGGGTTTTCCCCCCTTTAGTCCCGTTTTGTGTCCGTTTTTGCTGTTTTTTTATTCTTTTTTCTTCTGTATTTTTCCTTGACATTTTTGATCATTTATTGGCCTGATTTCCTTGTAGAAAACCTGATGAGAATCCTTGCATTTTTGTTTGCAAAGTTTCTAATTTTCCGAGAAAGCCGAAGACTTTGTCGCGCAGAGCTGCCGATTTTCCGTCAGAAGTTGAAACTGGGCCAAACGATGTCAGAATGACCTGAAATTTGGGGTGAAGCCTGTGAGCAATAAATAAGACCAACCATAGGCTTTTGTTTGAGTTTTGAAGCCGTTTAGGGTCCTATCACCAGTAGACTTGCTTTTGTCGCGATGAAGATATCGCGGCTTGATATGCGGTCAACCGATGTCCGATTGACTTGAAATTTGACAGGGAACCTATTGGAGTCATTGTAAGATGATCCATAGGCTCTGTCTTGGAAACCATGGTCTCGGGGAGCTTCACCACCGAGAGGACTGATTTGGCTTCCGAGCGTCAAAGTCTGGTCAAATGTTGTCGAAAGGACCTGAAATTTGACGTGTAGCCCTTTGTAAGCATTTTGAAGCCGTCGATGTGCTCTATCTAATGAGTGATGGCCTCGGTGGTTCTCGCCGCCGAGAGACTTAAATTAGCTGTTCGAGGGTTGATGTAGGGTCAAACGTTGTCGGTTTTACTCGAAATTTGAGGTGGAGCCTTTTGGATGTATTTTGAGACCATCCATCAGCTCTGATCGAAGATTTGGTGTCTCCGATGCTTTCGCCGTCGGGAGCTCCTTTTCAGCTGCCGAAGAAGAGAAGTTAGGCCAAATGATTTTGAAATGGCCCGAAACTTCTTGTGTACTCCTCTTTTGGTTGTCTTGAAGGATCTTACAGTTTTTGTTTGATTCTGACAAGATTTGATTTTTTGGAAGTAGCATTGCCTATTTATGGCAGGTTGCGACTTCATGTAGCTCTTTGGATCTTGAAGAGGCAAAGTGACATTTTTGGTGTCAACAAATGCCCCCTCGAGGTGCAGCGACGAGTTGCTTAACTTTTGTAGTCGATGTGCCTCGGAGAGATTTTGTGAAGGAGAGCTTGTGACTTGACCAAGAGTCTTTGAGCAGTCTTTCTTTTTGGTATTTGTAGCCTTTTGAGCTTCCAAAGGAATTTTATGGTACTGAAAGGGATCACGTACCATCTCGAGGCAAAGTTTTGAAGATGACATCAGGGATGTGGATTTGGGTTTTGACCATGTGACCTAACATGCTGTATGTGGCAGGTTAGGGGGTCAGGTTTTGTTTTGACCGTGTGACCCAACAAGCTGTATGTGGAATGTTGGGGGATCAATTTTGGTTTTTGGTTTTGGTGTTGTGACCTAACAAGCTGTATGTAGCAAGTTAGGGGACCTGGATTTGGTTTGGATTTTTGCGGAATGTCAATTTCAAGATTTTGGCTCAATTTGGTTGATGAGGCTGGATGGTTTGATTTTTGGAAGCTCATGGGGCTTGGAATTCTCTTTTGTATGGTCGAATCAACTCAAAATAGGCATGGAACCATTTTTGTATGCTCTTGGTAAGAGGGATTTCTCTTTGACTAAAAGCCCAAAATTTTTTTTTTTAAGTGCCTAGTTGGTCAAACCTGGCTCATAAGGGCTAACCCATGGGACCTTAAGCTTTTGAAATGGCTTAGATCTCATATGGTGTCATTTTTATAAAGAATATCCAAAAATATCTCCTTTGGATAGAGAATATCTAAGAATATCTTTACTTGGAGATAATTTCTCATGTTCCCTTTATTTTGGGAGACAATATCTCAAGATATCTTCCTTTGGGAAAGAATCTTTCATTGATCCTGTGTGGGGAGATTTTCAAAGCTCCAGGATTACGCTAATCACGGCCATCAGATGGGACTAAGCATTCTCACGTGCCGTCCGCGTGCCATCCACGTGGCACCAAACTCGCTTCGGCTACCGCGACAGGGGCCTCAGCCGAAGTCAGGCAAGACCTGGCCGCTAGCGCCGAGCTCGGCTACCCAGGTGCCCACCTCGGCTAAAAGCTCGACCTCGGCCAAAGGAGCCGGGACGAAAGCCGAAGCAAGGAAGAATCCCCACTCTCGCCCTTCGCCCGCCACGCCATCAGACACGTGGAGGAATAGGGGCGCGAGCCAGTGAGACAGATGCGACATCCAGCCGTCCACAATCTTTGCCAGATCACTAACAGGGCGGCATCCAGCGGCTGAAACCAAATCAGGACAAGGCCCGAGGGTGGATCCGATGGGACCTCTACCGCCAAAGGCGTCAAACACGATCTGGCCCAACATGACGCATATTAAATGCGATGTAGGCTGATCCGACTGGCATTAAATGCAAAGTGGGCTGGAATGGACTGTATTTATTACTTTGTGGGCTGATAATGACTTCCCTATCAAATCACGGGACCCACGCCAAAATATCATCCAAGATATCGTCCAGTTCTCTATAAATATAACCCCATTTCACATGCAAGGTACGCAACCCATACTTGAGAGTCGCCACTCTGCCTCTCTTCTTCTTCTCCTTCCTTTGTTCCAGTTCACCTACTGACGTAGGCATCGGAGAGCCTTGCGCCGCTCAGGCCAGGGTCCTCTGACCGTTTGCTCTTCCCTTTCAGGCTTTGAGGCAGCAGGTCACCTTCTTCATTTGGATAAGTCCTGTAAGGCACCCCGATTATTGTGGGTCATATTTTTCTGCACCTACAATTGGCGCCGTCTGTGGGAAAGCATTATCCCAACTTTCCCAACCTTCTCAATCTTCCCAGAAACCATGCCTCCGAAAGCTAAGAAGGGCGGAGAGTCCCTGAGAGAAAGACTCGAGCGTCCGGGCCCGTCGACGGACGTCCCTCCTCAGGAATGGTCCGGAACGGTGCATGGCGCGTCTGCAGGCGAAGAGCGCGTAGGCTCGCGTCCCTTCGTCGAAGTTCCCTTCCAAGAGGGGCTTGAGATCTCGCTCTCTGACGAGGAAGTCATGCCTCCCCGACGGGACGAGCGTCGACGTGAGCGCCCTCTTAAAGGCAAAGCTGCAGCAGTGGAAGAGCCACGCCATGTGCAACCCCCTGATGATGGAGGAGACATCGCAGCTCAAAACGCTCTCCTCCAGAAGCAGGAGCGAATAATCCGCCAGCTCCAGCAGCAACTAAGAGCGGTGCAAAATGCCTCGCTAAGGCAGCCCTCAGAGCCCCAAGGCGAGAAGAGAGCTGTCCAGAGCAAGGTAGTCCAGCACACCCGCGAGGATCTGAGAGCCCTTTTGGATCAGAAGCACAGCCAGGCCCACGACCAAGGCTTGAGCAACACCCATAGCCATCGTGGCCGCGACAGGCGAGCTCATAGCCATCATAGCCGAGGCCATTCGAAGCGAAAGCCAAGAGCACTGACACCAGAGAAGGATGACGAATAGGAACGGCTCGACAAGCGCATCAAGCTGGCTCTTCAGCATAACCTGGAGATGCGGGACCAGCAAGAAATCTGTGGCCCCACCGATCTGGGGGCCTCTCCCTTCACACGAGACATCGAGAGAACTCCCTTACCCAAGAAGTTCTATGTCCCGCGGTTCGTCCCCTACGACGGACTATCTGACCCATTCGCTCACCTCCGGCACTTCTCTCAGAAGATGTCCATCTGGGGGAACGAGGGCCACCTCAACTGCAAGATCTTCTCCTCCAGTTTGAGCGACCTCCCTCTAAAGTGGTTCTGCGCTCTACCGGAGAAGTCTATTTCTAGTTGGAGAGAGCTCCAGCTCTCCTTCCTGAAGAAGTTCCAGGCCTACAGCGTCGTCCCCAAGACCGATGTTGATATCCTTGCCCTAAAGATGAAGCAGGGCGAGAGCCTCGGCCAGTTCGTCCAGCGGTTCTGGGCGATTTACAGCCAGATCGAGGATACCAGAGAGGAGGTGGCGATTTTCGCCTTCCAGAATGGCCTATTACCGGGGCACGAGCTGCGGAAAGATCTAGTTGGAGACCCCGCTCCCTCCATGCCGGCCTTGATGTCCCGGATAAAGCGCTTTGTCGCCCGGGAGGAGGACGAGATCCGGGCTCGGGAGGACGAAGGCCCGGAACCCAAGGAAAGGGGCAACCAGCCCCAGCAGCGGGGTAAGAATCCATTCCAGAAACAAGAGCCGAAGCAAGCCTGGGTCTCCAGTTCGGCGAAAGCTACGGCGTCCGGGTCTGGGGGCAGCAGGAGGACCAGACCTCCCTCCGACGCCTACCAGGCTATGAACATCGTCTTCAAGGAGCCGATCCACCAGGTTATGAACAAGATAAAGACTAAGCCATTCTTCAAGTGGCCTTGACCCTTGCAAGGCGATCCCTCCACCCGTGACCAAACCAGGTTTTGTGCCTACCATAAGGGTAACGGGCATAGGACCGAGGAGTGCAGGACTCTGAAGTATCACCTGGAGAGGCTTGCCAAGGAAGGCCACCTTGCGGAGTTCGTGAAGGCAGGAGATGTCGGCAGCGGCGGCGGTAGCCGAGTTCATCAGAGCGGGACTAAGGATCCAGATAGCGAAGACTCTGAAAAGATCATCAATGTGATCCATCTGGCGCCCTCAGCTCCCTCTCCCTCAGCTCGAGACAGCCCTCAGGCTCGTGCCGAAGCCAGGCGGGCCTCGCATGGGAAAGAGGTGATGAGAGCCGAACTCGGGCCGGCGTCCAAGAGAGCGCGCTGCGACCGACCAGCCAACTCATTCTCAGACAAAGACCTGGAGGGAATCCAGCTTCCTCATAATGACCCTCTGCTCTTGACCATGAAGTTGAAGGACATCACTGTGAAGAGGATCCTCGTCGACTCCGGCAGCTCTTTCGAGGTCCTCTACTATGAGTGCTTCAAGAAGATGAAACTCTCAGAAGCTGACCTGACAGAGGTCCGTGCGCCCCTGATAGGGTTCTCCGCCAAACCAGTCTACCCCAAGGGAAAAATTACCCTGGAAACCCGAGTGGGCGGAGCCTCCGTGACGGCCGACTTTCTGGTGGTGGACGCCCCTTCTCCCTACAACGTTATTTTGGGCAGAACGTGGCTCCATAAGATGGAAGCAGTCCCCTCCTCCCTCCACCAGAAGCTAAAGTTCGTACTTGAAGACAAGGAAGGCAAGATGGAGGTGGTCACGGTAGAAGGAGATCAACAGCTGGCCAGGCAGTGCATGCTGGCCATGGTCCCCGGAGAAAAGGAGCCAGAGCGTGTCAACCTGGCGCAGTTCGCAAAGGGTCTAGATGAGATCGGCTGAGATCCTGACAAGAAAAGTATTGAGGACCTAGCCGAAGTCAGGCTTGACTCAGCAGACCCTGACAGATTTTTCCTGATCGGCACTCAGCTGCCTGATGAGGAGAGAGCCGAGCTCTCGAGGTTTCTGATGCAGAACGTGGATGTCTTCGCCTGGACCCCGAGCGAAATGCCTGGGGTTGACCCCGAGGTCATGTGCCACAAGCTGAATGTGGATCCCAGCCACAAGCCAGTGGTGTAGAGAGCCCGAAGGATGGGGTTACAGCAGACAGACGCGGTAGTCAAAGAGGTCGACAAGTTGCTGGAAGCAGGCGCGATCTGGGAGGTCCAGTACCCGGTCTGGCTGGCCAATACGGTGGTGGTTAAGAAGAAGACTGGCAAATGGAGGGCGTGTGGACTTCACAGATCTCAACAGGGCCTGCCCTAAGGATAGTTTCCCCTTCCAAAGATTGATCAGATGATCGACGCCACCGCTGGCCATGACCGAATGAGCTTCCTCGACGCCTACAGAGGCTACCATCAGATTCCGATGTATGAGCCAGACGAGGAAAAAACCGCATTCATAACCCCCCCGCGGCCCTTATTGCTACAAGGTAATGCCCTTCGGGCTGAAGAACCCGGGGGCAACATATCAGCGCCTCGTGACAAAGATGTTCCAGGCTCAGCTCGGCAAGATAGTGGAAGTCTACATTGACGACATGGTCGTCAAGTCCAAGCACTCCAGCGACCATCTGGCAGATCTGGCCCAAATCTTCAGCATCCTTCGCGCGTTCAAGCTCAAACTGAATGCTTCCAAGTGCACCTACGGCGTAGCTTCTGGCAAGTTCCTCGGAAGCC
Organism: Litsea cubeba; assembly: GCA_012931725.1. Lineage (NCBI taxonomy): Eukaryota > Viridiplantae > Streptophyta > Magnoliopsida > Laurales > Lauraceae > Litsea > Litsea cubeba. Next base: position 153,979,724 of record CM022945.1, on the reverse strand, counting down.
TGGTAACGCGGAGGGGAATAAAGGCCAACCTGGACCAGATTACTGTAATCTTGGGCATCCAGAGCCCATCTACTATAAAGGAGGTCCAGAAGCTTACAGGCATGGCTGCAGCACTCAATCACTTCATCAACCGATCATCAGATAAGTGCCGGCCTTTCTTTCAGCTTCTGCGAAAAAACTTAAAATTCCAATAGACCCCTGAGTGCGACCAAGCATTGGCAGTACTCAAAACTTATTTGTCTTCACCACCCTTACTCTCTACCCCAACTCAGGGGGAGATTTTGTATCTATATCTAGCGGTCTCGGATCATGTGCTGAGCTCCGTCCTCATCAGAGAGGACGAAGGAGTCCAAAAACCAATTTACTATACAACCAAGATCCTGCTTGATGCTGAGACCAGATACCTTTTGCTGGAGAAGCTCGCATTGGCACTCGTCAGCGCCTCCCGCAAGCTCTCCCATTATTTCCAATCCCACACCATTGTGGTGATCACGGAGGATCCACTCTGTTCTATATTCAAAAAAGCTGACTTTTCAGGGCAAATCTCAAAATGGGCAGTCGAACTGGGGCAGTATGACATTCAATACCGTCCCCGGACTGCGATCAAAGCCAAGATTCTGGCAGACTTCATTGTAGAGTTCGTCTCGCTGAGCTAGGCTCCGACCTAGCCCGGCACGGAACTGGGGGGCATAGGGCATGAGCCTGAAGTTACCGAGGTCGAACAAGCTCCCGCCTCGGCATGGAAGGTCTTTGTTGACGGTTCGTCCACCTCCAAGAGAGCTGGCACCGGCACAGTCCTCCAATCGCCAGAGGGACTGGTCATAGAGCAAGCCTTCACCTTGGACTTCAAAGCAACAAACAATGAAGCGGAGTATGAAGCTCTGATAGCAGGGCTGAACAGCGCTCGAATCCTCGGAGCACAGCAACAGGTGATCTTCAGCGACTCGCAACTGGTAACTAGCCAGCTCGCTGGAGACTACCAGGCCAGGGACGACAGGATGGCGGCCTACTTAGCCCTCGCGAAAAAACTACAATCTCATTTCCAGACAGCCGAGGTCAGGCAAATCTCTAGAGATACCAACAAGCACGCTGATGCGCTTGCAAACCTGGCCTCCGCTGTCAAAGCAGGAAAGAAAAGGACTGTCGAGGTTGGATCGATATCAAGATCCGGCCTAGAGCTCCACTCACCTCGGCAAGTCCTTTGTGCTGATCTCGGCCCGAGCTGGATGGATCCAATCATCTCTTACCTGAAGGACGACCAGCTCCCCGAAGACAAGATTGTAGCCCACCGAATCAGACTCAAGGCAGCTCGATTCTGGCTATCTCCCGAAGGCAAACTCTACAGAAAATCCTTCACGGGTCCTTACCTCCAATGCGTCCATCCGAGCAAGGTAAACAACTTTCTGTATGAGATCCATGAAGGAATCTGTGGCAATCACATCGGAGGTCGATCATTGGCCTATAGGGCTATAAGCCAAGGTTACTGGTGGCCCTACATGCAGAAGGATGCGCAGGTATACGCCAGGAAATGCGAAAAATGCCAGAAGTTTTCCCACTCTCTTCATCAGCCAGCGCAAGACCTGAGTCCCCTCTCTAGTCCATGGCCCTTTGCTCAATGGGGGCTGGACATTGTGGGGCCTCTCCACCGAGCTCCAGGGAACAAGAGATGGCTGATAGTTGCTACGGACTACTTCACGAAGTGGATAGAAGCTGAACCGCTGTCCTCCATCACTGATAGGGACTCCAAGAACTTCATGTGGAAGAACATCATAACGAGGTTCGGCATCCCCAGGACCCTGATTTCGGACAACGAGACTCAGTTCAACTCCAAATCCTTCAAGAACTTCTGCCAAGAGCATGGCATCAGGAACCATTACTCCACTCTGGCGTATCCACAGAGCAATGACCAGGCCGAAATTTCTAACAAGGTAATCCTGGACGGCCTGAAAAAGCGGTTGGACAAGGCAAAAGGGAGATGGGTAGAAGAGCTTCCCAGCGTGTTGCGGGCATACAGAATGACTCCAAGGCGATCCACCTTAGCGACATCTTTCTCTCTGGCCTACGGGATGGAGGCGGTCATTCCCTTAGAAATTGGCCTCCCCACCCTGAGGACAGAGTTGGTCGACCAGGGCCGAAACGAGACAAACCTGGCGATGGAGCTGGACCTAGCGGACGAGCGTCGAGAAGCAGCAGCCCTACGACTGACTGACTATCAGCAGCGGCTAGCCAGAGGATACAATGAAAAAGTTAGAGAAAGAAGTTTCTCCATAGGAGAACTGGTTCTGAAGAAGACCCTACCAGCTGACAAAGATCCGAATGAAGGAAAACTGGCCCCGAACTGGCATGGCACGTTCAGGGTGGTCTCACTGGCAGGACGATCCTCTTACAAGCTCGAAGACTTAAAAGGCAAGCCGTTGCCGAGACCATGGAATGCATCCCACTTGAAGAAATTCTATTTCTAAAAATGTAACGAGAGTCTCAGAATTAATGAAAGCAGCGTTTGCCCTGTCATCAATCTGTGTCATCTCACTTTGTCTGAGTTCGGCAGTTTTGGGTTCCTAACCCTGGAAGAGGCTTCGGGTTCATACATCCGGTCGCTTCCTAAATTTTGGGTCCCTGACCATGGAAGAGGCTTCGGATTCATACATCCGGTCGCTTCCTAAATTTTGGGTCCCTGACCCTGGAAGAGGCTTCAGATTCATACATCCGGTCGCTTCCTAAATTTTGGGTCCCTGACCCTGGAAGAGGCTTCGGATTCATACATCCGGTCGCTTCCTAAATTTTGGGTCCTCGACCCTGGAAGAGGCTTCGGATTCATACAATTGGTCTCTTCCTAAATTTTGGGTCCCTAACCCTAAAAGAGGCTTCAGATTCATACATCCGGTCGCTTCCTAAATTCTGGGTTCATACACCCACCGAGATCGTTCCTGAACTCAGGCTCGTACAGCCGAGATCCTCGAGACTCTGGGTTCGCCTTGGCAAATGACAGTTCGTCTCGGTTAATGGCGGTCCATTTCGGCCAATGACAGTCTTCGAAAGAGAAAGAGCAGTGCAAGCACTAGAGTGTAGAAAAGCAGCACAAAAATACAAGTACCACAAAACAGTACAAGAAAAGGCAAAAAAGAATGCAAATATACAGAAACATTGTGCACAGATCATGTGACCAGAAACTTTGTTCTTTTTATTTATTGTAATTACTTCATTACAAGGATTACAGAAAAGAAGGCAAAGTACAGTAAGGAGGCTCGCAGTCCTCTAAAAACAAAAAAGAAATAAAGACTCTAGGAGGCTCTGATCTTCACTGACTCTTCAGTTCGGTCTTCAGCGTCCTGAGCTCTTCAACACCCTCTGGATTGGAAACTTGAAGACTCTGATCCTCGCTGGTCCACTGCTTGGAGACTTTGGGGGACTCTGAACCTCACTGAGCTCTATAATACCCTTTGGTTGGTTAGACCAAAGTTTGCAAAAAAGAGACCCCTTGGTCCAAGGACCTCTCGATCCTGCCCGCCGCTCGGAGGTCTTGATATCCCACAAGAAGACCTACGCTATGGTTCCACGCAGGGCCCTTTGGGATGAAAACAAGACCCCCGAACACGCGGGGCGCCACCAACCCACTGCTGCGAAGATTCCCATGCAACCGCATCGGAGGGAGTTGGCCGTGGACCCGCGTTCAGAGAGCGCGTAGTCCACGAGGATCGTCTTCCGAAAGTACGCTGACTACGACAGACTGTCCCTCCCGGAGGAAGCCGTCCTCTGGTGCAAGGGTTCCACCCGGGTCAAAGGTTCCTAAGGTTCTACCGAGCATGGCTGCCAGGTTGGTTAACGGAAAGAGACAGGTTCCTATGTTTATATAAAAATTAAGATGTCCTGGTTCTTTTTTCTCTCCCATGGCGAGCTTGCTATTCCTATTTATAGGAAGAAGATGGGCCCGGTCTTCAAAGGAAATTATAAGGCGAGGTCTCCCACGCCCTACGTGAGGTGCACGTCTTCCTACATGCTGACCAGCGGTTCCGATGGCGCCACGTGGAACCATCCGCTCGTTTTCCTCATTGGCCATACCACCACACTTACTGCTATTTATGGTCTTCAGAATCCGGAGAATCAGCACAGATAACTATGAAGATCGTTCGGTACTCTCTCCAACTCAAGGCTCACACGTCACGTCGCATTAAAGGCACTCAGCCGGACTCAAGCATAAAAGAGCCGAACTCAAAAAAGAAAGGGAAAGAGAGAAAATGGAGCACAAGTGCACAAGTAAAGGAGCTCTGTTTTTCATTAAAGATGAAGGATATTACAGAGCTGAAGGTTACATACAAAAAAAAAAGAGAGGAAAAATTACAAAGAGCAAAAGCAAGAAAGATATAACTACAGCGGCTTCGGTGACTCCACCAGTATGATCACCGTCTCTGATGAGCCGACGGTCTCGGCTACGACCGCAACCTTGTCTGGTGCGTCACCAGCAGGAGGGGCAGAAGGAGCGTCGCCCTGAGGCGCGAATGAGGCCTCACTGGCAGACGGAACAGTTGGAGGGCCATCCGAGACAGGACCAGCTGCAGGGGCATCGACTGGGGCACTCTCGCCCAGGGGTGCGGAGCTCGGCTCAGGGACTGGGTCGGAATACTTCGGCAAATTCTGATAAACTAGGTGGTCTTCGGGAACCCCAGCACGCCTCAGTGCGGCCAAGCACCCATCCTCGAACAAAATGGAGGTGATCTCCTCCACCTGCTTCTCATACTCCTCAGTGCCCTGGTCCACCCCCTTCTGAAAAGAAGACTGTGCCTCGAACAGCAGAGAAGCCTTGAGACCGGCATTATCTTTCTTCAGCTTTTCGATTTTGGCACGCCCGGCTAGCACTTCGCCGCGCAGCCTCGTCACCTCAGCCGCCGTATCAGACCTCGTCGCCCTAGCTCCGACTCCAGCTCGGCAATCCTCTTGGTCTTCGTCCAGATATCACCCTTTAGTTGATGGGTCTTCGACGTGAGATCAGTGACGCTGACCAGAGCTACTTCCAGCTGTGCGGTCACCTCGGCGCTACTCTTCTTCAGTTCCTCCAGCTCCTTCTTCAGCTTTTCCCTCTCAGACTCCAGCTGGGTGACCTTCGCGACGTTCTTATCACTCCTTTCCATCACTACCAGGAGCCTCTACACGTTCTGCAAAAAGAAAAATAAGTCAGATGAAAGCAGTCGAACTGAGGCACTTAAAGGAAGGCATTGGGGACACTTACCAAAAGATCAGCCTGAATCGCCGAGACCAACAGAATTTCGCTGTCATACCACGCGTGCACCTCCATGTCACGCGGCAAGGCACAAGCTTTTGCGAGGGCTCCAATGACGTCGGAGTTCCCCATCACCCGGTCCTCGACGTTTAGAGGCATCCCGGGCTGCGTCTCCATCTTGGGTCTCCATGCCGCTGGGGCAGTGCGAGGACCGGAAGCCGATCCGGACCCTTGCCCTACCGAGACGGCAAGCTCGCGAGCCGCCTCGCCAGTCACTCTGCTAGTCGGCGCACTTTTCTCAGGCGGAGCCTTACCCCCGGGAGCTCGCGTAGGTGTCTTACCCTTTGGGGGCTGTTCAGCCCCTGAGTCTTTCTCACCCGCCTTGGACCTCTTCCTGGGCGGGGACCCCTCCCTCGGGCGATCCGGTGAATGCCTCCGCACTCCCTCGCTCGGTGTGGTGGCAGGAACGGAAGTGACAGCAGCGCCCCCCGAGCCCGAAGCCACGCGGGTGCTGGCAGATGATGGTGTCGTAGAAGAAGAGGATCCGCGCCTAAACTTGGCCGCCAGATCCTTGGTACCGGGCACTCTTGAGCCTCCCTCCATTCTTTCTTCTTGATCGGACGAATAAGTGTCTACTATCTCCCTTAAGTTCGGCGACCCCGACCCAGAAGAAGTGGATGCCTCAGCGCCAGACGTAGCTCGGCTCGCGGCGGGATCGATCAAAGGAACCCCGGCAGGCACGGCCAAGGTGACAGGAGGATGACCAGGTTGCGGCTCGTCCTCCGGAGCCGCTCCGATTCTCTTATAGTGGCCGCGGTACCTCGGCGTATACCCCAGCAGCTTCCAGGTCGATCTGGTCTCGTGCCTCTTGTATCTCTCAACCTTCTTGTGGTCGTCAACGTTCTTCCTCCAGCCTTCGCTCACAGCCCGGCGTCACCTCGCGTGCAGTTCTGCACCACAAACAACAAGAATATCAGCTCGGCAACACAGAGGTTGAGCAAAACAAATAGAGGAAAGAAGCAGTATGTACTTGGGATGGGCCCGAGGTGGCGAGGGACCATCAGCCTCCTGTCCTCACCAGCGCCGAATTCCCAGTCCCCCGATACACAGAAGAGATCTTCCTCGGCATTCTTACTGGAATCCTCCAAGGCCAGGACGAAGCCTCTTCGGCGCTGCTTCACCCGGAGATAATAATTGTCTCCCCCAGCCTTGCAGATATCATAGACATCCTCGATGTCATGGACACCCAGGTTGGTCCCCAAGATCTCGTTCAGTTTCGCCATGCCCATGATGACTTTGAAGCCATTGGGCATCAGCTAGCATGGGGTAATCGACCAGACGCTAAGGCAGGCCCTAAGCAGGGGGTGCAAAGGAAATCTGACCCCGCCCTCAATCACGGAGATCAGAGGGAACGGCATCCAGCCGCAGGACCAGCCGCGCATGGCATAGTCGCTGGGATCCACCGGCCTGAGGCGAACTCCCTCCGGGATACTGTAAGTAGCCCTAAACCTAGCCATGCCCTCGTTCGTATCTAACCGAAACCTAGGGGTGCCCATGTCTAAAAGAAGAAGAAGGCGGAAAGAAACCCTAAAGGTGGAAAACCCTAAAAAAAGCAAACAGGGGCACGAAGTTACTTACATAAACGGGAGGGCGAGTTAAGAATAGATCTGGGCGCGTCCTACGGTTGTCCTCGCCAGAGAGATCTCGAGAAGACAGACGAAGAGCAAAGCAGAAATTGAAGGCAAGGGCAAAGAAAATCAGAAAAAAGAAAGAAAGGAGACAACCCTATTTATAGAAAGGAAACCCTCTTTGGGCGCCACTTTCGAATTCGAAGAGACAGATTTCGCAATCCGCGCCTGTTCCATCAATGAGACAGTGCAGTCAGTGAAGAAGCTACACGTGTAGCCGCCGGTTCATTTCCCAGGACGGACAGGACGAAGTATTTATTGCCTCAGAGAAGTTGAAGCGACATCAGGCAATGATCGCTGCATCTCCAGACGGGTTCGCTAGCTTCTGACCCCTAAAGGCTAGGGCGCTTAAGAAGTCACAAGCTAGGGGGCAATTGTGTGGGGAGATTTTCAAAGCTCCAGGATTATGCTAATCACGACCATCAGATGGGACTAAGCATTCTCACGTGCCGTCCGCGTGCCATCCAAGTGGCACCAAACTCGCTTCGGCTACCACGATAGGGGCCTCAGCCGAAGTCAGGCAGGTCCTGGCCGCTAGCGCCGAGCTCGGCTACCCAGGTGCCCACCTCGGCTAAGAGCTCGACCTCGGCCAAAGGAGCCGGGCCGAAAGCCGAAGCAAGGGAGAATCCCCACTCTCGCCCTTCGCCCGCCACGCCATCAGACACGTGGAGGAATAGGGGCGCAAGCCAGTGAGACAGATGCGACATCTAGCCGTCCACAATCTTCGCCAGATCACTGACAGGGCGGCATCCAGCGGCTGAAGCCAAATCAAGACAAGGCCCGAGGGTGGATCCGATGGGACCTCTACCGCCAAAGGTGTCAAACACGATCTGGCCCAACATGACGCATATTAAATGCGATGTGGGCTGATCCAACTGGCATTAAATGCAAAGTGGGCTGGAATGGACCGTATTTATTACTTTGTGGGCTGATAATGACTTCCCTATCAAATCACGGGACCCACGCCAAAATATCATCCAAGATATCATCCAGTTCTCTATAAATAGAACCCATTGCCACTCTGCCTCTCTTCTTCTTCTCCTTCCTTTGTTCCAGTTCACCTACTGATCGACTTAGGCATCGGAGAGCCTTGCGCCGCTCAGGCCAGGGTCCTCTGACCGTTTGCTCTTCCCTTTCAGGCATTGAGGCAGCAGGTCACCTTCTTCATTTGGATAAGTCCTGTAAGGCACCCCGATTATTGTGGGTCATATTTTTCTGCACCTACAGATCCTATCTTTTGGGAGAAAATCTCTCATTGATTTCTTTTTGGGAGAGAATCCCTCAAGATATCTTTCTTTTGGGAAAGAATCTTTCTAATTTCTTTCTTTTAGTAAGGTTACTAATTAGTAACACTTACCTCTTTCTTCTTTCCTTCTTTGGTTTGCTCTCTTCTATAAAAGCAAGGAGGAGGTTGGATCTCTTGGGATTGTTGCAAAAGAGATCTCTTGCTCTTATTGCCTTCTTTTGCAACAATTGCAAGAGGGCTTCAAGACCAAGAGTTCTTCTTCTTCAAGATCTTCAAGACTTTTCTTCTTTTTCTCCATCAATGGCTTGAAGTAAGTTCCCTTTTTCAAGAAAACCCCATTGTAGAAAAAAAGGTTCTTTCTTTCATTTTTGTTTCTTTCTTTTCTTTTCTTTTTTTTCACGTGTTTGCTCTTTTTTTTACACGTTTTTTCTTATCTCCTTTTTTTCATGCTTTCACTTTTTTTTTCTTTTTTACCAGTACGGCCACGTGGCCTGTGGGCCAACCCTCTTCTTTCTCTTTTTTCTTCTCTCTCTTTTTTTTGTTCTTTTCTCTCATTTCTCCTTTTTTTTTGAGAAGTTTCTTTTCTTCTTTTTTTTTCTCATCATGATAATGCATTTTTTTTTCAAACCAAGATGTTCATGCATGTATATTTTCTTGTAAATTGAATTGTAGCATGATGTGATAGCGTACTTGAAAGTTTTCGCAAATTTGGGAATTTGGAGCTCGCAGCGATGTTGAGCCCTTCTTGATTTTACGGAGACTTTGAGGTTTCGAAAGTTTGGAGTTTCAGAGCTCGCAGCAATGTTGAGCCCATCTTCAAACTTTATATTTCTTTCGGAGTAGTTCCTTTTTTTTGGAATTGCCCCGGAGTCATGTCAAAATTTCGCCAGATTTTTTTTAGCTAAATTCTATCATTTTGATGTTTGATCGTTTTCTTTTCCATCCTTTGCAGGTGGTTCCTCTAGAACGAACAAGGGTAAAGAGCCTGCTACAAGCGTACCTCGTCGATCTGCTAGATCTTCTAATCCGACCGTTCAGCAGGCCTGGGAGAAGGTCCAGTATGTTGAGAGAAATCTGGAAGAGTGCGACTCCCTCAACAGAGATGAGATGAGGCAGCGACTGATCGCTCTCAAGGGAGAGGAATTTTATAAGATCATGGTAAGCAGTCGTCCATGGGTGATGGAAGATCAGAGTGTTTTACCCAAGCCTACCTTCTTTTTTGGTGATGCCGTCCCTGATGACATGACATACCAGAGGAGATGTTTTCAGTTTTCTTTCACAGCAGATGGTGAGAAGAAGACTATTGCTACCCGGTCGACGTTTGATCGCACCATCTCGATCATGAGCCTTGCCCCCACATGCTCTAAGAGGGAAGATCCTCCAAGCTGGGTGAGAAGTACAAATGTAATCAAGACAGGGGTTTTTGTTGGCAGTTCTCCTGGATATGCGGAGAAGTCGCCTACTGACTTAGACATGTTGATGCCAGCCAGTGGTTACCAGGGCTCTGATTATCCATCGGTCGATTTGAGACCGGTGGGCCTTGGTATTTTCAGCAGTGACGGCAGCAATTGGATAAAGCCTTTTCGACTTCGTGGCTGTTTCAATGCTGACTCCGAGTGGAAGTCGTGGACTGATCGCGTCCTGCTGATTGGTGGCGCCGTTTTGAAGGAAGCCGGGATTTTTGATGCGGTCCGCGCCTTTAGGGAGACCGTGATCTTTTCCAACGAGGCCTTCATGGCTATGCTGGAGTCATTCCTTCCATAAACCAATACCTTCGTTGTGACGAATGGTGAGATTGGTTTCTTTTTGAAGGAGCTGAGCGCCATTACTGGATTGCCCATCCTTGGTAAACTCTATGAGGAGTTTATGCCGATCGACAGCGTCCTTGAGGAGCAGTCTGAGGAGTTCAGGTTTCTGTACTTTCAGCGCGTCGCCTTCTATGAATTTTTAAAGGAGAATGAGGGTTTGAAAGTTAGATCCAGCAGTTGGAAGAGTTCTAGCTCTTCGTTCCCCAACTTTTTTGATAGCAGGGAGTCTTCTGATAGTGTGACCTAGGAAGCCAGGGCTCAGGATCCAAGTTCGAAGAAGATCTTGGCTATGCAAGAAGAGTTGAGAGATTTCTGTGCGAGTACAAATGCCATATGTCCTGACATTGCACTGCGGAGAGATCTCGCTGTTTACCTCACTTATTGGCTTGGTGAGGCTATTTTTACTGGAGGAGATGGAACGCACATCAAGCCGCATTGTATTTTTCCGGCTTGTCAGATGGCGTTTGGAGAGCAGCTTGCTTTGGTGCCAGCTCTTTACTCTTACCTGTGTACCGAACTGCAGGCTGCTGCTTTTTTGGTTCGGCTTGGGCTTCCCATGAATAGGGTATTTTCAGCCCATATCTTTTATTCATGGTATGTATACCACTGTCCTGCCTTCCACCGGCTGGGTGCTGCACAGGATGATGATCCTCTGATGATTTAGCTGGCTAAGGGCAAAGCCGTGTCCGAATCACTTTTGTTTGCCCGCATGAGGATCTGACGGTTCAGGGACGTCGAGATGGGGCAGTCTTCAGTGAAGCTTTCTCCGGAGTTGCGGAAGAAGGCTTTTGATTTTGGTGCCTCCCAAGACTCTACCAGGGCGGGGTAGGGAAGGCATTACTCCATGACAAACGCAGAGAAGGAGTGGCTTTTCAGCATACGTGTCGGCACGTTAGTGTACCGCAGACATCTTTTCGTCGACATCCAGCCGTATGTACCCTCTCGCTTTGCTTTGCAGTTGGGCTTTTCTCAAGGCGTTGTTGGAGCGCCTTCAAGCATGGTGAAGCGCTTTGGAGGTTTACAGGACGGGAGAAATGTATGGGCTTTCTATAGTGCTGAAGACACTACAGCCATGATCTCTTATCCTGTGTTGTCAACTTCCCAGACTGTCGGCTTCGCGAAGTTGTTCGCGGAGAGCTTTTCGGCATATCGGGGGCTTTCCAAGAAGGATCTTGATGTGAAGCTGGCATCTGGAAAGGGCCTTGGAAAGTTGGATGGCGTCCGGCGAGAGGAAGTTTGGGCCTTCCTTTCTGGAGAGAAGCACAAGATAGGCTTTCTCGGTGACCAGGGTGTCATTGGTTCTAAAGCTGTTCGAGAAATACCTAATGAGGCTTTAGAGCAGCTAGAACAGGAGGAAGCCGAACTTGATGCTTGGATGCAAGCGGCACAGAGGCAAGCTTCTGTGGAGTCTACTGGCAAGAGTAGACCATCCAGTGAGGAGTCAAGTGGGAGACCTGACTCTGACAGCGGGGCAGGTTCCTCTAAGAAGCGAGCCCGCAGGAGTAAGAGGAGGAGGAGTCATCATCACAGCAAGGGGCAGCATAAGGACTCTCCTGACTTGGAAGTCCCTCTTACTATCAATGAGGAGGTGCCAGGGAATGCTGATGAGCCTCCAGAGAAGAGAAGCCGAGAAAAAGAGACCGTCGGTGAAGGTATGATTCTTCCTCTTTCTCTTTCCATTTCTTTTCATGGAATTTTTCCATGTCTTGATTTGTTTTCTCTCCCTGCTGCTCCTCTTTTTTTTTAGCAGAGGAAGATTTGGCGATACCTGAGGTTCCTACCGATGAGGTGGTGACGGATCCTGTTGGGGCACCTGAAGAAGAACCGAGGGACTCTGGAGTGAGTCTAGAATCTCCAATTGGTATAACTTCTTTTGCTTTCTCTTTTTTTTTGTGTCTGTGACTTGGTTTGCTAACATTTTTCTTGTCAGCTGACTTGCCACAGGATTCCGATGACTTTGAACCATCGATGGACGCAAATGTTGATGATGCTTCCGATGAGTTCATGGAGGAAGAGAGTGTTCCGCCAGTCATCGAAAAAGGTATTTTGTAGTAATAACCCTGATAATGATTTTCAAACAGGATCATATTCATACCTTTTTGTGTTTCTTTGGCAGGTTTTGAGGTGACAGCGGAGAGTCCGTTGCTTCCTTTAGAACCAGAGCAAGGGATGCCAGAGGTCGATCCAGAGGTAGAGGCTCTTGGGACCAGTTCTGACACTATTGAGGAGATACCTCGTGCTGAAATTCCTTCTCCAGCAGCTCCAACTGGAAAGAGTTCTTTTGTTCCTCTTCCAATGGGGCATGACATGGGCAGCCGACCGACGGAGCGGGGCGAATCTTCAGCTGGGCCATCTCTTCTTTTTGCGAAGAAGGTGGTGGTGCATGTTCTGAGCTCTTGGATTGAGACTCTCCTTGCTGGACACTTAGATGCCAGATTTGGCATGATCCAGCATGTGCGTGAGATTCTCGGTGATGCCGAAGAGGCTGGTCTGGATGTCACAGGTGCCAGGGCGATCGTTGATAGGATCATTGAGCTAGGTGAAAAATGGTTTGAGACCATGGGTTTGGTTGATGACCAGTTCTTCAAGGAGATGTTCCTGGATCCTGCTGATAAGGCTAAGTCTGACCTGGATGAGGCTACACAAAGCAGGAAGCAGATAGTCTGAGAGAAGAACTTAGAAGAGCTAGCCATCATTGGGCTGACACATGACCTTAACATCCTTGATAGGGAGGTCAATGAGGCTAGGAAACGTCTTGAGCATCTGCAGGCACAAGTTGCTGCCAAGTGGGCTGCAATAATAGAGGCTCGCGACAGGGAAAGTGCTCTGATTTGCCGGGTTGCCGATGCTGATCAAGTTCTTGAAAAAGGAGGTCTCAAGAGAACAAACAATGGCGAACTGCTCGGGATAAGCTTCCCGGTGTGAAAGAAGGATTGCAGCATTCTCCAGCATCTCATGGCAAGTTCCTGAAGAAGCGTGCCTTGGAATCCCTGACGGCTGAGGCCAAAAGTTTGCTTGAGGAGCTGAAATCTTGGCTGGAGACCATTTTTGGTTGAGCTCCTTTTTTTTTTGTTTTTTGTAACATAAACTATCCTTCTCTCCCTTTTTCTTTATTTTTTTTTTTTGTAGCACATGTGTTTTTTTTTGTACTCTTTTTTTGTAGTGCTTGGAAACACTTCCGTTTTTTTTGGTACCGCATGTATTTTTTGGTACTCTTTTTTTTTTGTTTTGTTTTCCCTACGCTCACTTAAATCTTTTTGTGATGAAAGTAATTGCTAAATGGGATGTTTTTTTTTTCCCTACGCTCACTTAAATCTTTTTGTGATGAAAGTAATTGCTAAATGGGATTTGATCAAAAGCTTGTCATTTTATAAAAATCTTTTGTCAAATGATTGTTTTGGCATGGAAGCCAGATTTTGTTTGTGGCATGGAAGCCGATTTTTGGCATGAGAGCCAGCTTTTTTTTGTGGCATTAATAGCCGATTTGTGGCATTGATAGCCGATTTTGGTGGCATTGATAGCCTTGTTTGTGGCATTGATAGCCGGGTTTTTTGAAAGCTAAATTTTTTTTTTGTGGCATTGATAGCCAGTTTTGTTTTGTGGCATTGATAGCCGGTTTGTTTTGGTGGCATCGATAGCTGGTTTGTGGCATTTATAGCCTGTTTTGGTGGCATTTATAGCCGGTTTGGTTTTCAAAAATGCAAGTATCGACTAAAAGTCGCCGCCCTGCTGAATGGTCTTGCAAGTATCGATGGATTGTCGCATCCTTGCTCATTCGATTGCGAGTATCGATGGAATGTCGCATCCTCGCGGATCTGGGTGCAAGTATCGATGGAATGTCGCATCTTTGCTTTTTCAAAAATTTTTGTTTTGCGGGTACTGACTTGATGTCGTTTCCCCACAATTTTTGAAATTTGTGGTTTTCTCGAACCTTTTGGTTATGGATATCAACTGAAATGTTGCGTCTCCATGGTTTTTTAGGTTTTTTTGAACCTTTGAAATTTAGTTGTGGATATCAACTGAAATGTTGCATCTCCACAGTTTCTTGGTTTTTTTTTTTTGAACCTTTGAAATTTGGGTTGTGGATATCAACTGAAATGTTGCATCTCCACGGTTTTGGATTTTGTAAGTATCGACGAAATGTCGCTTCCCTGCGATTTTGGAAGTGTCGAACGTGGTTCGCATGCTTCCGATTTGTGCGAGTATCGACTAAGCGTCGCTTCCCCGAGGTTTTTTGAAAAACCTTTTTTTTTGTTTAAAGACACGTGGGTCATAAGTTTTGACCTAAAACCATTTAGGCGGTAAAAGGTAGGGTGGACTAGGGTGGAAATCCCTGAATCCGGGTTTTGTTTCAAACCATGAATTTTGGGTTCAAGGGTTAAAAATTTTGGTCAAGTTAGGGAAAGGTTCCTAAACTTGGATTTTTGAACAATGAAACGATGAAAGTAAGCATTGTTTAAATTTCTAAAAATTTCAACATGAAAATTCTAAAAAAGGTGGGTTTAGCGAGCGTGTACTTGGAAACCGGTTTTGGCCGTACAGGCATTGCTCTTACCCAGTTGGGTAAGTCTTCAAGGGTAGTACCGCTTTAAGAACTTGTCGTTGATGGGCAACATACATCTGTCACCTTCCATGTTTAGGAGTGCGCATGCGCCGTTGGAGAAAACCTTGTCGATGACGTAGGGTCCCTCCCATTTTGGCTCAAATTTACCTTTGGACTTGTGAGCGAAGACCATTGGTCTTTTTACTGCAAGAACTAAGTCTCCCTTTTTGTAGGCGCGTTGCCTGACCTTTTTGTCGAAAGATCCTGCCATGCGTGCTTGGTAAAGTTCAATGCTTTGTTGAGCTTCGAGCCGTCTCTCATCGAGATTGTCCAGCTCATGGAGTCGCAATTTGACATTGCTTTCTTGAGTCATGTCATTTTGCAAGGATACCCTCAAAGAAGGAATTTGTACTTCCAAGGGCATGACAGCTTCGCATCCATAGACCAAGGAGAATGGTGTGATATGGGTTGGTCCTCGAACGGTGGTTCGATAGGCCCACAAAGCTTCAGACATTTTATCGCTCCAGTCTCTTTTGTGACTAGAGACCATCTTCTTGAGGATTTTGCAGAGCGTCTTGTTGAAAGCTTCTGTTAATCCGTTTGCTGCCAGATTGTATGGAGTCGAAGGACAGCTTTGGATTTTGTATTTGTCGCAGAACCTGTAGAATCGATGATCCCGGAATTGTGGTCCGTTATCATGGACGAATCTTTTGGGTATGCCGAAACGACAAATGATGTTGGTGCGCAGGAACTGAAGGACTGATGAGGTCTTCATTTCGTTGAACGCAAATGCTTCTGACCACTTGGAGAAATAATCCGTAACGGCGAAGATGAAGCGATGACCTTTGCTCGAAGGGGGAGAAATAGGACCTATGATGTCCATACCCCAGGCTTCGAAAGGCCATGAAATCGCTGTAGGATGTAGCCATTCTGGAGGCATGTGAATGTAATCTCCATGAACTTGGCATTGTTGGCAGCGCTTAGCAAATTGCATTGCGTCAGCTACCATGGTAGGCCAGTAATAACCTAACCTTTTTATCTGATCATAGAGCTTGGGACCAGCCTAATGAGCTCCGCAAAGACCAGCATGAACTTCTTTGAGTGTTTCTTCAGCCTCTTGTTGTGACAAGCAGCGTAGAAGTACTCCATTCACTGCACCATTTCAGGGCTTTTACAGCGTGCAATGCGTGCCGTAAATGTAAGTTTACGGCTCATGGGGGTTGTGTCGTAAAAGCTCCTGCCGTAAAAGGTTCGATGTAATTACAGCATGCATATACAGGCCGTAAGTAGGATCAATGCACGCCGAAAATGTTGCTCTTAGGACTTTTTGGACCAGATTTATGGCCTACTGAGCAGGCCGTAAATACTAAACTTTTACGACGCAAAGTGAGTGCTGTTAAAGTATTGGTGTGCTTAAGTTTATGGCACACGTAGTAAGCCGTGAATACTTAAAACGAAAAATGTTTTACACAGCTTGCATTTGTGGGCTGTAAATGGGTTGTGTACAATCTGATTAACGGCTCCAAATGCAAGCCGTAATTAAGTATATGTTTTTACAACTTACAAATGTATGCCATTTCAATAATTGGAGAGTTTCAATTTACGGCTCGCAAGACGCGCCTTAATTTTTTTTTTATAAAAAAATTAATTATTTTTTAATTAAAAAAAATTAAATCCACATTTTTTTATTGCTACAAATACAAATTAATAAACTAAAATAAAAAATGTAAAAAAAACCTGCAAATAAACACTTGACCTGCAGTTAAAAACAAAAACACCGGACTTGCAGTCTATACAAGCTAGATAGGCCATAGGAAAAAAATGTATGAAAATGATCATCCATTCAAATCAATACCAAAACAATGAGGGAATTCTTGTTTGTTCATTTACAAGATTCACACACTTTTCGTCTTCTTCCATTGGGATTTATTCGCGAAGGTACCTACCCTTATCAAAACAACCTCTTTTTTGTTCCCTTCCACATATATTACTTATCAAATATAAAAGAGCAAGAAAAGATAAATCAAGCTTGAAGAACATTCATATGTTGCCTTCCTAAAAATATGACATGGTATATTGCTTATTTGAAGTATTCAAACATCATAGCGTCCACTACTGTCGAAAAAATTTGGGATCAAGGAGCCAGTTCGAAATTTGCTTCCAATAATGAATACACTTCTCCAAGTGAAGAGACCTTGAAATCTAGTTTTACACCAGATATGGAAGCATCAGGGGAGTCATATCTTCCCATTTCATCAAGCAAGGATGTAAAGGCTCCCTCGCATTTCCCACAAACCACCTGTAAAGTATCAAAAGTTCAGTTGTACTTCCACATCCCTCCCATCGCTCTTTCCCTTCTTTCCCTATGTGGAAAAGATTTGAAGTGTTCTGACAGTTCCATGTTTCATTCTTATTATTCAGTGGCAAAATCAGGAGTTGTGGATAATATTCTTTCATGGGTTGATTTCAAGCAAAACAAAGAATTGAAGAAAACTGATGGGACAAGGACTGGGGGGAGGATTAGTGATATTAAAAAGCTGGAAGAAGCTAATTTGGCTGGTAAGGCAAAAGCTGGAGAATGTACCTTGATTTTGACAGAAGGTGATTCAGCTAAGGCTCTTGCTGTAAGTGCTTCCATAAAGTTCACATGGTAATTATAATTTTTTTTCCTTTCACGTTTGTAATGACAGTTTCTCACAACTGTGTGTGTGTGTGTGTGTTTTGTCTATGTAAGAAGGCAGGGATCTCAGTTGTTGGCAGTAACACCTATGGTGTGTTTCCATTGAGAGGGAAACTACTCAATGTAAGAGAAGCAGGTCATAAGTAGATAATGGATAATGCCGATATTCAGCATATCAAGAGAATTCTTGGGTTGCAACAGGGAAAACAGTATGACAGTGTCAAGGGTCTGAGATACAGCCATTTAATGATTATGACTGATCAGGTTTAGCTTCCAACATCTCTTCTTCCTTTTCCATGTATTCCTTTCTACACTATATGTGTATTGGCCTTGCTATAAATGTCTTGTTTTAATCCGTTGTGTTACAACAAATTTTGTTCATGCAGGATCATGACGGATCCCACATCAAGGGACTATTGATAAATTTGATCCATACATTTTGGCCATCTCTTCTCAAAGTTCCATCTTTCTTAGTGGAATTTGTAACACCAATTGTGAAGGTGCGTGTTAACCGAACTACTGACTTAATGCAAATTCTTGTTGAGCATAATCTTGTGCAAACCAATAAGTAAGAAGAATGACTAGTAGATCTAGGTACTTAAACTAATGTTCACATCTGGGTACTAGCTTTCTGTAATTTATGTGGATCCATGATGAATGATAATGCATTGAGACCTGTAAGATAAAATAGTTTGAATTTGGAAAGGTGGAAACATATTCCTATGACAATTCATTTCAATTTCAGGACTTCATAACTGCCATGTCTTTGGTTTTTTTTTTTTTTTTTTTTTTTTTTTTTTTTTTCACACTTACAATGATTGTATGCTTAATCTATGCAGTATTGAACAATGTCAATACTTTTCCCGATGCCATGTCCAGCATATGGGAATCCATTCACACTTCGACTTACAATGATTTGCCATTACTTGTATTTTAACAGGACCTATATATTATATATATACTCAAGCATTTCTTTTTTATATAAACAAATTTTATCATCACAAAGCCGACCTTGAATAGATGGGATATGACTTTATTATAATGATAATGTGCTGATGATGAAGGCACCTAGTTGCAAGAATCATCAGCTTTGGTTGTTCTACTCTTATTCTGCTGAGAGTGAGAACCTTACTGTAGCTCCTGATGCTTGGTATTATGCTTACTGATTTAGTTCTCTCCTGCTTGGTGAAATTTTGCATATAAGTAGGAATCTACATGCAGGGAATGAAATAATTCTCAGCATGAGGATGTATTAGTGCCATGGGTGGACCGCATCTTGGAATAATGGAATTATTGCCAATGGGAAAGTAAAAAGCCCTTCATTCAGTGGACCCCATGACAATGGACAGGTAATGAGGAGAAAAATGCTGGCCTGATCAACATCCGAGTGAATTAAAACCAATATTGGATGATCAGGATCTTCCAAAATTGAATGATTTCAAGTGAATCAATAGAGTGGCCCCTCAGATCAAAAGCAAAGGTTACTGCATCAGAATCTATTCAGATTGAAGGCCTGTGACAGGGTGAGAATCATCAAATTCCTAATCTACATGCATATGCAAGCATGTTTATATCTATGAATGCATGCATATGCACTTGCATATGGAGGGTTCATTACAATCAGAAGACATTGAGACATTTGGTAAGAGTAGGTTATTGCTAGCTAGCAGTTATCTTCAGTAGTCAATGGTGTTACTAACCTACTAGCACAATAGCCCATGCTAAGCACGGTCGTGTTCACCAAAAATTATAAAATATTTTCACACTTGATACCCATCTCGATTTGATGAATGAAGGCTCTGTTGTTAATCAACTTCTTTACAGAAGCATGGCTCTGTTTTTCTCCTCTTGTTGGTTTCTCTTGACCGGCTTTCTCTTCTCTGTCATCAGGCTTGTAACAAGATACTTTTTCAGGTAGTAAGAGCTCCATCTTTGAATTATAAATTGATGGAATTTGTTCTTCATTTCGATATCTACATGGGTTTCTCAGTCATTTTCTGTGTACATTTTCTTTTGCAGATATCAGATAGAAAACGGTTCGCAGAAGGATGATTCAAGTTGCAGTCTTCTTCCCAAGAAAGATGATGAAATTGTCTCACCATCAAATGTATCAAGATTTTGATTCCACACCTGAAGTTATTGAATTTAAGGATTCAGAGTATGACGGGTTCGAAGAAAAGGAGACTACTCCTCCAAGTTTCAGTTCCAGAGTTCTGAAGATATCAGAAGAAGCATTGAGGAATTTGATGTTGCTAATGACCAGGAAAACACACCAAAGACGATGACAAGCTCTCATATCAGAGAATCTTATGTTGCTACAGATGACAATTCTTCTGGCAGAAAGGAGTTATATGATAAAAAATACGAAGGCAGAGTTGTGTTGATTAAAGATTTCCAGCAACTAAACTCAGAATCAGAAATTCCTCTTGAAGTACTAAAAAATGGCTGCACAGAAGCTGAATTTCTCAGCAAAGATAATGTCGCTGCGGTGGAAACGTTTGTCAATTCAGAAATCAATACATCTGATAAGAACGACCTTCTGTCAGAGAAAGATTATTATGGTTTTGATTCAGACGCAGAGTCAATTTCTCTCAGTGATGGGCTCTCTCTTAAGAATCAAACAGTAGATTCCAACAGCGACGGGTTCCTGTTCGATACAGATTTCTGTGAGTTCCAACATGTGACTACAAATTGCATGGAAACTGATATACTGATGGGTTTTGTTGGCGGTAAGGAAGAATTAACAGAAGGTATCCAAAAGATGCCAGAAACCCAGTTGAAGTTCTCATGTAATTCTGATGCAGAGTCCATTGGTTTCAGCGACCGGTTTACTTACGTTGGTAATCAAGTGGATCTTTATAAGCTCTACCTCTCGGATACTGAATCCATGGATTTCAGTGAAGGATCTTTTGTTATGAATCAATCCGGTGTCAATGACTCAACCTTTTCTAATGATTTTCTGTCTGAGAATGAATTCAGTGAACACAAAGGCGATTTGGAAGACATCCATAGAGAAGATGGTCAATCAATGGCTGCTGAATCACTGGAATCCGAAGATACCCATTTCCCAATTTCGGATCATTCTGATAGAGAATCTTATAAAGCAGGTAGAACTGATGATACAACATTGTCTAACAAGTTTCTATGTGCGAAAACAGAAGGGAATTGGAAGGCTTTAACACAAAAGAAGCAGAGCTAGATGATGATTCAAAGGAACCCAGTACAAACAATTCACAGAATAATCCATCGACTTCAGATTCTGACGAAATGAATGGACTGGAGTCTCTCTGGGAACATCAGGACCTGATCGAACAGCTGAGGTTATTGACCAAGTTGTGTAAATACTTTGCCATAAACGTTAAACAACTTGAACATAGGGATGTTATCTTTCTTTCTTGGTATACTAGTCTTGGCAGTGCATGCAAATGCAAGGAACATTGTGGTGATTAAGAAAATTGGTGAGAAAATTAATTAAGAATGCTTTTTATATTATCTTACCTGTGATGAGCACATATACTCCAAGCAAAAGGCAGTGGATCAGGAACATGAAATGATGATTTTGTAGTATGTGTATCAGGTGACACTAATAGAAGTAGTATATAAATTAAGTATTTTGAGTGAAATTGCAATCTCACAGGTGGTGCTCACTTATTTAATGGAATTCATTTATTTTTTCCATTGATTTAAGGACGAGTCTTCATTTATTTAATGGACTTCATGCTCTTGATGATAGTTTTGAGGTCATGTCTCTTGTTTGTTTTGATTGACAGATGCATAGTAGTTCAATCTTTGACAATGTGAGTAGCAATATAGTATTTTCTTTCCAATTTCTTGATTTTTTACTATTTTAAGAAATTATTTCTCGTTTCATATCATTAGGATTCTTTACAGGTGGAGTGCTCAACTAACAACTGAACTTTTGATACTTTACAGGTGGTTTGTGGGAAATGTGTGGGTGAAATGGGAAGATATGACTCCCCTGATGCTTCCATATCTGGTGTAAAACCAGATTTCAAGGTCTCTTCACTTGGAGAAGTGTATTCATTATTGGAAGCAAATTTCGAACTGGCTCCTTGATCCCAAATTTTTTCGACAGTAGTGGACGCTATGATGTTTGAATACTTCAAATAAGCAATATACCATGTCATATTTTTAGGAAGGCAACATATGAATGTTCTTCAAGCTTGATTTATCTTTTCTTGCTCTTTTATATTTGATAAGTAATATATGTGGAAGGGAACAAAGAAGAGGTTGTTTTGATAAGGGTAGGTACCTTCGCGAATAAATCCCAATGGAAGAAGACGAAAAGTGTGTGAATCTTGTAAATGAACAAACAAGAATTTCCTCATTGTTTTGGTATTGATTTGAATGGATGATCATTTTCATGTATTTTTTTCCCATGGCCTATCTAGCTTGTATAGACTGCAAGTCCAGTGTTTTTGTTTTTAACTGCAGGTCAAGTGTTTATTTGCAGGTTCTGTTTACATTTTTTATTTTAATTTATTAATTTGTATTTGTAGCAATAAAAAAATGTGGATTTAATTTTTTTAATTAAAAATAATTAATTCTTTTTTATAAAAAAAAAACAATTAAGGCGCGTCTTGCGAGCCGTAAATTGAAACTCGCCAACTCTTTAATGGCCTGCATTTGCAAGTTGTAAAAACATATACTTAATTACGGCTTGCATTTGGGGCCGTTAATCAGATTGTACACAACCCATTTACAGCCCACAAATGCAAGCTGTGTAAAACATTTTTCGTTTTAAGTATTCACAGCTTACTAGGTGTGCCATAAACTTAAGCACACCAATGCTTTAACGGCACTCAATTTGCGTCGTAAAAGTTTAGTATTTACGGCCTGCTTAGTAGGCCATAAATCTGGTCCATAAAGTCCTAAGAGCATCATTTTCGGCGTGCATTGATCCTACTTACGGCCTGTATATGCACGCTGTAATTACATCGAACCTTTTACGGCAGGAGCTTTTACGGCACGACCCCCGTGAGCCGTAAACTTACATTTACGGCGCGCATTGCACGCTGTAAAAGCCCTGAAATGGTGTAGTGTATATTGCTTATTTGAAGTATTCAAACACCATAGCATCCATTACTGTCGAAAAAATTTGGGATCAAGGAGCCAGTTCGAAATTTGCTTCCAATAATGAATACACTTCTCCAAGTGAAGAGACCTTGAAATCTGGTTTTACACCAGATATGGAAGCATCAGGGGAGTCATATCTTCCCATTTCATCAAGAAAGCATGTAAAGGCTCCCGCGCGTTTCCCACAAACCACCTGTAAAGTATCAAAAGTTCAGTTGTTAGTTGAGCACTCCACCTATAAAGAATCCTAATGATATGAAAAGAGAAATAATTTCTTAAAACAATAAAAAATCAAGAAATTGGAAAGAAAATACTAGATTGCTACTCACATTGTCAAAGATTGAGCTGCTATGCATCTGTCAATCAAAACAAACAAGAGATATGACCTCAAAAATATCATCTAGAGCATGGATTCCATTAAATAAATGAAGACTCGTCCTTAAATCCATGGAAAAAAATAAATGAATTCCATTAAATAAATGAGCACCATGGAAAAAAATAAATGAATTCCATTAAATAAATGAGCACCACCTGTGAGATTGCAATTCCACTCAAAATACTTAATTTATATACTACTTCTATTAGTGTCACCTGATACACATACTACAAAATCATCATTTCATGTTCATGATCTACTGCCTTTTTTGCTTGGAGTATATGTGCACATCACAGGTAAGATAATACAAAAAGCGTTCTTAATTAATTTTCTCACCAATTTTCTTAATCACCACAATGTTCCTTGCATTTGCATGCACTGCCAAGACTAGTATACCAAGAAAGAAAGATAACATCCCCATGTTCAAGTTGTTTAACGTTTATGGCAGAGTATTTACACAACTTGGTCAATAACCTGAAATAGAATGTGAAATACAAACAAAATCAATTAATGTATACACATAAAGAGGAAAGATCTATTGCACCAGGCCCTCACCAAATTATATTGCAGTAGTAAACTAGTATCATACTTGTCCTTGGTAAGTAGTTTGTGCCTCACACTAAGCACACTTTGAGAGGTACAAAACTCACGTGTAACCACCATGGCTTAACATTTCTGATCAGATGATCCTATATATTTGATTTAAGGCATTGAAAAGAACAGCTAAAATTCCACATTAAAATCCATCATTGAACCAGTAGGATCATACAAACTAAGTGATTCAAGAGTCATCTGGCAACCCAATGTGAGGAAAACCTATCCAACAGTCTGCACCATAGTACAGAATGGACAGGTTGCTGATGCTCATACCTCTCAGTAAATTCTAAAGAAAAATAAAAAAATAAAAACTGACAAATAACAAATTTAAGTAAATTTAAGCACTATAGAATTTCCCAGGGTCAAGCACTTTCATTATGTCTTGATATGCCACCTGATATAATGCTCAAAGTAAAAAAAAAAAAAAAAAAACAGTGGGGTATGAATGACCAGTGCAATAAGAGTTGGGGACAAAAGCACTACTAGATACTGTAACCTATTTATTACTTTTCAAAGCAAATAGTGAACTTTCAGGCGAAAGCACAGGATCAAAGTCATTTCGAACTTTAAGCTGCAACACGAAAATAGTATCAAGGAAAAGTTACCCTTCTATCATGGACAAACAAGATAATCATCCATGACATCAATCAAGAACAAACTCCAAAGATAAATAACATATACGCATTCTTGAAACAAGCATAGCAATCACAAAAAAGACCAAATAGTATCCTGTTTACTGACATGTGCATGAACAAGATGGGGTTCAATATGCTGCTAGAACATTGGAAATACTGTTGTCATGATTTCATTATGAGAAATAGAACATCCAATACGGTTCTTGTCCCTCTGAACTCTTGCAATCAAATGTGAATGCAGACCCCCAACTTGGACTGAGTACCTTTGTAACAGCGTCATCTCTAAAAGAAGAAGCATTTTCTTGTGCTTTGTATTTTTTGACTTGTTGCTGTATTACAATAGAGCAAGAAAATGTCAGCAATAAGATGCTGATGTTTATCTATCTGCAAGCAGAGTATTAATATGAATAATAAGATGCTCATGTTTACACTAAAAAATAGTATTTGCGGAACAGAATTAAAAAACTAAACTAAAATAATCCAGAACATAAAAATAATAACCAAAACCGAGAAAGCACATAACTGTGGATGCTAGAATGATGCAAACGTAAGCCCATTAACACAGAACTATTCAACTTCAGATAGAAAATAATTCTCTCATTTTCTAAACATATACCCCAAACAAACACTTTAATTTTATGAAGTACAAGTCCCTGTAAACAACATCTTGTTACTTTGAAAGCAGAGAAAAGTTAGCAATCCGAGTCTTCAAGAACTCTTTGTCCAAGAAATTGCAGAAGAAATAAACTAATACAGTGTATGGTGAAAAATTCGAATTCAAGAATTGCAAGAACAAGAACAGGGGACACAACAGATAATGCAATATTTCTCGGGTTAGCCATCGAGAGAGTAAAAAGATTTTTAGACCGAAAATACACCATAAAAGAATCTAGTAGTGACCTTACTATACTAGAACACAAGAATTCCAGCACAGTTTGACCTGAGGCTCATGGTCTGTTAAAACAACATTCTGATTTATTCAAACTATACAATAATCTAGTTGCTCGAAACATAGTTTCTAGAGATGAAAACCAATAAACACACATCAACACAAGAAGTGCGTCCAAAAGCAGGGCTAACTGCATTTTATAGCAAATCCCTACAGAAGTTGTAACAGCAAAAAACGATTAATTAGAGCACTAAAAACTAAAAACAGTGGCAAAAAGAAAAATCCATCCATAATTACTGGCATGCCATCATGAAATTTCTTTTCCTTTTTTTGGAGGCAACATATGGCTTCAATAGCAGATTCAGATAAAAGAAAATGTGATGGAAATGTTGGACCAACCTTTGAAGAGTCCCATTGGTGAACCATTTGTCCGCATCCTTCCTTTTCTCAACTTCTAACTTAATTGAACGGGGACTGCTCAAGCGAACTGTTCTTCTGCAACCTTTAAATCGGACACAAATGGCTTCACTAACCCGGAATGAAGTTTATCAGTTTTTCCTTCTCCCGACATGAATAACTCACATACGAGAAAGAGATACAAAATAAAAACAAAAAACAGATGGCGAAGGCTGTTATAAACTCACCGAGAACACTTTGGTGATAGTTGGAATATGGCATAATCAAGAGTCGTATCAAACTTCAACTTTATATAATGGACACTACCATGCTCCTATCTTTAACTCAGGAATGGTAAAAATCTGCAGAAAGCAAATAATTCTAGTTCTCAATAGAGAGAGATGAAAACATATACAGTTCTATTGGCTTGAGTGACCACAAAACAACTTACTTCAAAACAAAATTTATGAGCAATCATTTTTTTGGTAAAAATAACCTCAAAATAAGCTATGAACAAGCAAGTCATACTAAAAAAAAAATAATTGTAAACAGGTCTTGACATAGGCAGTCAGGTACTTGGAATGAGTTAAGAGGGGAACAAGAGTCCATGTATTGCTTGGCGATGGGCTATGACTCAGTGAGTTGTGAGTTGTGACTTTTTAGGATGCTCAAACATTAACTTGTTAATGCTTCTATTGAAAAATATATATTTTATTTTAATCACAATTGATTTCCATTATTACTTATACCATTTGCTACTCTTAAATAAATCATGGCAGATATTGACAAGCTAGGAAGCACGGACACTTCTCCGGGGCCAGAGTGTCGGTGTCCGACACGTGTCGGACACGGACACGCTCCGGACACGCTCCGACACATGTCGGACACGCCCAAAAGAGTGTCCTGATTATTTTTTTTATTTTTAATATTTCGGACACGCTGGGACACGTTGGGGACACGCTGGGACACGCAGGGGACACGCTGGGACACGCAGGGGACACGCTGGGGACACGCTGGCCTCTTTTAATTGGAAAAAAAATAATAAAAATAGAGTAAAAAATGAAAAGAAAAGGGGGCTTTTTGTAAAAGGTCATAACTTATTTGTTTGCTAAATTAATTACAAAGTGAAAATAATAAAATTAGAGTAAAAAATGAAAAGAAAAGGGGGCTGATTGCAAAAGGTCATAACTTATTTGATTGCTACATTGATTACAAAGTTAAAATAATAAAATTAGAGTAAAAAATGAAAAGAAAAGGGGGCTGTTTGTAAAAGGTCATAACTTATTTGTTTTCTAAATTGATTACAAAGTTAAAATAATAAAATTAGAGTAAAAAATGAAAAGAAAAGGGGGCTGTTTGTAAAAGGTCATAACTTATATGATTGCTAAATTGATTACAAAGTTAAAATAATAAAATTAGAGTAAAAAATGAAACGAAAAGGGGGCTGTTTGTAAAAGGTCATAACTTATTTGATTGCCAAATTGATTGCAAAGTTAAAATGATAGTATCTTTTAGTATATGATTAGATATATTATTATTATTATTAATTATTAACGTGTCCCTAACGTGTCCGTGTCCTACTTTTTTGAAAAATGCCGTGTCGGCGTGTCCGTGTCGTGTCGTGTCCGTGTCCCGTGTCCGTGTCCGTGCTTCTTAGTTGACAAGATGCTGTAAACACACTTTAAATAAAAATAACTTCAAAAAAAAAATTTCCCTGGAAGAAATAAAACTGAAATTACTTCATCATATAATAATATAGTTCAGTAGAATGAAATCTCAAAGTCCCAACTCAGGATTTTTGTGAGTTTAGTTGATCAAAGGGCTTGATCAGATTATATAGAGGAATGAACAAGTGCAACCAGTTGTACAAGATTTGACACATGAATAATCTAATACTTAATTCAGCTTGCTAACTTTGAAGTAGACTGGGATGTATAAGCAAGAATTTTTAGTTATGTATGAACAATTGAAATTTGTAAATCTAGACATTATCTTTCATTCTTTTACTTGAAGAAAGATGACAACCATCATCATCATCATCATCATCAAAGGCTTTCCCAACTTTCTTCATATGAAAACTTTTTCTTCACCCGCACCATTGATGTTCTACATTGTAGATGTGCAAACCATCTTAAGTGAGCTCCCTTAATTTATCACATATTGATGTTACCCTTAACTACTTTCTCATTCTTTCCTATATTTACCAAACATTCATCTCAACATTTTTGTCTTTGCAATACCCATTTCTTTGCATGTATTTTTTTCTTGATTTGCTAATATTCCGTCACACTCATTTATTTCCTAGTTTTACCTTAAGAAATATTATAAAATCTCAAATTCTTAGTCAAGTTCAATTGAGTTTCTTACCATGTGATTATAAAGCTACAAAACAAAGATCAAGTAAGCTAAAGAAGTAAATCATTGCTTAAAAAGTATATTACTGCTTCTTCCATACATGGTACGTGCAAAATGTTTCCCACCGAGAGTCCAATTGCTCCATGGCTGATACATCATCCCGTAAACATATAGGTGGGATAGAATAATGTTAGATACATATGTACAACACTGTTTCATTTACTAACAAAGAAGATTTAAAAGGTATTATACAAACATTAGTGACTAATGTGGAACTATGAGGCATAGAGGTTTCTCATCCTCAGAAGGCACAAAAATTGATGTCAACATGCAGGTGTAACCTTATAGGGAACAAAACAATAGTGGAAGCTATTCATGAAAGAGAAAAAAATGCATACTGTTGCTTGGTTTTTAGCTTTTGAAAGGACTTAACGGTTGAAAAAAAAAAAGCATACTAATTAGCTAGGGATGAAATTCGACATCACCTGAAAGTATAAGAATAATGAAGCTGAAGGCATCATATATGTCCCAGTAGGAAATGAATATACCGTGTACCAATCCTCTTCATCAATAGGCTGCATCAATATGCATTCCAATCACCACAATAAACACATTGCAAAAAAGTAATTATCAATGATGAGAAATCTGTTGATTGAAAAGATTTAGTTAAGGAGTTGGAGAGGGACAGCCGAACAGGTGAATCCACATTGTATTACAAACTTAAACCATATGTAGCTGATATAATGCTAATCGAGTACTTCAGAAACAATTTATTCATCAATGATCGCATCTTTAGGCCTAGTTTTCATAGAAGGTCGATGAAAATGAAATTAGCTGATGTTTTAATCCATATTGGAGGTCAATGAGCTTCTGCTAGATCAATTTTTTCCTCACAGCTTCAGTTGGCTTAAATTTCCCTCATTAAAGAACAATTATGAATAATCTGACTCTTCTTATCAATAAGAAATATTCATGAGATGGAACATTTATGTTTGTTGCAAAACCTTCCCTAAAAGAGATCCTTTAGTGGAGTTTTTTTAAGCTATTGCTACGTTTTCCTCTCTAAATAATGAACAGTAGTATTATTATGTTGTCTCTGTCTTGGCAATTTTTATGATAAAAAATAGTTAAAATGGCAACTCTTCCTTTATTGAAGAATATTGAAATGAATAAAAGAAGGAAAATTGTACATCATACAACAGAGCATCTCAATTACTTCCATCTCTAGCTAATCTATTTGCATTCTCATTGGCTTCTCTATAAACATGAGAAGAAGTGAACTGCAATTTGTTTATTGAAGGTTAGGTTTCTTCCATCAAATCTGTGGGCCTCCGTGTGGGGGAAATAACACAATCTCTAGCCAATCATTTGTTAAAAAAAATATATACTTCTACACCCATAAGCTTATTACTGGTGGAAAAACTACACAGATGGAATGGAAAACATTTAGAATATCTCCCTTCCATGACTCCCATCAGTGCATACTAAGAAAAGAACCCTTATACTTTAAAACTCAAATATGAGATTAAGTTCCCTCATGAAGTACTGTGTCTCCAAATGAATCCAAATGAGCAACCTGCAAAGAATGGAGTTAAAAACCACACTCTAATTTTTCATGGAAAGAGAACCAAATGGGGAAAAACCCATCAGATACCCAACATATCTAAGAAACGTAATAATAATAAATCCAGATGCAAACCTTCAAGCAATTAAAAAGGTGAGAAATATTACCTGCCCACAATCCCCAGCATCACCTCATCAGCGGTAAGGGCGTTTAGTCCCATTATTTTGAGTTTGAGAAATTAAAAAAAAAAAAAAAAAACACCATTCATTCCAGATCATAAATCCTTTCTAAACTAATTAACACAAAAAAAAAAAATAGTTTCAGAAATATTCAATCCAACATCTAATCTAACATAATTATATAAGAAAAATCAACAATAATGCAAAGTACCTGAGAGTGAAACAACAGCAGCTCTGGTTCGTGCTCTGGGTTTGCCTGTTTCGTTATTTCGTTGAAAGAAGGAATTAGGGAAGATGAACATGGAGATCCGGTTTTGGAGCTCAAAAGACGATGTAGACATTGTGGGATTGTAGGGTTTTCTGATTCCTTACGAAGAAAAGGAGATGTGTAGTAGTGGAAGGGGCTGTCAAAAGTCGGAATCTAGGATTTTGATTGCCATTGGATTTGGTCGCGAGAGAGATGGAGATGGAGATGGAGATCTTCTCATTTTCGCTTTTTCTTCTCACCGATTAGAGGAAAGCAGAGGAAACAAGGAGAGGAACAGTCGAGAAAAGGAAAGGAAGAGTACTGAGATATTGCATATAGGTGGTGTCTCTTGCTGTGCCTTCCATTTGGCAAATTGGCCCCATCGTAGGAAGCGGCAAATCTGTCGAGAATTTTCTTGAAGCAAGAAGAAGATGGAAGCAGGAAGGAGAAAAGACTAACTTGTGGCATATAGGTGGGACCATAGGTGGTGCAGTCCAAAGCAGGGGAGACAAGCATGAGACCAAACTGTTGCTTTTATATATGGGTATAGATAACATAATTATATAAGAAAAATCAACAATAATGCAAAGTACCTGAGAGTGAAACAACAACAGCTCTGGTTCGTGCTCTGGGTTTGCCTGTTTCGTTATTTCGTTGAAAGACGGAATTAGGGAAGATGAACATGGAGATCCGGTTTTGGAGCTCAAAAGACGATGTAGACGTTGTGGGATTGTAGGGTTTTCTGATTTCCTTACGAAGAAAAGGAGATGTGTAGTAGTGGAAGGGGCTGTCAGAAGTCGGAATCTAGGATTTTGATTGCCATTGGATTTGGTCGCGAGAGAGATGGAGATGGAGATGGAGATGGAGATCTTCTCATTTTCGCTTTTTCTTCTCACCGATTAGAGGAAAGCAGAGGAAACAAGGAGAGGAACAGTCGAGAAAAGGAAAGGAAGAGTACTGAGATATTGCATATAGGTGGTGTCTCTTGCTGTGCCTTCCATTTGGCAAATTGGCCCCATCGTAGGAAGCGGCAGATCTGTCGAGAATTTTCTTGAAGCAAGAAGAAGATGGAAGCAGGAAGGAGAAAAGACTAACTTGTGGCATATAGGTGGGACCATAGGTGGTGCAGTCCAAAGCAGGAGGGAATCTAGTTGACGCAGGAGACAAGCATGAGACCAAACTGTTGCTTTTATATATGGGTATAGAAAAAAACACCATTCATTCCAGATCATAAATCCTTTCTAAACTAATTAACACAAAAAAAAAAATAGTTTTAGAAATATTCAATCCAACATCTAATCTAACATAATTATATAAGAAAAATCAACAATAATGCAAAGTACCTGAGAGTGAAACAACAGCAGCTCTGGTTCGTGCTCTGGGTTTGCCTGTTTCGTTATTCGTTGAAAGAAGGAATTAGGGAAGATGAACATGGAGATCCGGTTTTGGAGCTCAAAAGACGATGTAGACATTGTGGGATTCTAGGGTTTTCTGATTCCTTACGAAGAAAAGTAGATGTGTAGTAGTGGAAGGGGCTGTCAAAAGTCGGAATCTAGGATTTTGATTGCCATTGGATTTGGTCGCGAGAGAGATGGAGATCTTCTCATTTTCGCTTTTTCTTCTTACCGATTAGAGGAAAGCAGAGGAAACAAGGAGAGGAACAGTCGAG
Source organism: Litsea cubeba (assembly GCA_012931725.1). NCBI lineage: Eukaryota > Viridiplantae > Streptophyta > Magnoliopsida > Laurales > Lauraceae > Litsea > Litsea cubeba. The sequence goes on along the minus strand of CM022945.1, from coordinate 153,948,540 downwards.
AAAAGGAAAGGAAGAGTACTGAGATATTGCATATAGGTGGTGTCTCTTGCTGTGCCTTCCATTTGGCAAATTGGCCCCATCGTAGGAAGCGGCAAATCTGTCGAGAATTTTCTTGAAGCAAGAAGAAGATGGAAGCAGGAAGGAGAAAAGACTAACTTGTGGCATATAGGTGGGACCATAGGTGGTGCAGTCCAAAGCAGGAGGGAATCTAGTTGACGCAGGAGACAAGCATGAGACCAAACTGTTGCTTTTATATATGGTATAGATAACATAATTATATAAGAAAAATCAACAATAATGCAAAGTACCTGAGAGTGAAACAACAACAGCTCTGGTTCGTGCTCTGGGTTTGCCTGTTTCGTTATTTCGTTGAAAGAAGGAATTAGGGAAGATGAACATGGAGATCCGGTTTTGGAGCTCAAAAGACGATGTAGACGTTGTGGGATTGTAGGGTTTTCTGATTCCTTACGAAGAAAAGGAGATGTGTAGTAGTGGAAGGGGCTGTCAGAAGTCGGAATCTAGGATTTTGATTGCCATTGGATTTGGTCGCGAGAGAGATGGAGATGGAGAAGGAGATGGAGATGGAGATGGAGATCTTCTCATTTTCGCTTTTTCTTCTCACCGATTAGAGGAAAGCAGAGGAAACAAGGAGAGGAACAGTCGAGAAAAGGAAAGGAAGAGTACTGAGATATTGCATATAGGTGGTGTCTCTTGCTGTGCCTTCCATTTGGCAAATTGGCCCCCTCGTAGGAAGCGGCAGATCTGTCGAGAATTTTCTTGAAGCAAGAAGAAGATGGAAGCAGGAAGGAGAAAAGACTAACTTGTGGCATATAGGTGGGACCATAGGTGGTGCAGTCCAAAGCAGGAGGGAATCTAGTTGACGCAGGAGACAAGCATGAGACCAAACTGTTGCTTTTATATATGGGTATAGATATAGATATAGATATAGACATGTGTCAAAAAATACCATAATCTAAATCTGTGGTTTTTCATGCCTTGTTAATGTAGCTAAGGTTTTGACGTAGTGAGTTATGGTTTTAAAAATCGGCTGATACCGGTCTTCATATCGGCCGGTACCGAGCCGATATCTCACTAGCCGGACCCGCGCTATGAAGCGCATGTTCTAAAGAAGTGACAATCATGAAGACAAAAGAATCCTACTTAACTATGGTAGCTAAGACTCTTTTGCTGGTTGTCTTTCATTTTTTGTGCTTGGATGTCTATTATTATCATAAGTTGTTTGATATGTTATCAAACCTATTTAATTATGTTTGGAATGATATAGTAGTAAAGATTGTGTAATACACTAATTCATGAACCAAAAGACTTTATATATTGAGTTAGATTTGATATTACCCACTTATTTTTCCCTAAATCTAGTTTTTAAAGTGTAGATCTAAATTTTTTTTATTTCCAAAATTTGGGGCTTTTCTTGAAATCAATTACATTTTTCCACATTAGTGTTCAAATTTCATAAAAGGTACTTCTTTTTCTTTCTTTGTATTCTAAGGTGGGATAAAGGGTGCTCGTCCATGAAATACAAGAACTTTTTGGTACATTTTCCATTATAAACTTGTACTGTTGGGCAGTGACTCAAATTACATGCTTAAGTTCATAAAGTCTTCCTTTTAGAATCCTAATCAGCTTACTTCAGGTCAGTTTAGTCTCATTCTCCCCTCCCTCACCACCCTTCGTTTGGAATATTAATTTGGCGGGTTTCCTTTTTTACGACATGCGAAATGTGGGCTGTGAAAGCTGATTAATCTTATAGCTTCTCAAAGCAGGCTGTGAACTTAAATTGAATGGCTTGGCCTTTTACAGCGTGCGACATGTGGGCTGTGATACCCTAATATTTTTACGGTTTGCAAATCTGGGCTGCAAATGCTCAATAATTTATGGCGTCCTAAATGCACGCAGTAATTGATAATATCTCACGGTGCGTAAAATGCACGCCTTAATAAAGAGAAGAAAATGACCTTTTGTAGCTCGCATTCCATGCGCGCCGTACTATTATATCATTTACAGCTTGCATTCAATGCACGCCGTAAATGAGAAGCTGTAAAAGCCTTGAAATGGTGTAGTGTTGAAGGATTTCCTGTAAAGGATTTTTGAAGGAATATCCAAATGAAAGCTTGGGGTTTGCCTTTGGATGCTTACCCGTTCTTTTGGATCTTCAGGTAGGATTCCAAACATAATGTAATCAATGAACGGGTCCCTCAAGTCTCCAATTGAAGTTTGAAGGATTGAAATCCGACTTCCAACCACTTGGTGGCATTCAGCAACTGCTTGGTGTGTGCTAAGAGGAGGAATGATTCTTCTTTCGCACACTGTGATTTGCATGGTTTCTCTTTCCTGGATTGCCATAGATTCGGCAAGTCCAGCCAGGGCATCTGCACGTATGTTTTCATCTCTACGAATGTGGGTGATGTGGCAGATGTCAAACTTTTGCAAAAGCGATTGTGCCTTGTTGTAGTAAGGCAGCAGATCAGGCTTCTTGACTTCAAATTTCTGATTCATCTGGTTGACGATCAGTTGAGAGTCTCCAAAGACTTGCAGCATGGTGATACCGGATTCGATGGCGAGTTCCAATCCTAGGATCAGAGCTTGATATTCAGCTGCATTGTTTGTGCATGGTTCCAGTAGCGAGAAAGCGTGCGGAATTATGTATTTGTCGGGGCTAACAAAGAGGATGCCAACTCCCGAGATCAGCTGTCGTTTTTCATTTGTCCTGGTTGCACCGTCAAAGTACTGTTGGAAATAGGGTGGGCCTCTAGGATAGGTTTCAAAAACTTCTGACCCACTTGACGCAGGGATCAACTATCCATAAGGCTATAAAACCCAATCCAAGATCTATGTCCTCAATCTCAGTCATTATGATCAGTAAATACAATCTATCTAGAAGATAGAAACAGCAACTAACAAGCATCCCTAATAATCTACAACATGCAAGGAAGTGGATTATACCTTTGGAGCTCGGTTGTGCTCTAATGGAGGAGTTGCGTCTTTCTTTGATGATGAAACGCTTTCACTAATCAAATAGGGATCTCCAAGACCTCTTGATCTTCCACGCTATGACCCGTATTAGATTCTCCTTTTTCTCAAGAAGATGGTGGGATCTCCAAGAGAAAACTACTAGGAACTCTAGGGAGGAACTAGAAAGAGAACTAGAAGAGGGAGAGAGAGGAAAAACTCGAGCAACACTTGCTCTAGGGGACTTGGGCGTGAATCCCTAGGTGGATTTATGCATGGGACGTCCAAGGCCCTCTTCTCCTCTTATTTATAGCTTTTGCAAGTCCAACTTACTAATTTCCATTAGAAGTCTTACTTCCAAAAATTAGTAACTATCTCTTCTTAATTAAAATAGAAGTCTTACTTCCATTAATTAATTAGTAACTTACCATATCATAATTAGAAGTCTCACTTCAAATATGATTAGTAACTTTCCAATTCCTTTCTAATTAAAATAGAAGTCTCACTTCTACTAAAATTAGTAAGTCTACTATTACCACTATTAGAAGTCTCACTTCAAATAGAAATAGTAACTTTCCTTTTAGAGTTTAACTAGAATTAGATACTTTCTAATAATTGGGCTAGCGTGGGGACCACTAGGGATTCCTTAGAAAGCTGGCTCCAACTGGGACTCGCGACCCCACATCTCATGTGTAATCCGGGCCCATAGTTAATTGCAAATAACTCCACTATATAAATGCAATTGAACTCCAGTCTTAGGAATATTACATAGAAGACCCTAAACTTCCACATTACCACAAGTAGACCCCTCTATCAATATCCATGGATCAATTGGACCTGTCTTCCAAACTTGATCCATATCTTATTATCCTTGAGCCCCAATTAATTATAATGATCATAGGTACCTTTCCAATTAACTCCTAATCGGAATGGGTGCGCACTTACCAATGATAAATCCATTAATTGGCAGAAGGGGATATTAGAGATAGATTCCTTCTTGACTATTGAATGTTCCCACAGCTCTACTACCATGTACCCAAATCACCGAGGTGTTGACCTACAGTTGGCCTCACTCATTGGTGACTCAAAGCAAATGAATAGATAGAAACTTGAGTTCATTAATGTCTCAGGATTGAGAGCCTATTGCTAGGGAATTATGAGAGCAGACCTTAAAATAAAGACAGTGTTTATAAGGTGCTTCTCATGGTCCTTCAATACATCCAATGTACCAACACAATGATCCAGAATCTTCCATTCTGATGATCGAGACAAATCACACTATCTCATAGTGATCAAAGTGCTGCAACCTTGTCAGTATGAGATGTCCAGTCTCATCACTGGTTGTGAAAATATTTAAGTATAAGATTTGCCACACATGTCTCCCGTATGTGGATCTCATCCATACACATGTGTTACATCTAATATACTTGTGGACCCCGGTTCATCTCATGAACCATCATGTCATTCGTATTGGTTATGTGCAAGTATATAATAAATCACCATTCATCTCATGAAAGGAAAGCATGAATATATGAATAAATAAAGAATTTAATCAATTTATTATATCATCTACTGGATTGAGTCCATAAAACTAACAAGTACATGTCCCAGGAGGCACTTTGTGAGAAAGTCTCCACATTGCAGACTGGTTCGTCTGGGAGATCATCCCTGAGTGGAGAATCTTTAGGCAATGGATGCTCTGCTAGGAAGTCCGCTAGAGCTTGCCCTTTGATTGCATTTTGTGGTACATACCTGATATCAAATTATGACAGAAAGATGGACCATTTTGCCAGTCGAACATTGAGAGAACCTGCCTTTGTGACAAGGACCTTCAAGAGGTTGACCCTCGAGACTAGGTAGACTGTGTTGGAAAGCAAGTAGTGATGCAGCTTTTGTACGGCGAACATCACTGCAAGACATTCTTTTTCGACTGGAGAGTAGCGATGCTCTGCACCTACTAGTATGCGACTGAGGTAATATAGAGCAGCTTCTTTTCTTTCATCATTTTCTTGTGCAAGCAGAGCCCTCAGAGAGTGATCAACGGCTCTTGTGTACAAGATGAATGGTTTTCCAGTGGTAGGAGCGGCCAACACTGGAGGTTTTGTCAGGTATGACTTGATATCTTGGAAAGCCGCTTCACAGTCTGCATCCGAGACAAAGTTCACACCTTTTTTCATCAACCGGGAGAATGGACGGCATTTCCCCGAAAGATTGGAGATGAACCGTCTGATGTAGGCCAATCTCCTTTGAAGCCCTTTGAGTTCTCTCAAGGTTCTTGGAGAGGGCATTTCTAGAATGGCTTTGACTTTTATGGGGTCAAGCTCTATTCCAGCTTTCCGAACTAAAAGTCCGAGGAACTTACCCGACGAGACGCCTAAGAAGCATTTCAGAGGATTCATTCGGAGTTTGTGTTTGCGAAGCCGGAGGAAGACTTCTTGAAGGTCTTCGAGATGATCTTCTTTTCTTTTGCTTTTGACGGCGAGGTCATCAACGTAACATTCAACCGTCTTGTGCTGCATATCTTGGAATATCTTCATCATAGCCCTCTGATATGTGGCACCAGCATTTTTTAGACCAAATGGCATGACAGTGTAGCAATACATGTCAAATGGGGTCCGAAAGGATGTACGTTTTTCATCCTCAGGATGCATCTTTATCTGATTGTAGCCAGAGAAACCATCCATGAATGTCATTCGCTCGAATCCACAGGTATTGTCAATCATTACCTCTGGTATGGGGAGCAGAAATTCATCTTTACGACATGCGCTATTCAGGTCTCTGTAGTCAATATAGACCCTGATCTGCCCGTTTTTCTTTGTCACGGGGACAATGTTGGCCAACCATTCAGGATGCTGTTCCTCACGGATGAAGCCGACGCTTTTGAGTTTTTTAACTTCTTGTTCAATTTTATCCATCACATCTGGACGGAATCTTCTTTGGCCTTGCTTGACAGGCTTGATGTCTTCTTGAAGATTGAGTTTGCGGACCGTTATTTTGGGGTCTAAGCCAGGCATTTCAGCATAAGACCATGCAAAGCATTCAACGAACTCACGAAGAAAGGTGATATACTCGGGTAACTCATCGTCCTTTATATTCTTGCTTATGAATACAGGATGTGGGTTATCTGGTGTTCCCAAGTCTATCTTTTGAACATGATCTTCTGTTGGAAGGTTCGAAGGTGGTTCCTCCACAATATTTTCGGAGGCTTCCAGCTCAACGAAACCTTCTGGGGTTTCAAGGGCATTTCCAGACCAAGGTTTTGTTCCTTTCCACGGGTCTTCTTGATCGGCAATCTTCCCAAGGCTTGCTATGAGATGATCCCAATCGCCTGTTGAAACCGGGTCGAAGTAGGCTACTTCTTTTGGAGATGAGGGTTCTTCTGGGTCAGAAGACCACATGTCTGTGCCATCGGACAACTCCTCTTCATTCTCAGAAAAATCGTGCCAATTGGATGAGCTTCCTGGATCTTTTTCAGGTGATTCATCGAAAAGATATCCAGGGAGATCGATGTCTTCATGGAGTTGAGATGTTGAGGCTTGGTCAGTATATTGACTTTTAAGCCTTTGTGTCAACTGTCTCAGAGGAGTGTCGGGATCGTACCCTAGCCCGTGTGAAGACTTTTCTACATAGCCGTAGAGTCTCCAATCTTCCAGCTGGCTTTTGGTCAAGACGGGCCCCAATGGCGTGAGAATACCATGGCCTTCTCCCAAACCGACTGGGTTTTGAGCGTCATAGCCCATTTTCTTCATAATAGCTTGTGCTACAGAACTATATAAGGATAGTTGAGGCATACCTTTATTTTGGAAAGGTTCAAGCACGGAGTTTGATGAAGAAGCATCCGATCTATGGAAGAAGATTGGCTTTTCCTTTGCTGAAGTTGCTGGAACAACGAACGAAGCTGACGTAGGATCTTCTATGTCAAAAGTTATCTCCATTGGAGTAAGAGTAGGCTGAACTTGCTGAGTGTTAGCTTGGCTTGACGATGTGTCGTCTTCTGGCTCTGAATCCGAATCCGTGTCTTGCATGATAGACACGAAAGAGACAACGAATTTGCCCCCAGGCTTTTGCTTTGCCTTCTTCACTTTAGTTGTGATGACCAAAGGCTTTGAAGGTTTGAGGGAGATGATGAAGGGAGTTTAAATGTTCTCTTTAGATTTATCGGATGATTTGTTTTTTTTCCGGTGATTGTTGAGGAGCCTTGCCTTTATCTTTCTGGAGATTTTCGGCAAAGGGTGCTGTGTGCTTCTCCTCTTCTTCTTTTTCACCTTCATACATTTGTGAGTCTGCAAAGTGGACTTCTTTACCTTTGAAGGGTTTTCTGTCCGCAAAGACTCGATGTATCATGCCGTCATTGCCAACAAACTTGATGCATTGATGTAGAGTTGAAGGGACAACACCATTCTCGTGGATCCATGGGCGTCCGAAAAGGATGTTGTAGCATGTAGGGGTTTTTATTGCATACACTGTGACCTCAGAGATAAGATCACTGATCTGCGAACTTGAACTTGATTTTGTCGATAGGCCTCTGAGTACTCCCATCGAATCCAAAAATAGATACAGATGTGTGGCTCAGCTTGCTGGGTGGGATGCCCAACTCTTCGAGAGCCGATGTGGAGATGAGGTTGAGTGTAGAACCTGGGTCGATCTGAACTCTATGCATAGGCATTTCCTTGATGTACCCTGTGAAGTACAGGGGTCGGTTGTGCCTTGTTTTGCCAAGTAGGAGGTCGTCCTTTATGAAGGCGATGGTTGCACTGGCTGAGTTTTTGACCCGGTAATCCATTTCAATTTGGAGGACTTGCGGGGCATGTTTGTCGACATCCTCATTCAGCTTTTGTAATTCTGAAATGAGATTATCACGAGTGTGTGGAGACATTCGCAACAAATCTAGGATGTGCAGACGTGCAGGTATGTGCTTGAAGTGTTCAATCAAGTCATACTTGAAAGCCTCCTTAGGGCCTGCATGTTCATCATTGGTGCCACTAAGGGCGCTTACAACATCTTTTCCCGAAGGATTTGAATATGTAAAGGAAGATTGGTTGTAATTTTTGTGGGTCTTATTTTGACTTCTTATTTTGGCTGGGTCTTCTCTTGCCGTTTAAGCTTGAGGAGATGTTTCCTAGCCTACCTTCGCTGTTAAGCTGTAGGCTTTGTTTTCACGACCTCCCAATTTTCATCATCCAGGAGATCGGGATGTACCCATATAGGTTGTTCGTCTGGTGTCAGGCAAGGAACCAGTTCTTCGGACGCTTGAATTGAGTTTATCACCTTGAAGGAAGTAGTGATCTTCTTCTTCGATGATTTTGATGTTTGTCCGCATGTCACCATGTTGACGGAGGCAGATCCATAGTTTTTGTCAAATGTGATGACTCTGTTTTTCCACATCTCGTTTATTTTCTCCCTCACAACGAAGCATTGATTGAGAGGATGCGAGATCATCTGGTGGTATGGACAGTACCGAGGATCGTTGGTTTTGCTAACATCACCCGGTCTTTTTGGTTCAGGCAAGGTGAGCTTGCCGTTTACCACAAGAGCCCAAAGATTTCATCAACATCTTCATCAAATGGGTATTTCTTCTCTACTCGTTCTTTGAAGGCATCAGAGAGTTCAGGTCTCTTACCAGCAGCTTTGTTTTCAGCTTTCTTTTGTGGCAGAGGAGCTGACTTGGTCTGCACATTAAGGACCTCTTTCTTCTTTGGTTTAGAGGTTGCAATGGCGGTTGGCTCTTTTCTTGATGATTTCTGACTGTTGAGGTCTTTAATCATCGTTTCAGCTTCCATGGAGGCTTCTAGGAGTTCTCCCAGTTTTTTTTGATTTGTTGCCGATGATCATGGAGCGGATTCTAGCTCTCATGTTGATTCGGTAGATGTCGACTAGCGACGCTTGTGGCAATACATCAGAGCATTTGTATGCCATTGATTTCCACTTATGAATGAAGTCATACGTTGACTCATTCTCCCCCTGTTTTAGGCTGCATAGCTGAGCCATAGTAGCGGGATGATCCTCACCTTTGAAGTGAGTCAGGAAGCGTGTCTCTAGCATGGCCCAGTTTTGGATGGAGTCCTCCGGCAGAGTGGAGTACCAATCGAAGGCCGTACCTTTTAGGGTACTTGCAAAGAGGCAGATCTTGAGTGCATCTTAATCCGCGATAGCTCCCGTCAGGATCTTGAAGTGGATGACATGCTGTCTGGCTGATCCTTTCCCCATATATGTTTGGAGAGTAGGATGCTTGAATTTTGTGGGGAACGGGACCGAGTCCATCCATAAGGGATATGGTGGCTTGATCCCATGCTCCTTGAGTATATCCTCTTCTTTTGCTTTGGCGAGGATACTGTCTACGTCCTTTTTTGTAAGGGCGCGTGACTCATTTTCTTCTCCATTTACCTCATCGTCTTGATGATTCGGAGGAGGTTCATTATTCGCCTGATTTTGGAAGGCGAGGAGAAGGTTTTCCATCAGAGTTTCAATCCTCTGTTGGCCTGGATGCGGGTGATCGCATCATCTTGAGGTGGATTGCGGGGTGGTGGCTCAGAATTTGTAGCCAAGACGTTCATCCTTCATGATTCGAACGAAGAAACTGTCCTGGTGACTGAGCTGGGGCTCATTCTTTTTGAAGAAGAGCTTGAGGAAGGATCACTCTACCATCCTTTGCTTGAAGGAGCAGGGGATTCTTCTGAATGTCTTCTTGTCCTGGAGACACTGCGGGTCATTAGACGTCGGACATGGATTTTTTTTACTGACTTTTGGCGCCTTCTGGTTTTTCCAACCATATGGACGGCATCAACTTGGTTGGGTCTTTCTTTTTCGACCCATTTGGTAGAGACTTGAAGTGTAGGAGGCTGAGTCCTTTACTTCCTAGTCTCTTTTGCCGATACGACGTGCAGCGGCGTAGAGCTTTGGTCAGCTCTGGCTGGGCTTTGACGATGAAGGATGTGCTCCCTCGGGTGTAGCAGCCTAACCTGTCTTCTTTGTAGCTTTGCAAGGATAGGATGTGAACCCTGTCCTTCTCCTGTTGCAGCGAAGCTTTGAATTTTTGGAGTTCGGCCCCTGTAGAGATGAAGGGTCGAACTGCAGGTTTGTTGGCCTTAGCAGGTGCTTGCGGAGGCCTTGTGATGCATGACTTGATTTTGGGCTTGTAGGAACAAGCCGGCTCATGCTGGGTTGACTTGAGAGTCGGATTGGAGATGGGTCTCTCCGCTTTCATGTAGGCAAGAGGGTAGAACTGGTTCTCCTTGAGTGGGGCCAGGAATGCTGGCTTGGTGGATGTTTGGGACCTTCTTTGTTTTGGTGAAGGTCTTGGGGACCAAGTCTTGGGATAGACCTGGTCGTTTGCTGGTCGAGGCTTCGTGTGGCTGCCACGGGCTTCGGGCCTTCTAGTGCTCGCCTTTAGTGTCACGATAGTGACACGTTGAGAGGCAAGTTTCTGCTTCTTGGAAGGAGCAATTTGTTCCTCAGGAAGTGGGAATGGTCCCAGCGTCCCAAAGACGATAGTCCGGGGAGTCGAGGTCGACCCGGAGTTCAGAGAGTTGCCGAGGGAGTTGACGCTTCGGCAGCTGATGGGGCGCTTGTAGGTGCGCATGGTTTGCTTCTGTTGAAGCACAAGTTGGTGCTTGTTCTCGTCGAAGGTAATGGTTAGTGAAGCTGCCATTGTTAGTTTTCGAAAAGTTTCTGAAACAAGACCACATCCATTAGTAATCACAAGAATATAATGATCATAAATAGGAAGTTCTATGGTTTTGTCTTTTCAAATTGCTCGAGGGAGATGACCCAAGCAATATGAAGAAGGCAGAAAGCCATAGAGTGTACAATTGTTCTGATCGCAGGGATCGTAAGCCCAGAATGAGCATCCTAGTGACTGCTAGAAGCAATTGTGAACTTAAATTCGACTTATCGAGAAGCAGAGCTTGCTTGAGGTAAGAAGAATATAAAGTTGGAGTTACAAATATGCCGGTCGCGAATACAGTAGACCCTGAAAGGGCGTACTAGTACCGCTAGACACAAATGTTTGGAGACCGCATCCATGAGATGAGATTCCCTATTTTGAAAGGTCAATATTGGATTCATCAAAGAGTGCAGATGGTATTCCGATCCAAATATGGTCTCAGCGATTTCCGTGAGCGCCAGTATTCAGAAGGAAATGAACCATAATTTCTCGGATCTGAATCCAAAAATGACGAGTTTTTTTTTTGAAAGGCCAATATCGGGTTCATCAAAGAGAGCAAAAGGCACTCCAATCTAAACACAGGCTCAGCGATTTCCGTGAGCGCCAGTGCTCAGAAAGGAGAAGACCAAGATTTCTCCAATCTAAACCCAAAATGACGGAATTTTTTTTTTGAAGATTTTTTTTTAAATCTTTTTTTTTTATTTATTTATTTATTTTTTTAAAATTTTTTTTGAAAATTTTTATTTTTATTTTTTATTTTAAAGTTTTTATTTTTTAAAAATTTTATTTAAAAGACAAGAGAGTACACATAGGCCTCCTAACCCGGTCTTATGAAATCTCGATTGATAGAATTGCCCCCAGGTAAGGGTAGGATTACTTAATGAATCCGTTTGGAGGACCCTTGCCTAGAACAGTCAAGCTGTCTCCACACTCTGGACAAGGCTTTTCTTGAATCAACCATGATCAAAGAACGCAGTTGGTTTAACCTTAGTGGTCTATGTCTTTTTTGTTTTTTTTTCTTAATTCTTTTTTTTTTTAGATCTTTAATGAATTCATCGAACGAGAAACAATGGCCCAAAAACTTAGTCGCGCAGGCTCAAAATTTCTGCAAGCACGATGAACGATAGGAAAGGATCAAGGTTTCTCAATTTTGAATCCAAACTGAAAAATCTGATTTTTTGTTTTTTTTATTTATCTTTTTTTTTAGATTTTTAATGAACTCAACGAAGAGAAACGATGGCCCAAAACCTTAGTCAACAGGCTCAACATTTCTGCAAGCACGATGAACGATAGGAAAGGATCAAGGTTTCTCAATTTTAAATCCAAACTGAAAAATCTGATTTTTTATTTTTTTTTTTTAATTTTTTTTATAGATTTTTAATGAACAAATCGAAGAGAAACAATGGCCCAAAACCTTAGTCGAACAGGCTCAACATTTCTGCAAGCACGATGAACGATAGGAAAGGATCAAGGTTTCTCAATTTTGAATCCAAAATGAAAAATCTGATTTTTTATTTTTTTTGTTTTTTTTTTCTAATGAACTCATCGAAGAGAAACGATGGCCCAAAACCTTAGTCGAACAGGCTCAACATTTCTGCAAGCACGATGAACGATAGGAAAGGATCAAGGTTTCTCAATTTTGAATCCAAAAATCTGATTTTTTTTTAAAAGAGAAAGAGTGGAAATAAATTCAAAGAATTAGAAATTTCCAAAAAATTCTCATCTCATTTTTTTTTATGCGGAATCCAACACATAGGCCACCAATTAGAAAGTAGCCAAGGAATCAAGAAAAGAAGTATAAGCATAGAGCAATAGGTATGATATGCAAATATTTCATTTCTAGCATCGTGTTCTCAAATGAACGTGTCCCACCGGGTGTGCCAGCTTGATGGACCAGCGCATTCTGCCCGCTCGGTTCTGGTGGACCGGCGCATTCTGCTCGCTCGGTTCTACCGAGGCCGGCGGACGTGGGAGTCCGTTGGGTCTGACCCTTTTATAACCGGACTGGGGGGGGGGGGGGGGGGCAGAAGCGCGCATCAACATTTCTTTGTGTGGGTGTGCCAGATTTTCTATTTTTACTTGGAATTATAAGTGGTGATCCGGAGATTAACCTTCACAAGTAAAATGGAAATCAACTTCTTTCAAGTTTTCCATTGCACATATATTTAAGAAAAAAGACATTTTCTTGGTTTGCCGTGAAAGGCGATTTTTTGGCATTTATAGCCGATTTTGGCGTTATAGCCGATTTTGGCATTTATAGCTGATTTTTGGCGTTTATAGCCGATTTACAATTCTTATCAATAATGAAAGACAAGAGTTGTGATTTTTGTCTCTTTTAAAAATATACAAACTACAATGAAAAGCAAGAAAATGAGGATCTAACTTCTCAGGAGATTGTGGGGGACCCGTTCAGATTGACAGTCGTAAGCCATATGTGGACTTCGCCATCATCCATACAGATGAGAACAGAGGATGCTATTGACTCGCTTGGCTTGGCTATAACCTCAGGTTTTTAGAGGACAAAGACCAAGAGGAGGTCCTATGTCCAATAAAAAACTAGGTAGACGGGCTGAAAAGCCACGTCTAAGCCATTGGAGGCAGAAGGAAAAGGCAAGGACCTTGGGGGGTACCTTGTAGCGGTGGTCGGTGTAGGATTTCCGCAGAGTTTTCTCTTTTTGATGCCTTTTTCTGTCTGAGTTTCCGGATTTTCTGCAGTCTGTTGTTTGTTTCTCTGCTGTCCCTCTCTTGTCTGTGTCCTCCTTTCTTCTTGGAGAGCTCTCCTATTTATAGGCTTTTATGTAGCCATTTAGGAGGGTTTACGAGCCTTAATTGTCATAAAGCTACATAAAGGGAGGAGTTACAAGATTGAATTCTTTATTTTGTAACTCCTTTTTCTTGGCTTTTGTATGGCCGGAGGAGATTAAGGGCATTTAATCGCCTTTAATCGCCATGATGGGAGGAGTTTCATGGGTTAAATGCCATAAATCTCTTGACTTGTTACTCCCGGATGCTTGCTTCTTATTGGGCCGTCCAAAGAAATGGATTAATGACTGTAATCAAGCTTGTCAATCAATCGCATTAAGTGGTCGCTGAGCAGTTGAAGAGTCGCGGGCCGTGCCGCATCCTTTGGGATTCTTCTGGCGATGATCATCGATGGATCTTCATGTAGATCGACATCGGATGATCATGTAACTTCAGGTGTTGGTTGCCAACAGCGGGTCGGTGCCATCTGTCCTGTCGATTTCTAAATCGGTCGGGTAGAAAGCACACTTTTTTTTTGTTGACTAGTTGGCGATCAATGTTGATTTCGATACTCTTGGAGATTAACCCGTGTTTTTGACGGATGTCAGAGGATTTGGTGTCTCAAAAGTATGAATTTTGGAAAATACCAGAGGCCGGACGCTTCGAATCAGGGAAAAAGGGCGAAAAATACGATTTTCGGGGCCCTCCCGGCGATCCCGGGCCCCAGGGTCGCAGGGGTCTGCGACCCTAGGGGGGTTTTCCCCCTTTTGTCCTGTTTTGTGTCCGTTTTTGCTATTTTTTTATTCTTTTTTGTTCTGTATTTTTCCTTGACATTTTTTATCATTTATTGGCCTGATTTCCCTGTAGAAAACTTGATGAGAATCCTTGCATTTTGGATTGCAAAGTTTCCAATTTTCTGAGAAAGCTGAAGACTTTGTCTCGCAGAGCTGCCGATTTTCCGTCAGAAGCTGAAACTGGGTCAAACGATGTCGGAATGACCTGAACTTTGGGGTGAAGCCTGCTGAGCAATAAATAAGACCAACCATAGGCTTTTGTTTGAGTTTTGAAGCCGCTTGGGGCCCTATCACCAGTAGACTTGCTTTTGTCGCGATGAAGATGTCGCGGTTTGATGTGCGGTCAACCGATGTCCGATTGACTTGAAATTTGACAGAGAACCTATTGGTGTCATTTTAAGATGATTTATAGGCTCTGTCTTGGAAACCATGGTCCCGGGGAGCTTCGCTTCCGAGAGGCCTGATTTGGCTTCCGAGCGTCAAAGTATGGTCAAATGTTGTCGAAATGACATGAAATTTGACGTGTAGCCCTTTGTAAGCATTTTGAAGCCGTCCATGTGCTCTATCTGATGAGTGATGGCCTCGGTGGTTCTTGCCGCCGAGAGGCTTGAATTAGCTGTTCGAGGGTTGATGTAGGGTCAAACGTTGTCGGTTTGACTCGGAACTTGACGTGGAGTCTTTTGGATGTATTTTGAGACCATCCATCGGCTCTGATCGAAGATTTGGTGTCTCCGATGCTTTCGCCGCCGGGTGCTCCTTTTCAGCTGCCGGAGAAGCGAAGTTAGGCCAAATGATTTTGAAATGGCCTGAAACTTCTTGTGTACTCCTCTTTTGGCTATCTTGAAGGATCTTGCAGTTTTTGTTTAATTCTGACAAGATTTGATTTTTTGGAAGTAGCATTGCCTATTTATGGCAGGTTGCGACTTCATGTAGCTCTTTTGGATCTTGAAGAGGCAAAGTGACATTTTTGGTGTCAACAAATGCCCCCTCAAGGTACAAGCGACGAGTTGCTTAACATTTGTAGTCGATGTGCCTCGAAGAGATTTGTAAAGGAGAGCCTGTGACTTGACCAAGAGTCTTTGAGCAGTCTTTCTTTTTGGTATTTGTAGCCTTTTGAGCTTCCAGGGGAATTTTATGGTAGTGAAAGGGATCACGTACCATCTCGAGGCAAAGTTTTGAAGATGACATCCGGGATGTGCATTTGGGTTTTGACCTTGTGACCTTACAGGCTGTATGTGGCAGGTTAGGGGGTCGGGTTTGGTTTTGACCGTGTGACCCAACAAGCTGTATGTGGAATGTTGGGGGATCAATTTTGGTTTTGATCTTGTGACCTAACAGGCTGTATGTGGCAAGTTAGGGGATCAGGCTTTGGTTTGGATTTTTTTGGAATGTCAATTTCAAGATTTTGGCTCAATTTGTTAGATGAGGCTGGATGGTCTGATTTTTGGAAGCTCATGGGGCTTGGAATTCTTTTTTGTATGGTCGAATCAACTCAAAAGAGGCATGGAACCATTTTTGTATGCTCTTGGTAAGAGGGATTTCTCTTTGACTAAAAGCCCCAATTTTTTTTTTTTAAGTGCCTAGGTGGTCAAACCTGGCTCATATGGGCTAACCCATGGGACCTTAAGCTTTTGAAATGGCTTAGATCTCATATGGTGTCATTTTTGTAAAGAATATCCAAAAATATCTCATTTGGATAGAGAATATCTAAGAATATCTTTATTTGGTGAGAATCTCTCATGTTCCCTTTATTTTGGGATAGGATATCTCAAGAATCCTTCATTGATCCTATCTTTTGGGAGAAAATCTCTCATTAATTTTTTTTTGGGAGAAAATCCCTCAAGATCTCTTTCTTTAGGTAAGGTTACTAATTAGTAACACTTACCTCTTTCTTCTTTCCTTCTTTGGTTTGCTCTCTTCTATAAAAGCAAGGAGGAGGTTGGATCCTTGCTCTTATTACTTTCTTTTGCAACAATCCCAAGAGGGCTTCAAGACCACGAGTTCTTCTTCTTCAAGATCTTCAAGACTTTTCTTCTTCTTCTCCATCAATGGCTTCAAGCAAGTTCTCTTTTTCAAGAAAACCCCATTGTAGAAAAAAAAAGGTTCTTTCTTTTTTTTTTCTTTCTTTCTTTTCTTTTCTTCTTGTTTTTTTTTATTTTCCACGTGTTTGCTTCTTTTTTTTTCACACGTTTTTTTTTCTTTCTTTTTCTTCTTTTTTTTGCATGTTTTTTTTTTGTTTCTTTTGTGGGCCTTACGGATCTGGCCGTACGACCGCGTGGCCTGTGGGCCAGTCCCTTTTTTCTTTTCTTTTCTTTTTGTTTTCTTTCTCTCTCCTTTTTTTTTGAGAAAGTTTTCTATTTTTTTCGTTCTTTTCTTTCTCCCTTTTTTTTTAGAAAGTTTCTTTCTTCTTTTTTTTTTTTGCTCATCATGATAATGCATTTTTTTCGCAAACCAAGATGTTCATGCATGTATATTTTTTTGAAATTTGAATTGTAGCATGATGTGATAGCATACCTGAAAGTTTTTGCAAATTTGGGAATTTGGAGTTCGCAGCGATGTTGAGCCCTTCCTGATTTTGCGGAGACTTTGAGGTTTCGAAAGTTTGGAGTTTCTGAGCTCGCAGCAGTGTTGAGCCCATCTTCAAGCTTTCTATTTCTTTCGGGATAGTTCCTTTTCTTCGGAATTGCCCCGGAGTGATGTCAAAATTTCGCCAGATTTTCTTTTTAGCGAATTTATGTCATTTTGATGTTTGATCTTTTTCTTTTCCAACCTTTGCAGGTGGTTCCTCCAGAACAAACAAGGGTAAAGAGCCTGCTACAAGCATACCTCGTCGATCTGCTAGTTCTTCTAATCCGGCCATTCAGCAGGCCTTTGAGAAGGTCCAGTATGTTGAGAGAAATTTGAAAGAATGCGACTCCCTCAACAGAGATGAGATGAGGCAACGACTGATCGCTCTCAAGGGAGAGGAATTCTATAAGATCATGGTAAGCAGTTGTCCATGGGTGATGGGAGATCAGTGTGTTTTACCCAAGCCTACCTTCTTCTTTGGTGATGCCGTCCCTGATGACATGACATACCAGAGGAGATGTTTTCAGTTCTCTTTCACAGTAGATGGTGAGAAGAAGACTGTTGCTACCCGGTCGACGTTTAATCGCACCGTCTCGATCATGAGCCATGCCCCCACGTGCTCTAAGAGGGAAGATCCTCCAAGCTGGGTGAGAAGGACAAATGTAATCAAGACCGGGGTTTTTGTTGGCGGTTCTCCTGGATATACGGAGAGGTCGCCTGTTGACATGGACCTGCTGATGCCATCCAGCGGCTACCAGGGCTCTGATTATCCGTCGGTCGATTTGAGACCAGTGGGCCTTGGTATTTTCAGCAGTGACGGCAACAATTGGATAAAGCCTTTTCGACTTCGTGGCCGTTTCAATGCTGACTCCGAGTGGAAGTCATGGACTGATCGCGTCTTGCTGATTGGTGGCACCGTTTTGAAGGAAGCAGGGATTTTTGATGCGGTCCGCGCCTTTAGGGAGACCGTGATCTTTTCCGACGAGGCCTTCATGGCTATGCTGGAATCATTCCTCCCACAAACCAATACCTTCGTTGTGACGAATGGTGAGATTGGTTTCTCTTTGAAGGAACTGAGCGCCATTACTGGATTGCCCATCCTTGGCAAACTCTATGGGGAGTTTATGCCGATTGACAGCGTCCTTGAGGGGCAGTCTGAGGAGTTCAGGCTTCTGTACTTTCAGCTAGTCGCCTTCTATGATTTTTTGAAGGAGAAGGAGGGTTTGAAAGTTAGATCCAGCAGTTGGAAGAGTTCTAGCTCTTCGTTCCCCAACTTTTTTAATAGCAGGGAGTCTTCTAATAGTGTGACCCAGGAAGCCAGGGCTCAGGATCCAAGTTCGAAGAAGATCTTGGCTATGCAAGAAGAGTTGAGAGATTTCTGTGCAAGTACAAACGCCTTATGTCCTGACATTGCACTGTGGAGAGATCTTGCTGTTTACCTCACTTATTGGCTTGGTGAGGCTATTTTTGCTGGAGGAGATGGAACGCACATCAGGCCGCACTGTATTTTTCCGGCTTGTCAGATGGCATTTGGAGAGTAGCTTGCTTTGGTGGCAGCTCTTTACTCCTACCTGTGTACCGAACTGCAGGCTGCTATTTTTTTTGGTTCGGCTTAGGCTCCCTATGAATAGGGTATTTTCATCCCATATCTTTTATTCGTGGTACGTGTACCACTGTCCTGGTTTCCACCGGCTGGGTGCCGCACAGGATGATGATCCTCTGATGATTCGGCTGGCTAAGGGCAAAGCCGTGTCCGAATAACTTTTGTTTGCCCGCATGAGGATCCGACGGTTCAGGGACGTCGAAATGGGGCAGTCTTCAGTGAAGCTTTCTCCGGAGTTGCGGAATAAGGCTTTTGATTTTGGTGCCTCCCGAGACTCTACCAGGGCGGGGTCGGGAAGGCATTACTCCTTGACAAATGCAGAGAAGGAGTGGCTTTTCAACATACGTGTTGGCACGATGGTGTACCGCAGACATCTTTTCGTCGACATCCAGCCGTATGTACCTTCTCGCTTTGCTTTGCAGTTGGGCTTTTCTCAAGGCGTTGTTGGAGCGCCTTCAAGCATGGTGAAGCGCTTTGGAGGTTTACAGGACGGGAGAAATGCATGGGCTTTCTATAGTGTTGAAGACACTACAGCCATGATCTCTTATCCTATGTTGTTAACTTCCGGGACTGCCGGCTTTGCGAAGTGGTTCGCGGAGAGCTTTTCGGCATATCGGGGGCTTTCCAAGAAGGAGCTTGATGTGAAGCTGGCATCTGCAAAGGGCCTTAGAAAGTCAGATGGCGTCCGGCGAGAGGAAGTTTGGGCCTTCCTTTTTGGAGAGAAGCATAAGATAGGCTTTCTCGGTGACCAGGGCGTCATTGGTTCTGAAGCTATTCGAGAAATACCTGATGAGGCTTTAGAGCAGCTAGAACAGGAGGAAGCCGAACTTGATGCTTGGATGCAAGCGGAGCAAAGGCAAGCTTCCGTGGAGTCTACTGGCAAGAGTAGACCATCCAGTGAGGAGTCAAGTGGGAAACCTGACTCTGACAGCGGGGCAGGTTCCTCTAAGAAGCGAGCCTGCAGGAGTAAGAGGAGGAGGAGTCATCATCGCAGCAAGGGGCAGCATGAGGACTCTCCTAACTTGGAAGTACCTCTTACTATCAATGAGGAGGCGCCAGGGGATGCTGACGAGCCTCCAGAGAAGCGAAGCTGAGGAAAAGAGACCGTCGGTGAAGGTATGATTCTTCCTTTTTCTCTTTCCATTTCTTTTCATGGGATTTTTCCATGTCTTGATTTGCTTTCTCTTCCCGCTGCTCCTCTTTTCTTTTTTTTCTTTTTTTTTAGAAGAGGAAGATTTGGCGATGCCTGAGGTTCCAACCGATGACGTGGTGACAGATCCTATCGAGGCACCTGAAGAAGAACTGAGGGACTCTGGAGTGAATCCAGAATCTCCAATTGGTATAACTTATTTTGCTTTCTTCTCTTTTTTTTTTGTCTGTGACTTGGTTTGCCAACATTTTTTCTTGTCAGCTGACTTGCCATAGGATTTCGATGACTTTGAACCATCGATGGACGCAAATGTTGATGATGCTTCCGATGAGTTCATGGAGGAAGAGAGTCTTCCGCCAGTCGTCGAAGAAGGTATTTTGTAGTAATAACCCTGATAATGGTTTTCAAACAGGATCATATTCATACCTTTTTGTGTTTCTTTGGCAGGTTTTGAAGTGACAGAGGAGGGTCCGTCGCTTCCTTTAGAACCAGAGCAAGGGATGCCAGAGGTTGATCCAGAGGTAGAGACTCCTGGGACCAATTCTGACACTGTTGAGGAGATACCTCGTTGAGATTCCTTCCCGAGCAGAAGCAGCCTCAACCAGAAAGAGTTCTTTTGTTACTCTTCCAACGGGTGATGACATGAGCAGCCGACCAACGGAGTTGGGCGAATCTTCAGCTGGGCCATCTCTTCTTTTTGCAAAGAAGGTGGTGGTGCGGGTTCTGAGCTCTTGGATTGAGACTCTGCTTTCTGGGCACTTAGATGCCGGATTTGGGATGATCCAGCATGTGCGTGAGATTCTTGTTGTTGCCGAAGAGGCTAGTCTGGATGTCACAAGTGCCAGGGCGATCGTTGATAGGATCATTGAGCTGGGTGACAGGTGGTTTGAGACCATGGGTTTTCCTGACGACCAGTTCTTCAAGGAGATGTTCCTGGACCCTGCGGACATGACCAGTTCTTCAAGGAGATGTTCCTGGACCCTGTCCGAGAGAAGAACTTAGAAGAGCTAGCCATCATTGGGCTGACACATGACCTTAACATCCTTGATAGGGAGGTCGATGAGGCCAGGAAATGTCTTGAGCATCTGCAGGCACAAGTCGCTGCCAAGTGGGTTGCAATAACAGAGGCTCGTGACATGGAGAGTGCTCTGATTTGCCGGGTTACAGATGCTGATCGAGTTCTTAAAAGGAAGTCTGAAGAGAACAAACAATGGCAAACTGCTCGGGATAAGCTTCCCGGTGCGAAAGAAGGGTTACAGCCCACCCCAGCATCTCATGGCAAGTTCTTGAAGAATCGTGCCCTGGAATCCTTGACGGCTGAGGCCAAAAGTTTACTTGAGGAGCTGAACTCTTGGCTGGAGACCATTTTTGGCTGAGCTCCTGATTTTTGTAGCAGAAATTATCCTTCTTTTTTTTGGTATCACTTGTATTTTTTTGGTACTTTTCTTCTTTTTTATTGTAGTGCTTGTGAACACTTTCTTTTTTTTTTTTAGTACCACATGTATTTTTTTGGTACTCTTTTTTTTTATTTTCCCTACGCTTACTTAAATCTTTTGTGATAAAAGTAATTGCTAAATGGGATGCCCTTTTTTTTTGTTTTCCCTACGCTTACTTAAATCTTTTTTATGATAAGAGTAATTGCTAAATGGGATTTGATCAAAAGCTTGTCATTTTGTGAAAATCTTTAGTCAAATGATTGTTTTGGCATGGAAGGCAGATTTTTGTTTGTGGCATGGAAGCCGATTTTTGTCATGAGAGCCAGCTTTTTGTGGCATTGATAGCCGATTTGTGGCATTGATACCCGGTTTTGGTGGCATTGATAGCCGAGTTTGTGGCATTGATAGCCGGGTTTTTTTTTTTTGAAAGCCAAAGTTTTTGGTTTGTGGCATTGATAGCCGGTTTGTTTTGGTGGCATCTATAGCCAGTTGTGGCATTTATAGCCTGTTTTGGTGGCATTTATAGCCGGTTTGGTTTTCAAAAATGCAAGTATCTACTAAATGTCGCCTCCCTACTGAATGTTCTTGCAAGTATCGATGGAATGTCGCATCCTTGCTCATTCGGTTGCGAGTATCGATGGAATGTCGCATCCTCACGGATTTGGGTGCAAGTATCGATGGAATGTCGCATCCATGCTTTTCAAAAATTTTGGTTTTGCGGGTACTGACTTGATGTCGTTTCCCCACGATTTTTGAAATTTGTGGCTTTCTCGAACCTTTGGATTATGGATATCAACTGAAATGTTGCGTCTCCTTGGTTTTTTAGGTTTTTTTGAACCTTTGAAATTTGGGTTGTGGATATCAACTGAAATGTTGCATCTCCACAGTTTCTTGGTTTTTTTTTTTTTTGAACCTCTGAAATTTGGGTTGTGGATATCAACTGAAATGTTGCATCTCCACAGTTTCTTGGTTTTTTTTTTTTTTTGAACCTTTGAAATTTGGGTTGTGGATATCAACTGAAATGTTGCATCTCCACGGTTTTGGATTTTGCAAGTATCGACGAAATGTCGCTTCCCTGCGATTTGGAAGTGTCGAACGTGGTTCGCATGCTTCTGATTTGTGCTAGTATCGACTAAACGTCGCTTCATCACCGCAGCTTTTTAAAGAAACATTTTTTTTTGTTTAAAGACACGAGAGTCATAAGTTTTTACCTAAAACCATTTAGGCGGTAAAAGGTAAGGTGGACTAGGGTGGAAATCCTTGAATCCGGATTTTGTTTCAAACCATGAATTTTGGGTTCAAGGGTTGAAAATCTTGGTCAAGTTAGGGAAAGGTTCCTAAACTTGGATTTTTTTTGAACAATGAAACGATGAAAGTAAGCATTGTTTAAATTTCTAGAAATTTCAACATTTGACATGAAAATTCTAAAAAAGATGGGTTTAGCGAGCGTGTACCTGGAAACCTGTTTTGGCCATACAGGCATTGCTCTTACCCAGTTGGGTAAGTCTTCAAGGGTAGTACCGCTTTAAGAACTTGCCGTTGATGGGCAGCATACATCTGTCACCTTCCATGTTTAGGAGTGCGTATGCGCCGTTGGAGAAAACCTTGTCGATGTCGTAGGGTCCCTCCCATTTTGGCTCAAATTTGCCTTTGGACTTGTGAGCGAAGACCATTGGTCATTTTACCGCAATGACCAAGACACCCTTTTTGTAGGCGCGTTGCCTGACCTTTTTGTCGAAAGATCCTGCCATGCGTGCTTGGTAAAGTTCAATGCTTTGTTGAGCTTCGAGTTATCTCTCATCGAGATTGTCCAGCTCATGGAGTCGCAATTTGACATTGCTTTCTTGAGTCATGTCATTTTGCAACGATACCCTCAGGGAAGGAATTTGTACTTCCAAGGGCACGACAGCTTCGCATCCATAGACCAAGGAGAATGGTGTGCTATGGGTTGGTCCTCGAACGGTGGTTCGATAGGCCCACAAAGCTTCGGACATTTTGTCGCTCCAGTCTATTTTGTGACTAGAGACCATTTTTTTGAGGATTTTGCAGAGTGTCTTGTTGAAGCTTCTGCTAACCCGTTTGCTGCCGGATTGTATGGAGTCGAAGGACAGCTTTGGATTTTATACTTGTCGCAGAACCTGTAGAATCGATGATCCCAGAACTGTGGTCCGTTATCATGGACGAATCTTTTGGGTATGTTGAAACGACAAATGATGTTGGTGCGCAGGAACTGAAGGACTGATGAGGTCTTCATTTCGTTGAACGCAAATGCTTCTGACCACTTGGACAAATAATCCGTAGCGGCGAAGATGAAGCGATAAACTTTGCTCGAAGGGGGAGAAATAGGACCTATGATGTCCATACCCCAGGCATCGAAAGGCCATGAAATCGCTATAGGATGCAGCCATTCTGGAGGCATGTGAATATAATCTCCATGAACTTGGCATTGTTGGCAGCGCTTAGCAAATTGCATTGCGTCAGCTACCAGGGTAGGCCAGTAATAATCTAACCTTTTTATCTGATCATAGAGCTTGGGACCAGCCTGATGAGCTCCGCAAAGACCAGCATGAACTTCTTTGAGTGTTTCTTCAGCCTCTTGTTGTGACAAGCAGCCTAAAAGTACTCCGTTGAAGGATTTCCTGTAAAGGATTTTTGAAGGAATATCCAAATGAAAGCTTGGGGTTCGCCTTTGGATGCTTACCCGTTCTTTTGGATCTTCAGGTAGGATTCCAAACATAATGTAATCAATAAACGGATCCCTCCAGTCGCCGATTGAAGTTTGAAGGATTGAAATCCGACTTCTAACCACTTGGTGGCATTCAGCAACTGCTTGGTGTGTGTTAAGAGGAGGAAGGATTCTTCTTTCGCACACTGTGATTTGCATGTTTTCCCTTTCCTCGATTGCCATAGATGCGGCAAGTCCAGCCAGGGCATCTGCACGTATGTTTTCATCTCTACGAATGTGGGTGATGTGGTAGATGTCAAACTTTTGCAGAAGCGATTGTGCCTTGTTGTAGTAAGGCAGCAGATCAGGCTTCTTGACTTCAAATTTCTGATTCATCTGGTTGACGATCAGTTGAGAGTCTCCAAAGACTTGCAGCATGGTGATACCGGATTCGATGGCGAATTCCAATCCTAGGATCAGAGCTTGATATTCAGCTGCATTGTTTGTGCGTGGTTCCAGTAGCGAGAAAGCGTGCGGAATCATGTATTTGTCGGGGCTAACAAAGAGGATGCCAACTCCCGAGATCAGCTGTCGTTTTTCATTTGTCCTGGTTGCACCATCAAAGTACATGTCCCAGGAGGCACTTTGTGAGAAAGTCTCCACATTGTAGACTGGTTCGTCTGGGAGATCATCCTTGAGTGGAGAATCTTTAGGCAATGGATGCTCTGCTAGGAAGTCCGCTAGAGCTTGCCCTTTGATTGCATTTTGTGGTACATACCTGATATCAAATTATGACAGAAAGATGGACCATTTTGCCAGTCGAACATTGAGAGAACCTGCCTTTGTGACAAGGACCTTCAAGAGGTTGACCCTCGAGACTAGGTAGACTGTGTTGGAAAGCAAGTAGTGACGCAGCTTTTGTACGGCGAACATCACTGCAAGGCATTCTTTTTCGACTGGAGAGTAGCGATGCTCTGCACCTACTAGCAGGCGGCTGAGGTAATATAGAGCAGCTTCTTTTCTTTCATCATTTTCTTGTGCAAGCAAAGCCCTCAGAGAGTGATCAACGACTCTTGTGTACAAGATGAATGGTTTTCCAGTGGTAGGAGCGGCCAACACTGGAGGTTTTGTCAGGTATGACTTGATATCTTGGAAAGCAGCTTCACAGTCTGCATCCCAGACAAAGTTCACACCTTTTTTCATCAACCGGGAGAATGGACGGCATTTCCCCGAAAGATTGGAGATGAACCGTCTGATGTAGGCCAATCTCCTTTGAAGCCCTTTGAGTTCTCTCAAGGTTCTTAGAGAGGGCATTTCTAGAATGGCTTTGACTTTTATGGGGTCAAGCTCTATTCCAGCTTTCCGAACTAAAAGTCCGAGGAACTTACCCGACGAGACGCCGAAGAAGCATTTCAGAGGATTCATTCGGAGTTTGTGTTTGCGAAGCCGGAGGAAGACTTCTTGAAGGTCTTCGAGATGATCTTCTTTTCTTTTGCTTTTGACGGCGACGTCATCAACGTAACATTCAACCGTCTTGTGCTGCAAATGGGGTCCGAAAAGATGTATGTTTTTCATCTTCAGGATGCATCTTTATCTGATTGTAGCCAGAGAAACCATCCATGAATGTCATTCACTCGAATCCACAGATATTATCAATCATTACCTTTGGTATGGGGATCGGAAATTCAACTTTTGGGCATGCGCCATTCAGGTCTTTATAGTCAATACAGACCCTGATCTGCCCGTTTTTCTTTGTCACAGGGACAATGTTGGCCAACCATTCAGGATGTTGTTCCTCACGGATGAAGCCGACGCTTTTGAGTTTTTGAACTTCTTGTTCAATTTTATCCATCACATCCGGACGGAATCTTCTTTGGCCTTGCTTGACAGGCTTGATGTCTTCTTGAAGATTGAGTTTGTGGACCGCTATTTTAGGGTCTAAGCCAGGCATTTCAGCGTAAGACTATGCAAAGCAATCAACGAACTCACGAAGAAAGGCGATATACTCGGGTAACTCATCATCCTTTATATTCTTGCTTATGAATACAGGACGTGGGTTATCTGGTGTTCCCAAGTCTATCTTTTGAACAGGATCTTCTGTTGGAAGGTTCGAAGGTGGTTCCTCCACAATATTTTCGTAGGCTTCCAGCTCAACGGAACCTTCAAGGGCATTTCCAGACCAAGGTTTTGTTCCTTTCCACGGGTCTTCTTGATCGGTAATTTTCCCAAGGCTTGCTATGAGATGATCCCAATCGCCTGTTGAAACCGGGTTGAAGTAGGCTACTTCTTTTGGAGATGAGGGTTCTTCTGGGTCGGAAGACCATACGTCTGTGCCATCGGACAACTCCTCTTCATTCTCAGAGAAATCGTACCAATTGGATGAGCTTCCTGGATCTTTGTCTGGTGACTCATCAAAGAGATATCCAGGGAGATCGATGTCTTCATGGACTTGAGATGTTGAGGCTTGGTCAGTATATTGACTTTTAAGCCTTTGTGTCAACTGTCTCAGGGGAGTGTCGGGATCATACCCTAACCCGTGTGAAGACTTTTCTACATAGCCGTAGAGTCTCCAATCTTCCAGCTGGCTTTTGGTCAAGACGGGCCCCAATGGTGTGAAAATACCGCGTCCTTCTCCCAAACCGACTGGGTTTTGAGCGTATAGCCCATTTTCTTCATAATAGCTTGTGCCACAGAACTATATAAGGATAGTTGAGGCATACCTTCATTTTGGAAAGGTTCAAGCATGGAGATTAATGAAGAAGCATCCGATCTATGGAAGAAGATCGGTTTTTCCTTTGCTGAAGTTGCTGTAACAATGAAGGAAGCTGACGTAGGATCTTTTATGTCAGAAGTTGTCTCCATTGGAGTAAGAGCAGGCTGAACTTGCTGCGTGTCAGCTTGGCTTGACGATGTGTCGTCTTTTGGCTCTGAATCCGAATTCGTGTCTTGCATGATAAACACGAAATAGACAACAAAATTTCCCCCAGGCTTTTGCTTTGCCTTCTTCACTTTAGTTGTGATGACCAAAGGCTTTGAAGGTTTGAGGGAGATGATGAAGGGAGTTTGAATGCTCTCTTTGGATTTACCGGATGGTTTGTTTTCTTCCGGTAATTGTTGAGGGGCCTTGCCTTTATCTTTTTAGAGATTTTTGCAAAGGGTGCTGTGTGCTTCCTCTTCTTCGTTTTCACCTTCATACATTTGTGAGTCTGCAAAGTGGACTTCTTTACCTTTGAAGGTTTTTCTGTCCACAAAGACTCGATGTATCATGCCATCATCGCCAACAAACTTGATGCATTGATGTAGAGTTGAAGGGACAACACCATTCTTGTGGATCTAAGGGCGTCCGAGAAGGATGTTGTAGCATGAAGGGGTTTTTATTGCGCACACAGTGACCTCAGAAATAAGATCACCGATCTGCAACTTGAACCTGATTTTGCCGATAGGCCTTTGAGTACTCCCATCGTATCCAAAGATAGATACAGATGTGTGGCTCAGCTTGCTGGGTGGGATGCCCAACTCTTCGAGAGCCGAAGTGGAGATGAGGTTGAGTACAGAACCTGGGTCGATCTGAACTCTGTGCATAGGCATTTCCTTGATGTACCCTGTGAAGTACAGGGGTCGGTTATCCCTTGTTTCGCGAAGTAGGAGGTCGTCCTTTGTGAAGGCGATGGTTGCACTGGCTGCTTTTTTAACCGAGAGGCATTCAATGCATGATCTCTCAGTTTTCTTATTTTCTCCCTTTGAGGAAGCTTCTGAGTTTTTGACCCGGTAATCCATTTCAATTTGGAGGACTTGCGGGGCATGTTTGTCGACATCCTCATTCAGCTTTTGTAATTCTGAAATGAGATTATCACGAGTGTGTGGAGACATTCGCAACAAATCTAGGATGTGCAGACGTGCAGGTATGTGCTTGAAGTGTTCAATCAAGTCATACTTGAAAGCCTCCTTAGGGCCTGCATGTTCATCATTGTTGCCACTAGGGGCGCTTACAACATCTTTTCCCGAAGGACTTACATATGTAAAGGAAGATTGGTTGTAATTTTTGTGGTAGTCCCGGCCAAGGCGGGTGCCTCTACCAACTTCGAGAGCTTCTTGAGAAGGGTCTTCGTTTGGAAGATTGTCTTCAGGATCAAGAGGCTGTCGTTTTTCATTTGCAGAGGATGTATCAGCAGCGGAGTTGCCATCCTCAGTGATTGTGTTGCACGGAGCATTTTCCGGGAACAAGTCCTGAACAACATCCAGCAACCTTTCTTCTTCATTGACCAATTCATCGTCCCAAGCATCAATAGCTGCGAATTCTTTAGCCAGGAAGGGTGTGAACTTTGAAGTCACAGTCTCCGGAGAAGAAACCTGAGAGGGTGTCATCTCAGTGAAAGTCACGTGAGACTAGGTGGCTCCAGAAGATACATTGCTAGGCGTCGCCGGAGTGTAAATGCTCTCATCAGACGATGCTTTGGAAGAGCTATAATCCTGAATTATTACATTACAGGAAGCTCTGACGGGAGACGTTGCCTGATCGGAGTCAGACTCATCCTCGGATGTAAGAGGATCGTCTATCCAGCAATTTTCTCCATTTTCAAGAGTTAAGGGAGGATGTACCTGATGGTCTTCATGGACTTCAGGCTCTGGATTGCGAGGAGGCTTGTTGACGCGGTCTTGCTCTTGTTCTAGAGCGAGATGCAGCAAGATCCTTACATATTCTTCAAGATCAGGCATAGGAGCCAAATCTTCTTCTTCATCAACTCTTTGTGGCTCAACATTGTTGATTTCCACTGGAGCAATGAGAGGTGCTGGGTCAGCAGCATTTTCTTATACAGCCTCTTGGTCTTCTTCATCATCAGACCAGGATCCTTGTGGCTGTAGGGGGTTATACCAGATTACTGGCATAAGATGAGTCTCAGGAACCCATTCTTCATCGGAGAGATATTCTCCTGTTTCAAGGGATTCCTCCCATTCGTCTGTGTAGTTGGATTGGAATCCATCATCGGTGTCGCTGGACTCGTATCCATCAATGGAGAATCCAACTACCGAATTGCAAGAGTATGATGCCTCCTGCGTGGCTTCTTTGAATTGAGGTGGCATGAAATCACCGAGAGTGAATTTCCTTACCCCCTTTAAAGTCTCTGGAAGGGATGTTTTTGTTGCCACCAGTGAAGCAGTAGATGAAGCCTCTGCCTTTTCTTTGACTTCTTATTTTGGCTGGGTCTTCTCTTGCCGTTTAAGCTTGAGGAGATGTTTCCTAGCCTGCCTTCGCTGTTAAGCTGTTGGCTTTGTTTTCACGACCTCCCAATTTTCATCATCCAGGAGATCGGGATGTACCCATATAGGTTGTCCGTCTGGTGTCGGGCAAGGAACCAGTTCTTCGGACGCTTGAATTGAGTTTATCACCTTGAAGGAAGTAGTAATCTTCTTCTTCGATGATTTTGATGTTTGTCCACATGTCACCATGTTGACGGAGGCAGACCCATAGTTTTTGTCAAAGGTGATGACTCCGTTTTTCCACATCTCGTTTATTTTCTCCCTCACAACGAAGCATTGATTGAGAGGATGCGAGATCATCTGGTGGTATGGACAGTACTGAGGATCGTTGGTTTTGCCAACATCACCCGGTCTTTTTAGTTCAGGCAAGGTGAGCTTGCCGTTTGCCACGACAGCCCCGAAGATTTCATCAACATCTTCATCAAACGGGTATTTCTTCTCTACTCGTTCTTTGAAGGCATCAGAGAGTTCAGGTCTCTTACCAGCAGCTTTGTTTTCAGCTTTCTTTGGTGGCTGAGGAGCTGACTTGGTTTGCACATTGAGGACCTCTTTCTTTTTTGGTTTAGAGGTTGCAATGGCGGTTGGCTCTTTTCTTGATGATTTCTGACTGTTGAGGTCTTTAATCACCGTTTCAGCTTCCATGGAAGCTTCTAGGAGTTCTCCCAGGTTTTTTGATTTGTTGCCAATGATCATGGAGCGGATTCTGGCTCTCTTGTTGTTTCGGCAGATGTCGACTAGCGGCACTTGTGGCAATACATCAGAGCATTTGTATGCCATTGCTTTCCACTTGTGAATGAAGTCATATGTTGACTCATTCTCCCCCTGTTTTAGGCTGCACAACTGAGCCATAGTAGCGGGATGATCCTCACCTTTGAAGTGAGTCAGGAAGCGTGTCTCTCGCATGGCCCAGTTTTGGATGGAGTCCTCCGGCATAGTGGAGTACCAATCGAAGGCCGTACCTTTTAGGGTACTTGCAAAGAGGCGGATCTTGAGTGCATCTTGATCCACGATAGCTCCCGTCAGGATCTTGAAGTGGATGACGTGCTGTCTGGCTGATCCTTTCCCTGTATATGTTTGGAGAGTAGGATGCTTGAATTTTGTGGGGAACGGGACCGAGTCCATCCATAAGGGATATGGTGGCTTGATCCCATGCTCCTTGAGTATATCCTCTTCTTTTGCTTCGGCGAGGATACTGTCTACGTCCTTTTTGGTAAGGGCGCGTGACTCATTTTCTTCTCCATTTACCTCATCGTCTTGATGATTCGGAGGAGGTTCATTGTTCGCCTGATTTTGGAAGGCGAGGAGAAGGTTTTCCATCAGAGTTTCAATCCTCTGTTGGCCTTGTTCCAACTGCTGGATGCGGGTGATCGCATCATCTTGAGGTGGATTGCGGGGTGGTGGCTCAGAATTTGTAGCCAAGACGTTCATCCTTTGTGATTCGAACGAAGAAACTGTCCTGGTGACTGAGCTGGGGCTCATTCTTTTTGAAGAAGAGCTTGAGGAAGGATCACTCTGCCGTCCTTTGCTTGAAGAAGCAGGGGATTCTTCTGAATGTCTTCTTGTCCTGGAGACGCCGCGGGTCATCTGACGTCGGACATGGATTTTTGTTGCTGACTTTTGGCGCCTTCTGGTTTTTCCAACCATATGGACGGCAGCAACTTGGTTGGGTCTTTCTTTTTCGACCCATTTGGGAGAGACTTGAAGTGCAGGAGGCTGGGTCCTTTGCTTCTCTAGTCTCTTTTGCCAATACAACGCACGGCGGCGTATACGACGAGCAATTTGAGCTTTGGTAAGCTTTGGCTGGGCTTTGATGATGAAGGATGTGAACCCCCGGGCGCAACAGCCAAGCCTGTCTTCTTTGTAGCTGGGCAAGGACAGGATGCGAACCCTATCCTTCGCCTGTTGCAGCGAAGCTTTAAAATTTTCAAGTTCGGCCCCTGTAGAGATGAAGGGTCGAACTGCAGGTTTGTAGGCCTTAGCAGGTGCTTGCGGAAGCCTTGTGATGCATGACTTGATTTTGGGCTTGTAGGAACAAGCCGGCTCATGCTGGGTTGACTTGAGAGTCAGATTGGAGATGGGCCTCTCCTTTTTCATATAGGCAAGAGGGTAGAACTGGTTCTCCTTGAGTGGGGCCAGGAATGCTGGCTTGGTGGATGTTTGGGACCTTCTTTGTTTTGGTGACGGTCTTGGGGACCAAGTCTTGGGATAGACCTGGTCATTTAAGGGATGAAGCTTCGTGGGGCTGCCATGGGTTTCGGGCCTTCTGGTGCTCGCCTTTGTTGTCACGGTAGTGATATGTTGAGAGGCGAGTTTCCGCTTCTTGGAAGGAGCAGTTTGTTCCTCGGGAAGTGGGAATGGTCCCAGCGTCCCAAAGACAATAGTCCGGGGAGTCGAGGTCGACCCGGAGCTCAGAGAGTTGCCGAGGGAGTTGACGCTTTGGCAGCTGATGGGGTGCTTGTAGGTGCGCGTAGTTTGCTTCTGTTGAAGCATGAGTTGGTGCTTGCTCTCATCGAAAGTAATGGTAAGCGATGCTGCCATTGTTAGTTTTTTCAAAAAAAATTTCTAAAACAAGACCACATCCATTAATAATCACAAGAATATAATGATCATAAATGGGAAATTCTATGGTTTTGTCTTTTTAAATCGCTCGAGGGAGATGACCCAAGCAATATGAAGAAGGCAAAACGCCATAGAGGGTACAATTGTTCTGATCGCAGGTATGGTAAGCCCAGAATGAGCGTCCTAGTGACTGCTAGAAGCAATTGTGAACTTAAATTCGACTTATCGAGAAGTAGAGCTTGCTCGAGGTAAAAAGAATATAAAGTTGGAGTTACAAATGTGCCGGTCGCGAATACAGTAGACCCTGAAAGGGCGTACTAGTATTATAGACACAAATGTTTGGAGACTGCATCTATGAGATGAGATTCTCTGTTTTGAAAGGTCAAGATTGGATTCATCAAAGTGAGCAGATGGTATTCCGATCTAAACACGGGCTCAGCGATTTCCGCGAGCGCTAGTGCTCAGAAAGAAATGAACCATAATTTCTCGGATCTGAATAAAAAAATGACGAGTTTTTTTTTTTTTGAAAGGCCAATATCGGGTTCATCAAAGAGAGCAAAAGGCACTCCAATCCGAACACGGGCTCAGCGATTTCCGCGAGCGCCAGTGCTCAGAAAGGAGAAGACCAAGATTTCTCCAATCTAAATTCAAAATGATGGAAGTTTTTTTTTTTTTTTGAAGATTTTTTTTAAAAACTCATTTCTTTATTTTTTTTATTTAATTATGTTTTTTAAGATTTATTTTTTGAATTTTTTTATTTTTTATTTTAAAATTTTTATTTTTAAAATTTTTATTTTTTGAAAAAAATTTATTTAAAAGACGAGAGAGTATACATAGGCCTCCTAACCCTTATGAAATCTCGATTGATAGAATTGCCCCCCGGTAAGGGTAGGATTACTTAATGAACCCGTTTGGAGGACCCTTGCCTAGAACAGTCAAGCTGTCTCCACACTCTGGACAAGGCTTTTCTTGAATCAACCATGATCAAATAATGCAGTTGGTTTAACCTTAGTGGTCTATGTCTTTTTTTTTGTTTTATATATATATATATATATTTTAGATTTTTAATGAACTCATCGAAGAGAAACGATGGCGCAAAACCTTAGTCAAACAGGCTCAACATTTCTGCAAGCACGATGAACGATAGGAAATGATCAAGGTTTCTCAATTTTGAATTCAAACCGAGAAATCTAATTTTTTGTTTTTTTATTTTTTATTTTTAGATCTTTAATGAACTCATCGAAGAGAAACGATGGCCCAAAACCTTAGTCGAACAGGCTCAACATTTCTGCAAGCACGATGAACGATAGGAAAGGATCAAGGTTTCTCAATTTTGAATTCAAACCGAGAAATCTAATTTTTTTTTTTTTTTTATTTTTAGATCTTTAATGAACTCATCGAAGAGAAACGATGGCCCAAAACCTTAGTCGAACAGGCTCAACATTTCTGCAAGCATGATGAACGATAGGAAAGGATCAAGGTTTCTCAATTTTGAATTCAAACTGAGAAATCTAATTTTTTGGTTTTTTTTATTTTTTTATTTTTAGATCTTTAATGAACTCATCGAAGAGAAACGATGGCCCAAAACCTTAGTCGAACAGGCTCAACATTTCTGCAAGCACGATGAACGATAGGAAAGGATCAAGGTTTCTCAATTATGAATCCAAAATGAGAAATCTAATTATTTATTTATTTTTTCTTTAATGAACTCATCGAAGAGAAACGATGGCCCAAAACCTTAGTCGAACAGGCTCAACATTTCTGCAAGCACGATGAACGATAGGAAAGGATCAATGTTTCTCAATTTTGAATCCAAAATGAAAACTCTGATTTTTTTTTTGAAAAGAGAAAGTGGAAATAAATTCAAAGAATTAGAAATTTCAAAAAAATCTCATCTCATTTTTTTAGATGCGGATCCAACATAGGCCACCAAATAGAAGGTAGCCAAGGAATCAAGAAAAGAAGTTTAAGCATAGAGCAATAGATATGATATGCAAATATTTCATTTCTAGCATCGTGTTCTCAAATGAACGAGTCCCACCGGGTGTGCCAGCTTGATGGACCGGCGCATTCTGCTCGCTCGGTTCTACCGAGGCCGGCGGACATGGGAGTCCGTTTGGGTCCGACCCTTTTGTAATCGGAGGGGGGGCAGAAGCGCGCATCAACATTTCTTTGTGTGGGTGTGCCAGATTTTCTATTTTTACTTGGAATTACAAGTGGTGATCCGGAGATCAAACTTCGCAAGTCAAATGGAAATCAACTTCTTTCAAGTTTTCCATTGCACATATATTTAAAAAAAGAGACATTTTCTTGGTTTGCCGTGAAAGGCGATTTTTTGGCATTTATAGCCGATTTTGGCGTTTATAGCTGATTTTTGGCATTTATAGCCGATTTAGAACTCTTGTCAATAATGAAAGACAAGAGTTGTGATTTTTGTCTCTTTTAAAAAAATACAAACTACAATGAAAAGCAAGAAATGGAGGATCTAACTTCTCAGGAGATTGTGGGGGACCCGTTCAGATTGACGATCGCAAGCCATATGTGGACTTCGCCATCATCCATGCAGATGAGAACAGAGGATGCTATTGATTCGCTTGGCTTGGCTATAACCTCAGGTTTTTAGAGGACAAAGACCAAGAGGAGGTCCTATGTCCGATAAAAAACTAAGTAGACGGGCTGAAAAGCCACGTCTAAGCCGTTGGAGGCAGAAGGAGAAGGCAAGGACCTTGGGGGGGGGGGGTGTTACCCCCAAAGGGACTTTTGTCACCTTGTAGCGGTGGTCGGTGTAGGATTTCCGCAGAGTTTTTTCTGTTTGATGCCTTTTTCTGTCTGAGTTTCAGGATTTTCTGCAGTCTGTTGTTTGTTTTCTCTACTGTCCCTCTCTTGTCTGTGTCCTCCTTTCTCTTGGAGAGCTCTCCTATTTATAGGCTTTTAGGTAGCCATTTAGGAGGGTTTATGAGCCTTAATTGTCATAAAGCTACATAAAGGGAGGAGTTACAAGATTGAATTCTTTATTTTGTAACTCCTTTTTCTTGGCTTTTGATTGGCCGGAGGAGATTAAGGGCATTTAATCGCCTTTAATCGCCATGATGGGAGGAGTTTCATGGGTTAAATTCCATGAATCTCTTGACTTGTAACTCCCGGATGCTTGCTTCTGATTGGGCCGTCCAAAGAAACGGATTAATGACTGTAATAAAGCTAGTCAATTAATCGCATTAAGTGGTCGCCAAGCAGTTGAAGAGTCGCAGGCCGTGCCGCATCTTTTGGGATTCTTCTGGCAATGGTGATCGATGGATCTTCATGTAGATCGACATCGAATGACCATGTAACTTCAGGTGTTGGTTGCCAATAGCGGGTCGGTGCCATCTGTCCCGTCGATTTCTCGATCGGTCGGGTAGAAAGCACACTTTTTTTTGGTTGACCAGTTGGGGATCAATGTTGATTTCGATACTCTTGGTGATTCACCCGTGTTTTTGACGGATGTCAAAGGATTTGGTGTCTCAAAAGTATGCATTTTAGAAAATATAAGAGGCCAGACGCTTCGAATCGGGGAAAAACGGCGAAAAACGGGGTTTCCGGGGCCTCCCGGCGATCCCGGGCGCCAGGGTCACCGGCGACCCTGGGCCAGGGTCACAGGGGCCTGCGACCCTAGGGGGGGGTTTTCCCCTTTTTGTCCCGTGTTTTTGCTATTTTTTTATTCTTTTTTCTTCTGTATTTTTCCTTGACATTTTTTATCATTTATTGGCCTGATTTCCCTGTAGAAAACTTGATGAGAATCCTTGCATTTTGGATTGCAAAGTTTCCAATTTTCTGAGAAAGTCGATGAGTTTGTCGCGCAGAGCTGCCGATTTTCCGTCAGAAGCCGAAACTGGGTCAAACGATGTCGGAATGACCTAAAATTTGGGGTGAAGCCCACTGAGCAATAAATAAGACCAACCATAGGCTTTTGTTTGAGTTTTGAAGCCGTTTGGGGCCCTATCACCAGTAGACTTGCTTTTGTCGCGATGAAGATGTCGCGGTTTGTTGTGCGGTCAACCGATGTCCGATTGACTTGAAATTTGATAGGAAACCTATTGGAGTAATTTTATGATGATCTATAGGCTCTGTCTTGGAAACCATGGTCCCAGGGAGCTTCGCCGCCAAGAGGCCTGATTTGGCTTCCGAGCGTCAAAGTATGGTCAAATGTTGTCGAAATGACCTGAAATTTGACGTGTAGACCTTTGTAAGCATTTTGAAGACGTCCATGTGCTCTATCTGATGAGTGATGGCCTCGGTGGTTCTTTCCGCTGAGAGGCTTGATTTAGCTGTTCGAGGGTTGTTGTAGGGTCAAACGTTGTCGGTTTGACTCGGAACTTGAAGTGGAGCCTTTTGGATGTATTTTGAGACCATCGATCGGCTCTGATCGAAGATTTGGTGTCTTCGATGCTTTTGCCGCCGGGAGCTCCTTTTCAGCTGCCGGAGAAGCGAAGTTAGGCCAAATGATTTTGAAATGGCCTGAAACTTCTTGTGTACTCCTCTTTTGGCTGTCTTGAAGGATCTTGCAGTTTTTGTTTGATTTTGACAAGGTTTGATTTTTTGGAAGTAGCATTGCCTATTCATGGCAGGTTGCGATTTCATGTAGCTCTTTTGGATCTTGAAGAGGCAAAGTGACATTTTTGGTGTCAACAGGTTCTACCGAGGTCGGCGGACGTGGGAGTCCGTTTGGGTCCGACCCTTTCGTAACTGCAGGGGGGCAGAGGCGTGCATCAACATTTCTTTTGTGTGGGTGTGCCGGATTTTCTATTTTACTTAGAATTGCAAGTGATGATCCGGAGATCAACCTTCGCAAGTAAAAAGGAAATCAACTTCTTTCAAGTTTTCCATTGCACATATATTTAAGAAAAGAGACATTTTCTTGGTTTGCCGTGAAAGGCTATTTTTTTGGCATTTATAGCCGATTTTGGCGTTTATAGCCGATTTTTGGCGTTTATAGCCGATTTACAATCCTTATCAATAATGAAAGACAAGAGTTGTGATTTTTGTCTTTTTAAAAAAAATACAAACTACAATGAAAAGCAAGAAAAGGAGGATCTAACTTCTCAGGAGATTGTGGGGGACCCGTTCAGATTGATGGTCGCACGCCATATGTGGACTTCGCCATCATCCTTGCAGATGAGAACAGAGGATGCTATTGATTCGTTTGGCATGGTTATAACCTCAGGTTTTTAGAGGACAAAGACCAAAAGGAGGTCCTATGTCCAATAAAAAACTAAGTAAACGGGCTGAAAAGCCACGTCTAAGCCATTGAAGGCAGAAGGAGAAGGCAAGGACCTTGGGGGGGATACCCCCGAAGGGACTTTTGTCACCTTGTAGCGGTGGTCGGTGTAGAACTTCCGCAGAGTTTTCTCTCTTTCTTTCTCTGGATTTCTGTGCTTTTTTCTGATCTGGGATGTGTCTTGTTTTTTCCGATCTGGGATTCTTTGGAATGCTCTCCTATTTATAGGCTTTTAGGTAGCCATTTAGGAGAATTTATGAGCTTTAATTGTCATAAAGCTACATAAAGGGAGGAGTTACAAGATTGAATTCTTTATTTTGTAACTCCTTGTTCTTGGCTTCTGATTGGTCGGAGGAGATTGAGGGCATTTAATCGCCTTTAATCGCCATGATGGGAGGAGTTTCATGGGTTAAATGCCATGAATCTCTTGACTTGTAACTCCCGGATGCTTGCTTCTGATTGGGCCGTCCAAAGAAATGGATTAATGACTGTAATAAAGCTAGTCAATTAATCGCATTAAGTGGTCGCCGAGCAGTTGAAGAGTCGCGGGCCGTGCCGCGTCTTTTGGGATTCTTCTGGCAATGCTCAATGATGGATCTTCATGTAGATCGGCATCAGATGACCATGTAACTTCAGGTATTGGTTGCCAACAGCGGGTCGGTGCCATCTGTCCTATCGATTTCTCGATCGGTCGGGTAGAAAGCATACTTTTTTTGGTTGACCGGTTGGTGATCAATGTTGATTTTGATACTCTTGATGTTTGACCCGTGTTTTTTTACGGATGTCAGAGGATTTGGTGTCTCAAAAGTATGAATTTTGGAAAATACCAGAGGTCAGACACTTCGAATCACGAAGAAACGGCGAAAAATGGGGTTTCCGAGGCCCTCCCGGCGATCCCAAGCTCTAGGGTCGCAGGGGTCTGCGACCCTGGGGGGGTTTTCCCCCCTTTAGTCCCGTTTTGTGTCCCTTTTTGCTATTTTTTATTCTTTTTTCTTCTGTATTTTGCCTTGAAACTTTTGATCATTTATTGGCCTGATTTCCCTGTAGAAAACCTGATGAGAATCCTTGCATTTTGGTTTGCAAAGTTTCTAATTTTCCGAGAAAGCCGAAGACTTTGTCGTGCAGAGCTGCCGATTTTCCGTCAGAAGCGGAAATTGTGTCAAACGATATCGGAATGACCTGAAATTTGGGGTGAAGCCTGCTGAGCAATAAATAAGATTAACCATAGGCTTTTGTTTGAGTTTTGAAGCTGTTTGGGGTCCTATCACTAGTAGATTTGCTTTTGTCGTGATGAAGATGTCGCGGCTTGATGTGCGGTCAACCGATGTCCGATTGACTTGAAATTTGACAGGAACCTATTGGAGTCATTTTAAGATGGTCCATAGGCTCTGTCTTGGAAACCATGGTCTCGGGGAGCTTCGCCGCCATGAGGCTTGATTTGGCTTCCAAGCGTCAAAGTCTCGTCAAATGTTGTCGAAATGACCTGAAATTTGACGTATAGCCCTTTGTAAGCATTTTGAAGCCGTCCATGTGCTATATCTGATGAGTGATGGCCTCGGTGGTTCTCATCGCCGAGAGGCTTGATTTAGCTGTTCGAGGGTTGATGTACGGTCAAACGTTGTCGGTTTGACTCGGAATTTGACGTGGAGCCTTTTGGATGTATTTTGAGACCATCCATCGGCTCTGATCGATGATTTGGTGTCTCCGATGCTTTCGCCGCCGGGAGCTCCTTTTCAGCTGCCAGATAAGCGAAGTTAGGCCAAATGATTTTGAAATGGCCCGAAACTTCTTGTGTACTCTTCTTTTGGCTGTCTTGAAGGATCTTGTAGTTTTTATTTGATTCTGACAAGATTTGATTTTTTGGAAGTAGCATTGCCTATTTATGGCAGGTTGTGACTTCATGTAGCTCTTTGGGTATTGAAGAGGCAAAGTGACATTTTTGGTGTCAACATCTTCGTTCCCCAACTTCTTCTGATAGCATGACCCGGGAAGCAAGGGCTTAGGATTCGGGTTCGAAGAAGACTTCCACCATGAGAGAAGAGTTGAGGGGTTTCTTCGCAAGTACAGACTCCATTTGTTATGACATTGGGCTGCGAAGAGATCTTGCTGTTTACCTCACTTATTGGCTAGGTAAGGTTGTTTTTACTAGTGGAGATGGAAGTTAAGGTTGTTTTTACTGGTGGAGATGGAACGCATATCAGGCCGCATTGTATTTTTTTGGATTGTCAGATGGCGTTCAGAGAGTGGCTTACTTTGGTGCCAGCTCTTTACTCCTACCTGTATACCGAACTGTCGGCTACTGCTTTCTTGGTTCGGGTTGGGCTCCACATGAGCAGGGTATTTTCAGCCCATATCTTTTATCTGTGGTATGTATACCACTGTATTGGCTTCCGCCGACTGGGTGCTGCATAGGATGATGATCCTCTCATGATTCGATTGGCTAAGGGCAAAGCTGTGTTCGAATCTCTTTTGTTTGCCTGCATGAGGATCCAACGGTATAGGGACGTCGAGATGGGGCAATCTTCAGTGAAGCACTCTGGAGTTGCGGAAGAAGGCTTTTGATTTGGTGCCTACCGAGACTCTACCAGGGCAGGGTTGGAAAGGCATTACTCCTTGAAAAATGCATTGAAGGAGTGACTTTTCAGCATACGTGTCGGCACGATGGTGTACCATAGACATCTTTTTGTCGACATCCAGCCGTATGTACCTTCTCGCTTCGCGCTGCAGTTGGGCTTTTCTCAAGACGTTGTTGGAGCGCCTTCGAGTATGGTGAAGCACTTTGGAGGGTTTTAGGATGGCAGAAATGCATGGGCTTTTTATAGTGCTGAAGACACTACTGCCATTATTTCTTATCCTAAGCTGTCGACTTTCATGATTGCCGGCTTCACGAAGTGGTTCGCGGAGAGCTTTCTGGCATATCGGGGACTTTTCAAGAAGGAGCTTGATGTAAAGCCGTCTTCTAGAAAAGGCATTGGGAAATCAAATGGCGTCTGGCGAGAGGAAGTTTTGGCCTTCCTTTCTAGAGAGAAGCATAAGATAGGCTTTCTCGGTGACCAGGGCGTCATTGGTTCTGAAGCTGTCCAGGAAGTACCTGATGAGGCCTTAGAGCAGCTAGATTAGAAGGAAGCTAAGCTTGACACTTGGATGTAAGCGGCACATAGGCGAGCTTCCGTGGAGTCCACTGGCAAGAGAAGACCATCCAGTAAGGAGTTAAGTGGGATGCCTGACTCTGACAATGGGGCAGGTTCTTCTAGAAAGCGAGCCACCAGAAGTAAGAGGAAGAGGAGTCAATGTCGCAAGGGACAGGATGAAGACTCTCCTGATGTGGAAGTCCCTCTTACCATTACTGAGGAGGTGTCAGGGAATGCTGACATGCCTCTGGAAAAGAGGAGCCGAGAAGGAGAGACCGTGAATAAAGGTATAATTCTTCCATTTTCTCTTTCCGCTTATTTCATGGAATTTTCCATGTTCTGATTTACGTTCTCTCTCCTATCTTTTAGTAGAGGATGATGGCTTGGTGATGCCTGATGTTCCGGCCGATGAGGCAGTAACAGATCCGGTTGCGGCATCTGAAGAAGAATTGAGGGACTCTGGAGTGATTCCAGAATCTCCAACTGGTATGACTTCTTTTGCTTTTTTTTGTCTGTGACTTCATTTGCTAACATTTTTCTTATCAGCTAACTTGCCACAGGATTCAGATGACTTTGAATCATCAATGGACGCAAATGTTAACGATGCTTCCGATGAGTTCATGGAGGAAGAGAGCATTCCGCCAGTCGTCAAAGAAGGTACTTCAGAATGATCACCCTGATAATGATTTTTTTAACAGGATCGTACTCATACCTTGTTATGTTTCATTGGCAGGTTATGAAGTAACAGAAGAGAGTCCAACGCTTTCTTTAGAACCAAAGCAAGGGGTGGCAAAGGTTGATCTGGAGGTAGGGACCCCTACAACCAGTTCTAACACGGTAGAGGTGAGACATCGTGATGAGATTCCTTCCCCTGAGGCTCCAATTGGAAAGAGTTCTTTTGCTACTCTTCCAATGGGGCATGACATGAGCAACCGACTGACGGAGTGGGGCGAATCTTCATCTGGGCCATCTCTTCTATTAGCGAAGAAGGTGATGGCACGGGTTTTGAGTTCTTGGTTCGAGACTCTCCTTTCTGGACACTTGGATGCCGGATTTGGGATGATCCAACATGTGCAGGATATTCTTGGTGATGCCGAAGAGGCTGGTCTAGACGTCACAGGTGCGAGAGCGATCACTGATAGGATCATTGCACTAGGTAACAAGTGGTTTGAGACCATGGCTTTCCTTGATGGTGACTTCTTCAAGGAGATGTTCCAGGATCCTGCTAATAAGGCTCAATCTGACCTGGATGGGAATACACAGAGCAGGAAGCAGTTCGTCCGGGAGAGGAACTTAGATTGAGTTAACCATCATTGGTTTGAGGCACGACATTACCATCCATGATAGGGAGGTCACCGAGGCTAGGGAACGTCTTGAGCATTGGAGGCGCAAGTCGCGGCCAAGTCGGGACAGGAAGAGAGCTCTGATTTGCCAGGTTGCAGATGCCGATTGAGTTCTCAAAAAGAGGACTCAAGAGAACAAATGATGGCAAACTGCTTGGGATAAGCTTCCCGGTTCGAAGAAGGGTTAAAGCATCCTCCAGCATCTCATGGCAAGTTCCTGAAAAAGCGTGCTTTGAAAACTCTAACGGTTGAGGCCAAAAGTTTGCTCGAGGAGCTGTAACTTTGGCTGGAGGCCATTTTTGGCTGAGCTTCTGGTTTCTCATTTTTGTAATAGAAATTCTTCTTCTCTTTTGTAGTGCTTGTGAACACTTTTTTTTTTGTTTTCCCTACTTTCACTTAAATCTTTTTTGTGATTAAAGCAATTGCTAAATGGATGACTTTTTTGAAAATTTGATCAAAAGATTGTCATTTTGTGAAATCTTTGTCAAATGATTGTTTTGGCATGAGAGCCAGATTTTGTTTGCGGCATGAAAGACAATTTTGGCATGAGAGCCGGTTTTGTGGGATTTATAGCCTGGTTTGGTGGCATTGATAGCCGGGTTTTGTGGCATTGATAGCCGATTTCTGTGACATTGATAGCCGGGCTTGTGGCATTGATAGCCGATTTTGGTGGCATTGATAGCCGATTTTGGTGGCATTGATAGCCGTTTTTTTTTTTTTGAAAGCCAAGTTTTGTTTGTTGGCATGAAAGTCAGGTTTTGTTTTGTGGCATGAAAGCCAGGTTTTGTTTTGTGGCATTGATAGCCGGTTTGTGGCATCTATAGCCGATTTTGGTGGCGTTTATAGCCGGTTTTGGTGGCGTTTATAGCTGATTTTGGTGGCATTTTTAGCTGGTTTTGGTTTTCAAAACATGCAAGTATCGACTAAAAGTCGCCTCTCTGCTGAATGGTCTTGCAAGTACTGATGGAATGTCGGATCCTTACTCATTCGGTTGTGAGTATCGATGGAATGTTGCATCCTCGCGGGTTTGGGTGCAAGTATCGATGGAATGTCGCTTCCTTGCTTTTCAAAAAATTTTGTTTTGTGGGTACTGACTTGATGTCGTTTCCCCATGATTTTTTTTAAATTATGGTTTCCTCGAACCTTTGGGTTGTGTCTCCACGAATTTAGGTTTTTTCGAGCCTTTGATATTTTGGGTTGTGGATATCAACTGAAATATTGCGTCTCCATGGTTTTAGGTTTTTTTTTCGAACCTCTGAAATTTGAGTTCTAGATATCAACTGGAATGTTGTGTCTCCACGGTTTCAGGTTTTTCCAAGTATCAACAAAATGTCGCTTCCCTGTGATTTTGGAAGTATCGAACGTAGTTCGCATTCTTCCGATTGTGTGAGTATTGACTGTGATTCGCTTCCCCGCGGTTTTTGAAAAACCATTTTTTTTTGAAACGCAAAAAGGGAACTAAAAATGTTCATTTTGCGAAAATCAGGCGACCCAGATTTCCAGAGTCACCGGCGACCATGCATCCAGGGTCGCCGGCGACCATGGGGGATTTTCTCCCCTTTTGGTCGCCGATTTTCGGCCGTCTTTCCGGTTTTTACGATTATTTTTTCTTCGATATTTTCCATGACATTTTTTGTACATATTTGGCCTGATTTTCCTGCAAAAAACTTGACGAGAAGCCTTGCGTATCAGAGTGCAAAGTTTCTGATTTTCCCAGGAAAGCCAAAGACTTTATTGCACAGAGTTACCAATTTGCCGTCAGAATCCAAAAATGGGTCAAACGATGTCGGAATGACCTGAAGTTTGCAGTGAAGCCTCCTGAGCAATATATAAGACGAACCATAGGCTTTTATTTGATTTTTGAGGCTGTGTGGGGCCCTATCGCCAGTAGACTTGATTCTGTCGCGAGGAAGATGTTGCGCTTTGATTACGGTCAACCGATGTCCAATTGACCCTAATTTTGATAGGGAGCCAATTGGAGTCATTTTGAGATGATCCATTAGCTTAGATTTTGAAACCATGGTCCCGGGTAGTTTTGCCATCGGGAGGCCTGATTAGGCTTCCGAGAGTCAAAGTCTGGTTAAATATTGTCGAAATGACCTAAAAATTGACATGTAGCCCTTTGCAA
Organism: Litsea cubeba; assembly: GCA_012931725.1. Taxonomy (NCBI): domain Eukaryota; kingdom Viridiplantae; phylum Streptophyta; class Magnoliopsida; order Laurales; family Lauraceae; genus Litsea; species Litsea cubeba. Next base: position 153,905,275 of record CM022945.1, on the reverse strand, counting down.
GCATTTTGATGTCACCCATGTGTTCTATTTGATGTGTGATGGGTGGTTCTCGTCCCCGAGAGACTTGATTTTGCTGCTCGAGGTTGATGTAGGGTCAAACGTTGTCGGTTTGACCTGAAACTTGACATGGAGCCTTTTGGATGTATTTTAAGACCATCCACAGGCTCTGATCTAAGAATTGATGTCTTCGACGCTGTCGTTGCCGGTAGCTCCTGTTTAGCTGTTGGAAGAGTGAAGTTTCCTGAAACTTCATGTGTACTCTTCTTTTGGCCGTTTTGAAGGATCTTGCAGTTTTTGTTTGATTCTGACAAGATTTAATTTTTTTGAAGTAGCATTGCCTATTTGTGGTAGGCTGCGGCTTCATGTAGCTTCTTGACGTTGAAGAGGCAAAGTGACATTTTTGGTGTCAATAGTTTCATTAATAATCTAGGCAATCATTAGTGGACAAATTTGAAGAATAGAAATTATGTTCTCTTTGGTCTATTTGGTTGTCTTTCTCCTAGGGGTGTAAAAAAAAAACCAGTAAAATTGTCTAACCGATCGAACCGAACCGATGATTAATAACCGTATTTCACGGTTAGATTATTGTAAGACCCCGACCCCCAAATCTTTTGTTTACTGTTGTTTTAATTATGGTTTAATTTTTTAAGCGAGATTAGAGTTGGTTTGACTTTGTTTTTGAGTTTGACTAGATTTTTCATAACCTTGGAGAGTTTTGAAGACCGTTGACTTTATTTGACCCAGCCTTTGTAAGTGGTATTTTGTGAGAATTTATTATTGATTTCGAAGAATTCCAATTTTTATTCCTTTTGACTCATTTTATTGTTTTTAACAAACATTCATGTTTTGACTGTTTAGATTGAGGCTCGAAAATACGTTTTTCGAGAAAAAGGCAAAACCGACCTTTCACACAAAATCTGTACCCAAATTTCAAAATTTGCAAATATGTCAAAAATATACTTTTTGGAAAGTAAATATTTCGTTGATCGATTTGTCTTCTTCTTCGTCTTCGGTCGGACCCACAATTGATAGTTTTAGCCATGACAAGTCTTGGGGCCCATGGGGCCCAGCCCACTTAACTCTTATAAAGCCAATGGGTTCTTCTTCTTTCCCATTCATTCATTTTCCTGCAACAAAGAGTGGAGCCTAGGGTTTTCTTCCAGCCCCCTTTTCTCTCCTCTTGTTTGTCATCTTCTTGAAGACCAAGTAGAGATTTGATCTCCAAATCATCTTCCCCATCTTTCAAGCTCTCCTAGGATATCCTTTTCATGGGTTTTAAGCAAGGACATTTCTCTCTTTCAAGCTCTTCTTCTTGGTTTGAACTCTCAAAGGGTTAGCAATGACTTTATCTCCTTAGAAATCTTGTTTTCTAAGTCTTTGAAATGTTTTCTCCATGCATGCAAGAGTTTTCATTGAGGATTGCAAATGATTGAATTTTTAGGGTTTTACTTGGAATATTTTGGGGGTTTGTAGATTGGGAGCTAGAGACTTGTTAGAGGCTACCAATGAGTGATTTACTTTCTCTTCTTGAACAAAGGCAAGTAAATATTCAGCTAATTTGGTCGTTGTGTTTAATATGAATGATTTTATGTTATTGCATTTTATTTCTTGTTTCTCCCTTACCTTTCATGGATTATATTCATTTAATGTTTTAAGGCTATGGTTATTTTTAATCTTTCCCTAAGATATTGTCTTACATGAAGCTAAATCTTCATTCTCTTTTAATCACCTTGGTTCAACTTTTGTTTTCAAATTCTAGTGTTTTGTCAAATGAATAAGACTTTGCTTTTATATGATTGATTTAGACTAATTGGAAAGTTTAGTATATGGATGTGATTAATGAGGATTGTGGAGGTTAGGAGAGGCCATTAAATTTGTGAAATTATGTAGGAAAGGAAGGAGGAGAGAGAAGGATGTAAAAATGGCTGAAAAAGTGCATTTCTGCACTTGGATCAGGCTGGGACAGAGCCAGTCCGCCTCGAGTGACCCAGTGTGCCGCTCGAGTGGACCAGGCTCTGGATGGGCCTCGCTCGAGCGAGCCCAGGGTCGCTCGAGCGGACCCGCCCAGTTCTGGGCCCTTTTCAGGGCCTGGTTTGATGGGCTTTCTGAATTACTTTTTAAGCCTGATTTAAGGCTGATTCTTGGGATTTTTCTAAACTTGTTTTAGGCCTGTTTTAGCCCTCCTTTCCTCTTCATCTTAAGGCCCATTTATTTCCTATTGAATGCCTAAAAGCCCATGAAAGATTTGGATAAATAGTGACACTTGAAAGTTTGAAAATTGAATGGGAATTTTACCCGGGAAGTTCTTTAGTAATAAAACACACTTATTAATCTCAAGTGTTGTGGATTTTCATTGGTGCCAAACTTATCATTGTAAATCAACCTTTAGATAGTAAGTGTGCATTGAGACTTCCCTCGGTAAGATATCAATTCATCATATACTATTCCTTTTCTAAGTTATCAAAAATGTATACGCATTATTTTGTTACATTTATTTGAAATGTACTTGAGTGGTTCGCCACGATTGAGAATGACATCTTCGTTTCGAGATCGAGATTCGTATGTTTTCTACAAATTGTATTGAAATGTATTTGAGTAATTCATTATGGAAACTCGTATGTTTTTCTACTAATTGATTCGGGATGTATTTAAGTGGTTCGCCACAAAAATTGTTATCTTTTCAACAAATCAAATGAATATTGATTTGAGTGGTTTTCCCACGTTTCAAAAGGATAGATTGTATGAATTTTACACTAAGTGATTTGAAGTGTATTTGAGTGGTTCGCCACATGTGAATATCGATAAACCACTCGTTTTGAATGAGTGATATTGACCATGTGCTATTTGCCCAGAGTAGTTACTTTATCGATGAAAATGTATCGAAATGATTTGATTGTATTGATTTGGTTTTCATTCGGCACCACTAGGCTTGGGTTCCTCTTCGGGCTGATCACCCGGCTTTGGGATCCTTATATTGTTTGCCAACTGCAGTTTGGAGCTCTTTATGAGCGAGTGTTTCCGGCCATGGCGACGGTTAGATCTTTTCTTCCATTTTGCATGGATTAGAATTGATCGAGTACCTTGTTACTTCGGTAATGAGGTACGAGTACCTTTGTTGCTTCGGTGACAAGTACGAGTACTCTTGTCACTTCGGTGATGAGGTACGTTTCTGAGTGAGTGCTCTTGTTACTTCGGTAATAGGAGAATTTAGCGTATGTGGTTGCCAATGTTTTTAACGAACGCCATCGATTTATTTGATCGTCATGGATTTATTGATAGTTGATGTTTTTACTCAATCGCCACTGATTTATTTAAATACTATTGATTTATTTGTTTATCATTTGATTTATTAACCTTGTCATATTTCTTCATATTGTCATGACTTAGAAAGTATTTATTTTACCCCATTGATTATTTATGTTTTAAACTTCAAATGTATCAGATTTGATATTATATTATTTTATAAATATTATCATCATATTACCTGTTTATTTTGCTTGCCAGACCGCCGTGTTTGACCCTTTTTATTTGGTTGCCAGGACTTTATCTCTTTGCCTTTTTACGTGACTTGAGTGAGGAGGCGGTTGAGCTGCCGGTTTGGACGCGAGAGGCTGCCTATTGATGTCAAATAGATGTCAAGTCGGCACCGGAGTTCGTAATATGTTTTGGGTAGTTTTTTGATTAGTTGATTATTTGTTTGTATGGCTTTCATTAGCCTTTTTTCTTGGGATTTCCAATGAAAATACTTTTGTAATTGTAACTCGAATATATATGGGAAATAAAATGTCATGTTACTGTCAGCTCAATACTTTATGGTTCTTGATTCACATCAGTCTGACTATGAGCCTTAATTTTAATGGCTTTATATTATTGGTTGAGTGCGACATGAAATCCGATGGCCACGGGCTCCGAGTCGCAACGCCATGAAAGCTTCCGCAAAATATTCAGATTGTGTGGAAATGTGTGATCCTCATTCACGCAGATCTTGGGAAAAGCAAAAATTTTAATTAATCCCAAAATTTCGCACCCTGAGATCAGATCGCTGCAGGGTCCCGGTTTCGGGGTGTGACAATTATGGTTACGGTTAATAAAACTGAAAAATAGTGCTTTACGGTTCGGTTACGGTTTTCAGTCTCGACTCACAGTTATTAACCGAACCGAACCATAAAATAAGGTTCGATTAACCATTTTTTCAAAACACATGGTTAACTAAACCGTTACACTAATAAAAAAACTAAAAGGGCCTAAATGTATTGCTTGATAGATGTTTTGCAATATCATTTTAGACTTTTAGTTGTTTTTATTTTAATAAAAAATGATAGTATTATTTTGTTTGGTATTTGAAAAATGATAGTGTTGTTCAGCATGCAGAGTCAAACGGCAAAGATGGGATTTTTTTAAAGTGACAATTAACTGTAATAGAACCCGTCTAATACGATTAACCGTGGTTCGATTTTTTAGGGTACGGTTATCGTTATGGTTTTTAAAAACTGAAAATCGTAAAATACGATTCAACTAATGATTTATCTAAAATAAACAGTTAATCGAACTGTTAAATCCCTACTTTCTCGTTAGGTGTGTTTGTGCAACGAGAGGAATGCACAATAGAGAGGAAATTATTCTGAATTTTTTTTAAAGGTAATTATGTTGCATTTAAGTATAGACAAAATACAATGATACATTCATGTTTATGAGCATTGTGAGCACAACTTGCTCACACTACAGAGAAATAGAAGCCAAAAGTTTGTTTTATGGCCAACCTAAAATTAAGGTAGGCCTTCCCCTCAAACAGGGAGTGGGCCAAAAAGGAGAAAAAAGACCCACAGCCAGGTGATGAAAACAAAGTGGAAAAAGAAATCCCAGCAAAAAAAAAAAATCAGATGGATGTGATGTCCCTCATCTCAGCTGCAACTCGAGATAGGAGCATTTCATGAGGAGAGGGGTTGCAAACTTATGCTTTTTTATTTGACGGCGAGGGCAGCGACCTTCTCCAACTCAAAATTTTTTCAATTTTCCACTAAATCCCTATTTCATCATTTGGTGCGTCAAATTTTCTGTGCAAAAAGGAAAAAAAAAACTAATTTTCTTCAATTTTCTATGCGAGAGTTAGGAATGTAGGATTCCTCTTTTGTACAAAAATGAAAACTCACGCTTAGTTGTTTGGTGAAATACTTTTTTTTTATAGAAAAGTAAAAAATTGAGCTGATTTTCCTCAATTTCCTATTTAAGGATTAGGAATGCACGAACTAATTTCCCTCAATTTCCTTAAGTTTCTTGGTTAAAATGAAAACCGGCAAAGTGTGTAATTTCCGCTTTGTAAAAACATACCCTAGGTTTCATTTATAATTGACAATATTGGTTGAGTGTTTTCTAGTTACTTTATACAATCCATTAGATTTCAAAATATTGACACATAAAATACATTCAAACAAGGGAGCAGCTCCCCTAAGCTGAAGCTTAGGGGAGCTTTCAGCTGAAGTGTGCCATTGGTTCGTGTGGGATGCAAGAGAGGAAGTCAACATCGTTTTGGATGGCCCGCTCGTTTTTTCATTGTTCCCCCTCTGGACGATTTGGATGACCTAGTTTTCTCTCCACTCTCTCTTCTCTATTCTCTCTTCTCTCCTCTTCACTCTCGCCGGTGCTGCTGCTGCCTCTGTTTCCTTCTCTCTCACGGACAGAACTCTCTCCCGGACGGACTCTTCTCTCTTCTATTCACTCTCGCCGGTGCTGCTGCTGCCTCTGTTTTCTTCTCTCTCACGGACGAAACTCTCTCCCGGACGGACCTCCCTCTCCCGGACGGAGATCTCCGTCGGATGTCCCCCTCTCCCGGACGGATCCCTCTCTCTCTCTCTCGTCTCTCTCCTGGACGGAGATCAGAAGCGGCGCCTGCGATCTCCCTTTCTGCGATCTCCCTCTCTGCGATCTCTCTCTCTCTCTGTCCCTCCCTCCCATCTCCCTCTCTCGTTTCTCTCTCCCGCCAGTGCTCTGCCTAGGGACGACTTCCAAACGTAGGTGCTGCGATCTCTCCCTCTCGTCTGTACCTCCCTCAACTGTTCTCCAACTCTGGTCGACTCTCCTCAAGAAGGTGCTCTGCTCTCTTCCAATTTATGCAATTGTTGCAGTTTTGTTTCGATTTATGCTATTTTTGTTGAACTGTTGCATGAGTGTTCATTTGCATTTTCTTCTGAGATTGGTACTGGGTTTCTTTCAAAAAGACAAGCAGGTCTATCCATTAATCCATTATCCATGTGTGAGACAGGTCACATAAGATCAGATCAATAATATCGTTAGGAATTCCTTTTGGGCTTCCTCTTCTACCCACCATACACGTGTCAACGACCCCACTTGAGCTGGAAGAAGCAGTTTCTTTCATAAGCTCCAAAAGGCCTTCTGAAAGGAGATTGATCGATCATTCTTTTGAATGGAATGAAAGAAACCCAGCATCAGAAAAGAGCCGTTTCAAACCTTCAATTCCCAATCATTTGAGTGCTAGTTTTTGGGAAGATTTGAAACTGCGGGAATGTAGTTCAGGCCGTAAGGGAGAATAGTCGGTATTGTGGTTGGGTTGAATGATTCTAGAATAGTGCAGCTATTGTAAAATGAATAGTGCAGCTGCACACCACAAGGAAATGGCACAACTTAGACATCTGATTCCTTGCTTTTCCTTGTTGAAAATGCAGTCTCTGTTGCAAGACATGTAAAATCAATTTAAAAGGAAATTCATATCAAAACAGAACTGTGCTGGCTTTAAACTTTCAAAGACAAACTTCTTTGAACAATGAACATTTAACCGCTGTGAAATATCAAGATTTATGATTCTACTTTTGAATCCAAGGTTATCCACAATTAGGACAAATTCCTCCATGAATTACGACCCTATTCCCATCCCTGTGCCCATTCAATTGAATTTGTTTTGTGAATAATAGATAAAAAGTAATGAAATACTTCTGTTAGCGTGATATCAGTCATACTTCTGCCTTTCGTTTGGTCTGTTATTCAAGGCCAATTTTAATTATATGTCTCATGATTGGATATGGATATGACCTCCTCCTCAGCTGTTGCGGTTGTCCACTATCCGGTTGTTGATGAAAACATGACACCAAAGTTGGGCATGCATTTTGATGATTTAGATGAGGCATATAAATTTTACAATGGTTATGGAAAGCTTGCTTGGTTCAGTGTAAGAAAAGAATCTACTAATAGAGGCAAAGATGGGGAGGTTGTATGGAAGCGATTTGTCTGTTCAAAGCAAGGTAAAACAGATGACAAACACTTGATTGATAAGGAAGTTGTACAAAGACATCGAATGGAAACTAGATTCGATTGTAAGGCACAATTGCAAGTGAAAATAGATAAGTCAGATGGTTATGTGGTATCCAAGTTTGTTCCTCAACACTCTCATGCCCCCGCTACTCCTAGTAAGAGATTTATGTTGAGGTCGCATCGTGAAGTGCCAGAATCAAAGCGACAAATTATAAATACATATGATGCAGCAAATGTGCGAAGCAAACATCAAATGCAAGTGTTTGCATCGCAATCTGGGGGACTTGATAAAATTGGTTTTACAGATACGGATGCCAAGAATCGCCGTAGGGATGAAAAGGAAAAGAAAAGGGGGCTAGATGGGAAGTTGTTATTTCAGCTATTTGAAAACCGCAAAGAGATGGGAAATGGTTTCACATATACCATTGAGCGGGATGCACAGAAAAAGATAACACACATTTTTTGGGCAAACGGAGCATTTCGTTCGGCTTACAAAGTGTTCGGTGATGTGGTGACATTTGATACAACCTATAAGACAAATTGTTATGAACTCATTTTTGCCGCATTTGTAGGTTGCAATCACCATGGGCAAATGACTTTATTTGGTTGTGGGTTTCTTCCCAATGAAAAAACGGAGTCATTCAAATGGTTGTTTAATACATGGCTTGAAGCAATGTCATTTATTCCACCAAAGGGGATCATAACAGATCAAGATCTGGCAATGACAAAAGCTTTAAAGAATGTCATGCCAAACACAGTTCATAGATATTGCCTATGGCACATTTTGGATAAGTTGCCTACGAATCTTGGAGGGGCTCATATTCACAACGAGGGTTTAATAGATGAGATTAAAAAATGTGTTCATGAATCTAACACTCCTTGTCAGTTTGAGAGCAAATGGAATCAGATCATAACAAAAAATAAGCTTGTGGAGAATGATTGGTTGGCGGAAATATTTAAGATTCGTGATATGTGGGTTCCGGCATATTTAAGGCAAAATTTCTTTGGTGGCATGTCAACAACTCAAAGAAGTGAGAGTATGAATGCATTTGTGAAACAGTATGTAGAATTCAAGGATTCTTTGCTTGATTTCATATTGCGTTTTGACGCCGGGGTTGAGCATCTAAGATATCTTGAAAAGAAAGAGGACTTCGAAAATAGCAATGGGAGGCCTAAAATGAAGACACGGTCACCAATGGAAAAGCAGATGGCCGAATTATACACAAGGAACATATTTTATAAGTTTCAAGATGAGTTATTCATGACCATGTCACTTGGCGAAAAGCTTGTATACGAGGATGATATGAGCTGTAAATTTGTTGTGAAAAACTACTTTGATGAAAACCAAATTGAGAGAGATGTTTCATGGAAAAAGGAAGAGTTGCATGCATATTGTTCCTGTTACAAGTTCGAATTTGAAGGCATCCCTCGTTGTCATGTATTGACTGTCTTGAAGCATTTATCTATATTGTTTCTACCCGAACGTTACATTATGAAGCGATGGACAAAGGGTGTTACAAGAGATGCTTTTGTAGACCTTCTTGAGTCAGGTGAATCTGTCGGTGTTAACCAATGCTTGGCTCGACATAGTCATTTGTCATGTATGTTTGCAGGGCTTATTGACAGAGCTAGTAATTCCAGAGAAGGTTTCGACATTTTTAGTCAGTGGTCATGCGGAATTGGAAATGAAGTTAAGTCAGGTTACATTAAACAATCAAGAAGATACAAGTGTTGCTAAAGGGAAAGGACTTGTGGACAGTAATGTGATTGAATATCATGAGCCGTCACATGTTGTGACGAAAGGACGTGCAAAGAGACTTAAATCATCAAAAGAAAAGGCAACAAAAGGCCGTCTTTGTAAGGGATGCAACAAGCGCGGTGTAGCACATGACAAGCGGAACTGTCCAGTGTTGTTGAACAGGTAAACAATTTAATGTTGTCTTTTTATAACTCATGTTGGTATAAAACTATTACTGATAACAAAATATTTCAGGTTAGTTGATGCTGATCCAACCCAGTCACTTGACTCTAACTGTGGAAGTAGAGAAATTACTGATGAAGAAATGATATGACTTACAATGGTTAGGTAATTTTTACTCAAATAATTATCTGTTTATTTAGAATTATGTCACAATGGTGTGTATGGTTTCTGTAATTTTTTTCCATCTTTTATTCTTATTGGTTTTGCTATTTCAGGAAGAGCCAGGTGAAGAGAGCGATGATGAAATGTATTTCTTCTTGGATTTGCTATTGGAGGAAGAGTTGCTTCAATCTATTTTGCAGGAAGAGACAATAAATTAATGAATTTGAAACAATCATGTATTCTTATGTAATGAAACAATGGGAAATGAACCGTGATACTTAAATATCCACAATTGGTAGTTGTGTAACACTTTTGAAGTGCTGCTTATGGTTTTATGCAATTATATGGTTGCTTGTCACTTATCTGAGTACATGGTTGCTGCCCATGGCCAGGTCAATTATATGGTTGCTTGTCACTTAGAATCTTCCTATCAATTATTGTTATACCATAGATGTGTTGCAATAGGTTGAACGTTTCAAGGGTACTGATTGTAGAAAGTTACTACAGAATCTTTAATACCATGTTGCATTGAATGATAGTAGTAGGTTTTTGAAGGATGGAAGCAATTCTCCGCTGTCCACATTTTAGCTCTTTATTCTGTCAAATTTTTTTTTTTTTGAGGCAAATGTCTGTGACCCATATCTATATACTCCAAGAGTAATCTTGTAATGTTGTGTTTAGTCTTTCATTTCTTTTTATGCCATGTACATCTCTCAAAAGTTATGAGAAAAAGTCTCCGCTGAATACAGTTGCTGAGTACCCCTGTTTGGGACATTGTTTGGCCAACTTCTGGAGGGAATTTTCAGACCAAATTTGGGTGTTTGAAAGCCCACACTATGGTCTTGAAATCTGCTAGTTTTGGGTACGAGACGATAGCGTTTGCCCAGTTTTATAATCGCGCACTTTTCCAAAGAATTCAAGAAATCTGCTGTACCCTTGCTGAGTGCCCTTGTTTGGGGCATTGTTTGTCCAACTTCCGGAGGGAATTTTCAGACCAAATTTGGGGGTTTGGTAGTCCACACTATGGTCTTGAAATCTGCTATTTTTGGGTACGGGACGATAGCGTTTGCCTAGTTTTATAATCGCGCACTTTTCCAAAGAATTCAAGAAATCTGCTGTACCCTTGCTGAGTACCCCTCTTTGGGGCATTGTTTAGCCAACTTCCGGAGGGAATTTTCAGACCAAATTTGGGGGTTTGGAAGTACACACTATGGTCTTGAAGTCTGCTAGTTTTGGGTACGAGATGATAGCGTTTGCCCAGTTTTATAATCACGCACTTTTCCAAAGAATTCAAGAAATCTGCTGTACCCTTGCTGAGTACCCCTGTTTGGGGCATTGTTTGGCCAACTTCCGGAGGGAATTTTCAGACCAAATTTGGGGGTTTGGTAGTCCACACTATGATCTTGAAATCTGCTATTTTTGGGTTCGAGACGACAGCGTTTGCCTAGTTTTATAATCGCGCACTTTTCCAAGAATTCTTATAATCTGCTGTACCCTTGCTGAGTACCCCTGTTTGGGGCATTGTTTGGCCAACTTCCGGAGGGAATTTTCGGACCAAATTTGGGGTTTGGAAGTCCACACTATGGTCTTGAAATCTGCTATTTTTGGGTACGAGAGATAGCGTTTGCCTAGTTTTATAATCGCGCACTTTTCCAACGAATTCTTATAATCTGCTGTACCCTTGCTGAGTACCCCTGTTTGGGGCATTGTTTGGCCAACTTCCGGAGGGAATTTTCGGACCAAATTTGGGGGTTTGGAAGTCCACACTATGGTCTTGAAATCTGCTATTTTTGGGTACCCTTGCTGAGTACCCCTGTTTGGGGCATTGTTTGGCCAACTTCCAGAGGGAATTTTAGGACCAAATTTGGGGGTTTGGAAGTACACACTATGGTCTTGAAATCTGCTAGTTTTGGGTATGAGACGATAGCGTTTGCCCAGTTTTATAATCACGCACTTTTTCAAAGAATTCAAGAAATCTGCTGTACCCTTGCTGAGTGCCCCTGTTTGGGGCGTTGTTTGGCCAACTTCCGGAGGGAATTTTCGGACCAAATTTGGGGGTTTGGTAGTCCACACTATGGTGTTGAAATCTGCTATTTTTGGGTACGAGACGATAGTGTTTGCCTAGTTTTATAATCGCGCACTTTTCCAACGAATTCATGAAATCTGCTGTCCATGTGCAGAAGTTTGAAATATATTCTCTTAGCAACAACCCGTCACTCCAATTATTAAGTTCATATCTGCCTTCTGCGTTGGCAAATACTAAAGCACTCTGCACACTCAATCATGCGGGTCAATTGAAAAAAGAAATTATAGGGAAGCGTTACAAATAACAAAATATCAAATTTTTATACAATCAGTTACAAGGCCTAATTAGAATTGTTTGTCCACAACCATTTGATACAATTTCAAGTCGGATTTGCCAAATACGCCAAGAAAATAATGCAACAAATTATCACAGCAAAACCAACTAATTTATGAGGTGACTCTGCTTTTACGTCAAGCTTTGTATCAATCGACTTCAACATCGTTTCCATGCGCTCTAGCTTAGTTGCTAAATTATGAAATTCTTCGTAAGATATGCAAGCTCTGTTTACAGCAGAATTTACGTCCACCATATCATCCATAGATGTTTCGTCTTTCCAAATAAACATGCCGCAACCATTTTCACCCTGCGAAAACAAAAAAAAAAAAAAAAAAAAAACATGAGGTTAATTAGTTTGTTATTTTATTTTATTTTATTTTATTGAAAAGAATAACAACAAACTCACTTTCCAATCTGGGCATTTCCAAAACTTTCTACCAGGGTTAGTTGGGGTATGAGAAGTTTTTAAGACCATATATCCACGCCCACAAGGGCATTTAGGAGCCCAATGCAAGGACCGAACACATGATGAACTTGACCTGCCTATAAATTAAAATAAAAAATAACATTTAATCCTTAAACAACATAAACCTCAATTACCATCAACAAATTATAAATTTTAAATTGGACACTTACTCGAACGTGATTGTGTTGCCATGAATAAAAATCACCTGTTCATACATCTAAATTAACATTAACATCATCAATATAATTTTGATGTACCTCAAACATCAGCAAAAACAAAGAACTGTAACAGACCAAACAAAAGGCAAAAATATGACAACAAATTCCATTAAAAGTGGTGTGTATTTCATTACTTTTGATCTAGCATTAAAAAAAAAAATTCAATTGAATAGGCACAGGGATGGGAATATGGAATTGGCTAGTACTACATGGAGAACTTTGTCGTCAGTGGGAATCACCTTGGATTATTCTCAAATTCTAGTCTCTCTGTTTTTCAACATTAAAGTGTTTAATTTTGATAGCTTAATCCTTGCACTCTAGCATAACTTTACCCCATAGAAACATTACATGGAGGGGGATTATCAAATTCTGTAACCAATTTTAACCTACCAAATTGCAAGAGAGAAAAGTAGACCATCCACAATTAGTGACAAATTCTGCAATGTATTGCAACAATAAACCAGGAAGAAAAACCAGGAAACACTGTGGAAGAAATAAATGCCTGGAGTATCTTCAGATGAAACACTGTGGAAGAAAAACCAGGAAGATGTTTTTCAAGTGAATTCGTTTGGTCAAATAAACATGGTCCCGAAGATGATCCCCAATACTGCCAATCTCACCTTTCCCAGACTTACCACAAACATTACCACTCATCATCACAACCCAAACGAACCCCACAGCAGAAACACCGATAAATCAAAAAAATAAAGCAAACAAAAGATTCAATCTTTCGAAATGCCATGATCTCATATGATCGGAACAACAAGCAATGCAATCAATCAACCCAACCACAATACTGTGTATTCTCCTTACGGCCTACTAATCAGCACGAACTACATTCCCGCAGTTTCAAATCTTCCCGAAAGCTAACACTCAAATGCAGAAAAAGTTAGGGGAAGAAGACCCAGTACCAATCTCAGAAGAAAATGCAGATGAACACTGGCGGGAGAGAGAAACGAGAGTTGGAAAGATTTGAGGGAGGGACAGAGAAAGAGAGATCGCAGCACCTTCGTTTGGAAGTCGCCCCTAGGCAGAGCACCTTCTTGAGGAGAGTCGACCCGAGTTGGAGAACAGTTGAGGGAGGTACAGACGAGAGAGAGATCGCAGCACCTACGTTTGGAAGTCGCCCCTAGGCAGAGCACTGGCGGGAGAGAGAAACGAGAGAGGGAGATGGGAGGGAGGGACAGAGAGAGAGAGAGAGATCGCAGAGAGGGAGATCGCAGGCGCCGCTTCTGATCTCCGTCCAGGAGAGAGACGAGAGAGAGAGGGATCCGTCCGGGAGAGGGAGACGTCCGACGGAGATCTCCGTCCGGGAGAGGGAGGTCCATCCGGGAGAGAGTTCCGTCCGAGAGAGAGAAGAAAACAGAGGCAGCAGCAGCACCGGCGAGAGTGAAGAGAAGAGAGAAGAGTCCGTCCGGGAGAGAGTTCCGTCCGTGAGAGAGAAGAAAACAGAGGCAGCAGCAGCACCACCGGCGAGAGTGAAGAGAATAGAGAAGAGTCCGTCCGGGAGAGAGTTTCGTCCGGGAGAGAGAAGGAAACAGAGGCAGCAGCAGCACCGGCGAGAGTGAAGAGGAGAGAAGAGAGAATAGAGAAGAGAGAGTGGAGAGAAAACTAGGTCATCCAAATCGTCCAGAGGGGGAACAATGAAAAAACGAGCGGGCCATCCAAAACGATGTTGACTTCCTCTCTTGCATCCCACACGAACCAATGGCACACTTCAGCTGAAAGCTCCCCTAAGCTTCAGCTTAGGGGAGCTGCTCCCTTCAAACAAAGGGAGAAAGTGGAAAATAGGACCAAAAACTTGTCCTCCCATGGTCTTAATGAAGCCAATTAATAATCTGAGTGTGATGCTGTGCAAATGGGCCCATGGGTCGGAAGACTTTATGCTAGTGTACTGCACTGGGAATTCAACGCCAAGAAATATCATCTAAAAAGTGATGGACAACAGCCAGGACTAGGAGACTCTTTTTGCAATTGGATGCTACATCCGTGACCTGAGGAGTAAGATAAAGGCCATTTTCTTGAAACTCTCAGAAGGATGTTGGTCAGTACAGTGCTAGCTGTACATATCAGAATCAAAGATGTTGACAACTTGGATTCCTTTGGAGAAGGAGATTCTGACACGACATTGTCAGCTTTCTTTTCCAATTCGATTCACACTCTTATTAAAGCTCTAGGATGTGTCATACCGGCGTATGCTCAGCACAGTAGGCCCATGAAATGTCATGGGCCGTGCCCAGTTCGGCAGGGTCTTGGCCTAGCATGGCCCACAAGCATAAGTTTCTCGCAGTCTCATATTGGGTTGTGTTCCCTGGAGGGCCGGCCCACTGACTTTCTTTTTATAGTTGTCATTAAAACTTGTATTAGCCCATAAATATTACTCATTGAAAATTTTTTGAGGCAATTAATACCACATTGAAGCTTGTATGTAGGGGTGCTCATGGATCGGGCAAGCCCAGCTCAGCCCTTTTTGGCCTGGACTTGATGGTCTGGGTTCAAGCTTTTTATGTGGCCCTTTTCATAGAGAGGCCGGGCTAGGGCTCAGTGGTAAAGAGCCTGAACCTGGCTCGTATATAACAATAATTAAATGGTAGAGTTGAACAAATGACCTCTCAAACTAGGTGATATACCCCGGACCAATTGAGCTACAACCTAGGGCATAATAAAAAGAAATGTTTTTTTTTCTAATTCTAAATCTCTAACATGGGCTGGGCTTAGGCTTTTTCATTTTCAGGCGGTCTGGGCCCGAACTAGCTACTTTTGACTCCACTCAAGCTTCGGCCGAGATCGGGCTTGGGCTTATAGTCTAGAAGTTGGGTCGGGCCTGGGCATTCATCGGCCCCGCTCCATGAACACCCCTACTCATATGATATTATAAATACTGTGAAGTTTATATTGGTCGATTTTTAGATCCTCATCCCATACTATCCCACCAATATCTATGAGTCTATCCACCCACAACAAACACATAAGTCTCCCCTATTCCTAAGCATGGCTTGGATGGATCTGTGTTGTGGCTTACCTAGCCATGGGCTGGGCCGTGTGCAGCCGGTCATTGTGCTTGGGAGGGCTACGACATGTTGGCCCATTTAACATCTCTATGTATCGGCAAAATTCCTTTCCTATTTAAATTCAGCTGCACTCCATCCACCATAGAGCAAAAAAGTTTTCTTCTCTTCCTTTGTTACACTTTACACAAATGAGCCCCTTCATTATCTCTTGGACATTTTGACTGTAGGTTTCACAAGCCACAAGTTTTTTTAATAATTTAGAGTGCTTCTTGAAGGAGAGATAAATCTGTTAAGAAAATACCTAAAAGTTCAATCCTTCTCTCAACCTCACAATAAAAAAAAAACATTATTATTATTATTATTTTTTACTTACATAGAAAATTTTGAATGTCCTCTCTCAAAGTAGAATTACAAATACTCAAGACAAAAGAGCATTTTGAAATCCAAAATTATGAGAAATCTGCAGGACAAAAGTAAATTTTAAATTTGTCAGCTTAGCAAACTCTCACCATCTAAACCCAATCAAATATGAAATTGAGAATTCTAAGGACAACAAATGCGTTTTTGTCAAGAATTCCCAATACGAGGAATCCCCAATAGCAGAAATGCTGTTCAGTAAACAGGCCCGTAAGTAACAACATAAAAAATCAGTGTACCAACCATTGAATAACCATACAATTGGAGGAATTCTCTTCCGTCTCTGTTTTATTTTTTTCCTGTTTAACTGCTCATATAAATAGTAAATAGGACACATAAAAAGGAGAATTTACATGGAATTCAGGTCGGGCTCTAGTTGAGTTTAATTCACAAAATTGAGTTGGGCCTTTGAGAAACTAAATTGTTTGTTTGGGTCTTTCTAAATCGGATGCAAATGATTTGGTTGGTTTATAAATAAAGGTTCAGATAACCTTAGTTACACGCGAGTCACAATTGTCTTTGGTCCTTTGCCGTAACTAGTTTTATAAGTAATTTAAGTTGACAATGAACCCATGTTATCATACTGATGGTCTTCTTATTAATCTTTGTGAAACTCACCCATGCGCGATCAAAATCATTTGCATGCACAAATAAAAAGTAGCATATACCTTTACAAGTTTTCCTTTGAATGGAGTCTAATAAGGTGATGGTTTGATTGACTAAAAAAATCTGTAGCTGTCTTTGTCGTATAATATAAATCAAATACTACATATTGAAGTGAAATTTAGGAGGGCGACTAAACACATGGTAAAATATATGTGATATAAGTGAGTTCGATCAAACAAAGGTGGACATGGAATTGAAAATCTTATTTGGGTGGGTATCAAAACTATACTCGAGATCATCTCTTATTTAAGTTAATTTTTTTTGATGATGTGGGCATCCTTGAGGTGTTTGCCACAACAGGACTAATTGCCAAGGTGGCGCCTGTTAATCCCACATAAATTCGCACCGTGACGAATCTAGGGTGGTATCACACATAAGATGTGAGGAGCAAACCCCCATCTTATGCCACTCCATTAACTCTCTGGTGGGTTTGTTGAAGTTATGGATAATTTAACTTTCTTGTAGGTAATTAGACTGACTTGAAGCGTGTTTGGTTAGGGAAATTCAGAGAACGTTCACTAAAAAGATATTTGTGATTTCTCCTAATATTATCCCGTCTAAGTTTAAAATCTTTTTTATACATGACATTTAGAATTTAAAATATTTAGAATGTCAAAATGTGCAAGAAACATGTAGAATTTCTGTTACAAAAGATTGCAAAGCTACGAAATTTCAAAGGAGGCGAAATTTGAATTTTCAAAGGAGGCGAATAAGGAAAATCCAAAGAACTTTTCATTGGTGGTGGGGTCCGGGGCAACTTGTAGAATTCAATGACAAATGTCCCAAAGGAAAATTCAAGTGATGCAAATGGGAATCTGAATCTGGAACCTGTGAGTGATTCAGGTATGACAAAGTCAGGTGATGACAACGGGGAATCTGAATCTGGAACCTGTGAGTGATTCAGGTATGACAAAGTCAGGTGATGACAACGGGAATCTTGGATTCATGTATTGGAGAATCCAAAAAAGCTGTGGAGAGATAGGGACCCAACTATGACTAGTTAATGTGCCACGTTTCTATGTTGGGATCATGTGCTAGTCTCTCCACTAAGCTAGGCCACGCAAAAGATATGCGTTGACAATTGTCACAGAAGGAGAATGTTCATATGCATCTTTCCTTCATCATAGAGTAAGGGACACCCCCTTTTTGCACATGAAGAGTGTATTTTGTACCTCTCCTTATGTACTTGGAAATTTATGCCATTTAAATATCGGAAGATTCGTTTGACGGCATTCCAATGAGCAATACCCGGGTTACTTTGAAATCGACTAACCAACCCAACCGCATAGTAACTATCGGGTCGTGTGCGCAACATAGCATACATTAAACTTCCTACAGCGCTGGCATAGGGTATGGAAGCCATTCTTTTTATTTCAGCATCGGTTTGAGCACATTGCATTGCACTTAATTTGCAACCCTTATCAATCGGGGTCTCAACGGGACTAGCATTGGCCATTCTAAACTTCTCTTGAATTTTCTCAATGTAAGTTGTTTGGGACAAGCCAAAAATGCGTTTTGAACGATTCCGCGTAATTTTAACCCCGAAAATGAACTCAGCCTCACCCAAATCTTTCATTTCAAAAACAATTGACAACCAAGCTTTGGTCGAAAGTAAAAAACCAATATCATTACAAGCCAAAAGAATATCATCAACGTAAAGGGATAGTAACACAAATTTATGTTTAGATCGCTTAATGTAAACACAATGATCTTCGTAACACATGGAGAAATCATTTGACATGATTGTATTATGGAACTTTTTGTACCATTGTCTCGAGGATTGTTTAAGGCCACAGATAGATTTATGGAGTTTATAAACTTTATCCTCATGGCCTTTTTCAACATATCCTATTGGTTGTTTCATGTATATTTCCTCCTCAAGATCACCGTTTAAAAAAGCGGTCTTAACATCTATCTAGTGTAGTTCTAAATCCAAGTGGGCCACAATGGATAAGATCATGCGGACAAAAGAAAATCTCACCACAGGGGAGAAAGTTTCTTCATAATCCACACCTTCTTTCTGTATGAACCCCTTAGCCACAAGCCTAGCTTTACATTTGTCAATGGAACCGTCGGCCTTTCGCTTAATTTTCAAAACCCATTTATTTGTAATGGCTTTCCTATCCTTGGGAAGATCCACAAGATCCCATACATGGTTCTTACGCATAGAGCTGATCTCATCATTCATCGCGAGCATCCATTCCTTCGAGTTTACCGATTCCATTGCTTCTTTATAAGAACGTGGTTCGTCCTCGTCAGTTACAATGTATGCATAAGAAGTTTCCTCAATTTCAAAATACTTCTTTCGAATTAATCCACGAGAAGAACGATGAAGGGCATCATGATCACTCTCACTTGCTCGTGACTCCATAGGATCTCTCCCACTAAGACCAGCAAGCGGTGTTGGCTCCTTTTGGTAGGAGAAGTCATCCATTTCAAATAGTTTAATGGACACATTTGTCTTCTTCTTTTCAGGATATTGAAACTCAAAGAAATCTACGTCACGAGATTCGTTTTCAATTAATCTGCCGTTGACATCCTCATGAACTAGAACGTATCCTTTTGACAATTCAGAGTATCTCACAAAGATACTTGGAATTGTCTTACGATCCAATTTATTAGGATTCGTGATAAGGACATACCCTAAAGAACCCCACGGGCGTAGGTCTCCCAAGGAAGGTTTTCTACCGGTCCACAACTCATACGGAGTCTTTGGAACAGACTTAGAAGGGACTCTATTTAATATATATGATGCAGTTAATAACGCATCTCCCCAAAAGGAGACAGGTAAATTTGCATGAGCCATCATTGATCTAACCATGTCTAACAGGGTCCTATTTTGTCTTTCCGCAACTCCGTTTTGTTGTGGGGTATAGGCCATAGTCAGTTCACGAGAAATTCCATTTTTCATGCAAAAACTTTTAAAAATCTCCGAGGTGTATTCTCCACCTCGATTGGTCCTAAGGGTCTTGATGTTTTTGTCAAACTTATTTTGAACTTCTTTTGTAAAAATTCTGAAAAAAATCAATTGCCTCATATTTGTGGGAAATCAAGAACACACGACCATAACGAGAGTAATCATCAATGAAAGTAATAAAATATCGAGTTCCTTGTCTATTAGCCACGTTCATGGGTCCACAAATGTCAGAGTGAATGATTTCAAGGGTGGCCTTGGATCTTTCTGCCATTGGAAAATGTTTTCTTGTTGCTTTGCCTGTTACACAAGATTCACATGTTGGCAACTGTACTTGTGTGAGAGATCTAAGCAATCCCTCCCTAGCCAATCGGATCATTCGATCTTTTCCTATGTGGCCCAATCGAGCATGCCACTTAATAGATTCGGAACTTGTGTCATGTGCCATAAATAAATCAGAAAATCTAATCATTGAATTATTGAAATCCAAAACATACAAGTCTCCTACAATAAAACCCCATGCATAAAAAGAACTATTTTTTCTAATGGAAACTCTATCCCTAGTAAAACGAAAATCAAAACCGTCCCTCGCGAGCCGGCAAACAGAGAGGAGATTCCGCCTCATGCCTGGTACAAAAAGCGTCTCATGGAGCACCATAGTTTTTCCTGTAGACGTTGGAAGAAAAAAATCACTAATTCCCAATATGTCTTCTGAAGAATTATTTTCCATGTAGAGCTTGTTGCAACCGACATCTATTGACTGGAACTCCCAAAAACCATTCCTGTCCTTTGTCACGTGCTTGGTTGCCCCTGAATCAATTATTCATCCATTAGAACTTTCATCCACATAAAGTTCTACGGAGCAAACCAAAGAGAGTGACAAAGTTAGGGTGTTTACCGTTTTTTGTTTGGGGCAAGTTTTAGCGATGTGGCCAAGTTCCCGACATTTATAGCATTTGGTTTTGGCTAAGTCTCTGGGCTTGTTACGCTTCCGATGCTTCTTTTGGTCTTGCTTGGGTGTATTCTGGTCCTGTTTCGGCTTCCTCCGGCTGTCTACCCCATTTTGAAAAGTCTCATTTTGAAACTTACGTTTATGTTTGATTCCCTTAGCCCTTTACCCTGATACAGGTTGTTGTTTTGCAAATAGTGCTTGTTCAGCGATCTCTACTTGAACTCTTTGGGCTTCGAGTTCGAGATGGCAACACAGATCCTTAAAAGTTTTGACCGCCTCTGTGTGGGTCAAAATTTGTTTTACTGTGCTCCAAGAATCAGGTAAAGATCGCAGGACTGCAATGATCTTTAGGTCCTCAGTTAGTACATTTCCTGCCCTTGCAAGATCCGCAATCATTTGACTCATTTTGCGGAGGTGGTCATTGAGGTTTACACCTGGGGCCATCCTATACGCATCGAATTCCATGGTCATTACGTGGGTCTTACCAGTGGTAATTTCACCATATTCTTCTTTCAAGGCATCCCACATCTCCTTAGCCGTATCGTAGGTTTTATAAGTGGGAACCAATTCAAAATGCATACTACTCAGCATAATGTTGCGAGCAGTCCGATTATCTTTATCCCATTTCTCAAAATCATTCAATGCGGGCATTGGTGCAGCATCATTTGCTAATTTGGGTCAGGTCTTAATCGATTACAAGGTAAACGTGACCTCTTGTTCATCGAACAAGTAAATCATGGTCCGGTACCACTTATCATAATTATTACCATTTAACTTATCTCCCTTGTTAAGGTCAGCAATGATATTTTTGGAAGCCATCACTGAAAAAGAAATAAGATAAAAAAAAAATATGATGATCAATGAATGCACAACATTGGAAACTCACACATACGTATCGATTGCCCTTTTTGCACTCAAATCATTCCGAGAATTAGGACATTGTAGTGAAAACCCTTCATGCCTAGGGCTAATTCAGGCCAAACAAAAACAATTATCGCAATTACATTGGTGATTTGATAGCATCATGAAATTTAATACTTTGATACAATTACAAATATGCATAAAAAGACAACTTTTGGATGATGTGAATCCTTTTAATAGGGAAAAATGTTGTAAATAGTTTATTATCCCCCGCATATATTATGGTCCACAAAGAAATGCTCAACTGGTTGAAGATTGTACCTAAGTTTCAAATTCGGTCTTATGAAATCAAATCAATCAAGTAAGCCCCCAGGAAAGTGGTGGGGTCACAATGGTCCCGCTTAAAAACCACTTTCCTCGAACATAGACTGTCTCCCTTTAGTGGGACAAGGCTTTTCTTGGAATCAACTCGATCAAAGAGCGCAATTAGTGCAACTCGGTGGTCTTCATCCTATTAAGTAAGAAATCCTAGGGACTGGCCATAAAATACTAGAACATGGCCCAAAAGATATGTGTGGATGCATGTAATGCTTATGCTATGTATAGTGAAGACATCAGATCATGAACACATAACATGATTCAAAAATTTAGTGCTCAAAACATAAGCAGTAATTGGGAGTAAGCATAGGCTATTCTTTGAAATGATAATAAGGTATGCCCAGAAGTAGGCCCAAAACGGAACTTACAAGTTTGGTTCAAAATCCGAATTTAAGTAAACCCCTATACATATTGGGCCATCTACAAGTCGAGGTTGGTCACGAAGGCATACCCAATAAACTAACATGATCCATGTCAGGCCCTATAACCAGGTTGGTTAACACAGTTTAAAACATACTTTTAGATTAAACACCAATTTCGTTATCTTCTCATGTCAGGGCGTGACAAAAGAATGGGCCATCAATAGAACAAATAATAATAATCAAAATCATTACATAATCAACAAGTGGGCCTTAATGTTCATGTTCAGCAACGTGTATGATACCTATCCATGCACAATCACTAAGAAATGAATACACCATATGGCCTGTCTCAGTCAATTCTCTATAAGGCATCCTTACCAATGAATGGGTCATGTTTCAAAACCCCATTTAATTATATCAATTGGTCTGATCCGGCAAATTAAGAGGGGCTTAAAACGAGCTCATCGTATGGTCCCATCAAATATACCAATCATTCATTAATCAGAACATAAAAGGTCTGTGACCAGGCCCAAATAAATTTTAGAAAAATAATAAATGGACCTGATCCTTACCACAAGAACGAACTATCTCTTTGACTAATAAAAAATGTAAAATTACTTGTGACTAATAAAAAAGTAAAATACTTGTGAGGATCAGATCTGCTATAAATTATTTTGAGGACTGATCTGGGCACTAAAAGACCATTTTCGTATGTTTGAACTAAAGACGAAAATTAGTTGTTTCAGGCCTGAATGTGTACATGGGCTACATGTGTGTCAAGATTAAAAAGAAGTACTGATCCTTATAAGTTCAGATTATCCTTGTTCCAATCCTGTGTACATGGGACTTGCAGTTGATGACAACTTGCAACATATAACCACACGACCTACCAATCCAACAATTTAGACCATGCACAAACCCATCCAATCTTCCACACAATTTAAAATAATTGCCAAGGTTTCGGGTTACCTGTTTCGCAACCAAAATTATTCCAATTCTTGCGTGAGCGCGCCAATAAAGGTTCTGATACCAATGAAGGAAATAGGTGTAGCGGAAGCACGGATCTATAAGAGTTGGCTGCTACAAACGCGATAAGGACAGCGTCGGCTTGACTCAGGCAATGGTGTGGAGATTTGTGACTGTCTACGAGAGATCAGTCACATATGAGTCACTCTTCAAGATCCAAGGGCAAGGATGGACACCCTGGATGCAGAAGATGATGGAGAATTGGAGATTTAGTGGAAGGAAGATGAATTCTTCAAAATTATTCCAAGCTATATCTCTCATGTCTATATATAGCCCTTAGGCTAATGGGTGATAATATCTCTATTCAAATTCAAATTGGGAGATTATTATGATCAGTCTCTCTCTCAATTTGAATTTGAATGTAGATCTGATAAAGAGATAGAGAGTTGGATAAAACTCAAGCTATCCTTATCCATATCACCATGAGATTCCTTGTGAGGGGTGTATCTTTGTGAGTGGGGTTCACCCACATATAAACACAAGTGGGTCCCATAATAAATGCCAACAATTTCTAAAAAGGGAAATGTCCCTCACCATAAAAGATGCATATGAATGTTCCCTGTCACAGAAATACTTACTGTAAAGTTGTTGGGGATGTTCTCAAAATTTGGAGGGGTCCAAGTGGTAAGGTATCGGTTCTTACCCGGTTTTGGAGTTGTATGTCACCTGATCATCACGTTTGTGTGGGCTAAATATTGAAAAGATATATTGGATTTTACTAAGCTAAAAAACAACACAACATACAATGCTGTGTAAATGTTTTATATATATATAAATCTTATTTTTTGAATTTTTTATTTTATTTTATTATCATCTTTATGGTATTTATATTTTTAAGATATTCTAAAAATATAAGAAATTTTAAGTAGATGGTCACCTCAAAAAAGATGTTTGTGTCTTTGGTGCGCCTAATTCTGCTAGTGCTAAGATATGGTTCACTGGTTCAGAGTATATTAGAGGATGGACCCGGATTTGTTTGGGAACTTCAATAGTAGAGTGGAGTGAAGTAAAGCCTCAAATAGTGAAAAAATAAAATATAAGTGGGTTATGATGAAATTTTATCTTTTGTTGTTTGGCAGGAAATCTTTTTGACTTTTTTGTTTAAGAAGTGAGTTTGGAGGTTGTTT
Source organism: Litsea cubeba (assembly GCA_012931725.1). Classification (NCBI taxonomy): domain Eukaryota; kingdom Viridiplantae; phylum Streptophyta; class Magnoliopsida; order Laurales; family Lauraceae; genus Litsea; species Litsea cubeba. The sequence goes on along the minus strand of CM022945.1, from coordinate 153,881,169 downwards.
TTTTTGTTTACTTTTATTTTTTAAAAAGGAGGAAATCTTAAAAATATGTACTTTGATGTGATACTTTGTCTGAAAATTGAAGATTTTACTTCACTCGAGTCTTAAATGCATTGGCTGCTTTAGTTTAGTCTAGCCCAAAGGAGTACATCTAAGATCACTTGACAGTCAAGGGCATTCAAAGGGTATTTAAAAGAAATCAAATGCTTAAGCGCAGCTGCCATCCAAGAAGCACGCATCGAACATAAAGAAAAAAATGACACCAAGAAAAAGAATAACTTCACAGCATGAAATCAAGAAAAGTAAATAACATAGAAAAGTAATTGTAATATTTGGTAAAAAATGCAAAGACATCAAGAAAAATAAATATATTGACTCATTCTAGAAGCACGCATTGAACATTTGAACTCAAGTAAAAAATTTAAAAAAAAGGCAAATGGGTTGAAGAAGTACCTTGAAGTTCAAATGAGTTGAATCCTTGAAACAAAATGCTCGGGCAAACAATCACCATGCAACAAGAAAGGAGGTTGGAAGAGAGAAAGAAGATCTAGAGAGAGTTGTTGTGCAATGCAAAGAGCCTTCCAACGGCACCTCTTGCCTCTTGGATTATTTCTTTTCGAAGATCAGAAGATAATTTTGCCCCAAGGTGCCTTTGTAATTCTATTCATTTGTTGTAGAAAAACATGAGGAGAGGGAAAAAAAAAAAATCTGACTTAATCATGACAAAGATCTATACTTCATATTTACATCTAGGGTTGTAAATGGGTATCCGATTTTTCGATTACCTAAAAGTTTCGACACTCAAAAAACAAGGTCCGGAACCTATTTTAGGTTCCGATTCATGGTCCAGGTTCGGAACCTAATTAAGGTTCTGATTGATAAACGGTCCAATTTCGGGTCCATATAGGTTTCGACCCATGGACCTGGGACCCGGCATATGAGTCTTCGATAATGCAATTTGTACTTTAAAACTAACTCTTTTTTGGCATTCTTATGTATAATACTAGATGTTGTAGACTTAATGCATTGTTATAAGTTGGATGATATGCTTATTTTAATAAAAAAATAAAAAATAAAGAGAAAATAGAATTGATTTTGGAACTAGGTTCGAGTCATCTAGGTGGACTCAGTTCCGGAACCGGATCTGGATTTTCTTATCGAAACCGGGTCTAGAACCAACAAAATAGGTTCCAATTCAAAACTGAAACCATTATTTAAAAACGGGTCTGGGTCCGCTATGGTTCCGATCCAGAACCATCCCGTTTGCAACCCTACTTACATCGCATCACTTGGCACCTACCTTGTAAGTACAGGTGGCAATCGGGTCGGGTTGTGCTAAACGGGTTATACAAGTCTAACCCGCATCCGATCTATTTATTAAACGGGTCGGAAACCCCTAACCCGCAACCGCTATGGGTCAACCCGACCCGACCGCTTAAACCTGCATAACCATTGCGGGTTATGCGGGTCGACCACATCCATCTAGTAAATAAATCGACTCAACCATGGTTCCCTGCTTGACCAAAACTGACTTTTAAGCTCAAATTTTGTCTAATCTCATTTCAACAATCATTTGATGCGCACCTTGCTTTCCATTAATAAAAAACATGGGATTGAATTAGTTAAAGTCCATTTATTCTTTTTTAGGTATGCATTAAAACAATCAAATTCAATTTTGGCTTAAATAAGCGGGTTGTGCGGGTCAAACGGGTCAACCCTAACCCGACCTGCTTAATATATGGCAGGTCATGAATACTTGACTCGTGACCGACCCGCCTATCAAACGGGTCGGGTTAAGTGGGTTAATACTGTTAGTTTTATGGTCTCAATACCAGCATATGATGTAATAAATTGATTCATTTCTTTATTAATCAATATATTCATGCTTTCCATTTCATGAGATGAATGGTGTTTAATTATATACTTGCACATAACCAGTACGAATGACATAATGGTTCATGAGATGAACCGGAGTCCATAAGTATACTAGATATAATACATGTGTATGGATGAGATCCACATACGGGAGACATGTATAATAAATCTTATACTTGAATATCTTCACAACCAGTGATGAGACTGGACATCTCATACTGACAAGGTTGCAGCATTTTGATCACTATGCGATAGTGTGATTTGTCTCGATCATCAGAATGAAAGATTCTGGATCATAGTGCTGGTACATTGGATGTATTGAAGGACCATGAGAAGCACCTTATAAACACTGTCTTTATATTAAGGTCTGCTCTCATAATTCCCTATCAGTAAGCTCTCAATCCTGAGACATTAATGAACTCAAGTTTCTATCTATTCATTTGCTTTGAGTCACCAATGAGTGAGGCCAACTATAGGTCAACACCTCGGTGATTTGGGTATATGGTAGTAGATCTGTGGGAACATTTAATGGTCAAGATGGAATCTATCTCTAATGTCCCCTCGTGCTAATTAATGGATTTATCATTGGTAAGTGTACACCCATTCCGATTAAGAGTTAATTGGAAAGGTACCATTGATCATTATAATTAATTGGGACTCAAGGATAATAAGATATGGATCTAATTTGGAAGACAGGTCCAATTGATCCATGGATATTGATGGAGGGGCCTACTTGTGGTAATAGGGAAGTTTAGGGTCTTCTATGTAATTTATTCCTTAGACTGGAGTGCAATTGCATTTATATAGTGGAGTTATTTGCAATTAACTGTGGGCCCGGATTGCACATGAGATGTGGGGTCGCGTATCCCAGTTGGAGCCAGCTTTCTAAGGAATCCCTAGCGGTCCCCACGCTAGCCCAAGTTACTAATTCTACTTAAACTCTAAAAGGAAGGAATTAGAAAGATACTATTTCTATTTGAAGTGAGACTTCTAATAGTGGTAATAGTAAAAGAAGATAGTTACTAATTATAATGGAAGTATAACTTCTAATTAATAATTAGTAGGAGAGGGTGTTATGGCTTATAAAAGGGAAGGCTTATGGGCTGGACGTCCATACTCATCTCCCTCATTGGAATTCACGCCCATCTCTCCTTGTGCAAGTGTTGCACAACAACTTCTTCTAGTTCTAGTTCTCCTTCTAGTTGCTTAGAGTTTTCTAGTAGTTTTCTCTAGGAGATCCCACCCATCTCCTTGAGAAGAGAATTTGATAACGGGATATAGCGTGGAAGATCACAAGGTGTTGGAGATCTTACTTTGATTAAGTGAAAGCGTTTCATCTTCAAAGAAAGTAACAACTTCTCCATTAGAGCCCAACCGAGCTCCAAAGGTATAATCTACTTCCTTGTATGTTGTAGATTTATTTGTTGCATGTGTGTTACTGATTTTCTATCTTCTAGATAGATTGAATTACTGATCATGATAGATGAGATAGAGGGTTTGCATCTTGGACACATTGGTAGCCTTCTGGATAGTTGATCCCTGTATCAAGTGGATCAAAAGTTTTTGAAACCTATCCTAGAGGCCCACCCTATTTCTAACAAATACGCGGGTCGGGTCATATTTTGCCACCTCTACTTGTAAGGTCCCAACCCTTACAATTGTGTGATTATTGTTAGTTAATTTTATTTTAGTTATCTAAGTAAGATTAGAGGCTAAGTGAGTCCAGTTTATTGTTAGGATGTGTGTGCAAAGTTTTGTTGAGTTTCAAGTTCGTTTGGGTACAGTATGGGTTAGTTTGCAATTTTAGAAAAAATTGAGGGTTTTTTCTGTAATTTTTGAATTATGAGATTTTTGGTCCGTTGGGTAGATTACCTAATTTTCCAAACTTTTCCCTTCTACCGCATCATTGATTTGACGCATTGAAACCCTTCAAAATATAGAACAAAGAATCCCGACGACTAAATTGAAAATAGCCCAAACTTGTTCCTAACCCTTTTAGAACGTGACCTTTCGCTTTGAACTCACCTTTCTTGCATTTCTTTCTTCCCTCTTCTTTCTCTTTCTTTTCATTCCTCATTGCTTTAAATGAATATCCAAGGTTCTTATCTCACCATTCATCACCATCACCATCTTCATCAAGGTTCCACGAGCTCCCTTGTACCCTTTTCAAGCTTTCTCTCGATCTCCTTCCACCCTACATCAGAGCTTTCTTTTGTAGGAGTTAGGGTTTGTGATTTATTAAGTTAGAAATGTGATTTACTAGCTCCTTACCTTCTTTTCTTTTGTTTTAGAGCTAGGACTTTGAGTTTGAGTGGGGTTTTCTAAGGGATTTAGCTTTGAGTGGGTTTTAACCTTGGGTTTTCTCTCTTTGAGTTCTTTTAAGACCAAGGCAAGTGTATATACATGATTTCGTTGAATATGTATGCTTCTATTGATGATTCAAGTATTGCATTTCTCCAAACTCAGGTTACACATAACTTAATACCATAGCCGTTACTCTATCTCCTTAAAATCTCCATCCTACTGTTAAGTTCTTGAACTAACTTTGGCATCGGAGAGCCTTGCGCTGACTACAGCCAGGGTCCTCTGACCTACTCCTTTTTTCCTCGCCTTTTCAGGTTCAAGGCATCTCATCTTCATCAGGGAGAGCTAAACCTCATCCTAAACCTTTATCCCAAGTCCGTAATTTTTAGGCACTTACAATTGGCGCTGTCTGTGGGAAAGAAACAATCCAAACATATTTCTTTACACCATGCCTCCCAGAACCAAGAAAGGCGGAAAACCGTCAAAGGCGATACAGCCACTGTCGCTGCTTCCTCCAGGACCGTCACCAGCCATTCCTCATTAAAGGAGGTTCGGGACAAAGTATGGTGCAACAGACTTTGAAGAACACCTCTTTGTCCTGATCCAAAGATGCCAGGCTCAGTCGCATTCACCTTTAGAAGAAGAGGCAGTGCCTTCCCACCAGAATGACTTCCAACGGGAGCCTTCACGAGGAAAGGGTCCTTTACTACAAGAGAGGTCTAGGCGAGATACATCTCCGGTGGTAGACGGACCACACCAGTCTCATCGCCAGGCTAATGATGACTACGATGATGGCAATCCTTTCGTTCCGGATATCAGGGCCCAAAACCTTGTTATCAAGGAGAAGGATAAGCTGATCCGACAGCTCCAGCAGCAGCTCCACAAGAAGACGAAACCTGCGAGCCCACCTCCCAGAAGCAAGCAAGCTCCTCAAGCCAAGCCAGATCTAAGGCATGTTCTGAATAATAAGAGATGCGAACGAGCTGACAATGAAAGCTCAAGTAACAGTTAATCAAAGAGAGGGTCGGAGACCATACCAAAATACAGAGATGATCTGAGAGAATGGCTTAACCAGCATGCCAAGCAAACGGTCCTGCGCAACATGGAGGTAGCCGGTCTCACCTGAGACCAGCTAGACGCCTGTGACTCCGACGATCTTGAAGCAGCTCCTTTCTCTCGGGAGATAAGCCACTTTCCCCTCCCCGAAAAGTTCAGCGTCCCAAGATTCGTCCTTTACGACGGAGCCTCGGACCCAGCAAATGCTGATATAATGGCTCTCAGAATGAGGCAGAACGAGAGCATCAGTCAGTTCGCCTAAAGATTCTGGACGATCTACAGCCAGGTTGAAAACGCCACTGAGGAGGTGGCAGTTGCATCTTTTCAACAAGCTCTTCTGCCAGGCAACGAACTTCGGAAGGACTTGATCCAGAATCTTGTGGCTTCGATGAAAGCTCTCATGGCCAGGGTGAATTATCATTATTCTACATTTGATGCATGTCATGTTTATTATGCTTTGCTTATCTATTGCTCAACATGTCGTTGACTGTTCCTTGGTGTGCAGACACCTCAGGTGAGTACTACTATGAGGAGCAGGCCGGTGAGGAAATCCCAGAGGATCTCCAACCAGCAGAGGAGGCACGAGAGTGGCGTGCCGATGATGTAGAGTAGCGTCATCATACCTGGCACGAGAGAGATACATTGGGATTCATTAGATATATTCTTTGATCCATTATTTCTCTCGTTGGACTTTTCTTACATTGATTTGTTTTTATTTTATTGGCCTTATTTATTGAGTTGGCCAATGTAATAAATTAATTAACTCCTTAGTTTTGTTTATTCATTCTAGCAACTTTAATATTTATGAGAAGTTATTATTCATCGTTTTGATATTCCATATGCCTAGATTTATATGAATTCCGCAATTTATTAATGTCTTGAGGCTTGAAATATAATATCCTCACAGCAGACTTACGATCTTTGGGACTAAAGGATAAAAATTTTAATTAGTCCTAAATTTCACTCTCCGGATCCTGTTTATTCTTTAATCGGGTTCGGGGGACGTGACAACCATGATCAAATCACGAGCTTACCAACCACAGTCAACTTCCCTCCTCTATAAATAGGAGAGGCTTCTCCAAACTCAGGTAACACACAACTTAATACCATAGCCGTTACTCTGTCTCCTTAAAATCTTCATCCTACTGTTAAGTTCTTGAACTAACTTAGGCATCGGAGAGCCTTGCGCTGACTATAGCCAGGGTCCTCTAACCTACTCCTTTTCTCCTCGCCTTTTCAGGTTCAAGGCATCTCATCTTCAGTAGGAAGAGCTAAACCTCATCCTAAACCTTTATCCCAAGTCCGTAACTTTTAGGCACTTACAATTGGCGCCGTCTGTGGAAAAGAAACAATCCAAACATATTTCCTTACACCATGCCTCCCATAACCAAGAAGGCGGAAAACCGTCAAAGGCGATATCGCCACTGTCGCTGCTTCCTCCAGGACCGTCACCAGCCATTCCTCATCAAAGGAGGTTCGGGACAAAGTATGGCGCAGTAGACTTTGAAGAACACCTCGTTGTCCCGATCCAAAGATGCCAGGCCAAGTCGGATTCGTCATTAGAAGAAGAGGCAGTGCCTTCCCACCAGAACGACTTCCAACGGGAGCCTTCACAAGGAAAGGGTCCATTGCTACAAGAAAGGTCTAGGCGAGATACATCTCTGGTGGTAGACGGACCACACCAGTCTCATCGCCAGGCTAATGATGACTACGATGATGGCAATCCTTTCCTTCCGGATATCAGGGCCCAAAACCTTATTATCTAGGAGAAGGATAAGCTGATCCGACAGCTCCAGCAGCAGCTCCAGAAGAAGGCGAAACCTGCGAGCCCACCTCCCAGAAGCAAGCAAGCTCCTTAAGCCAAGCCAGATCTAAGGCATGTTCTGAATAATAAGAGACGCGAACGAGCTGACAATGAAAGCTCAAGTAACAGCTATTTAAAGAGAGGGTCGGAGCCCATACCAGAATACAGAGATGATCTGAGAGAATGGCTTGACCAGCATGTCAAGCAAACGGTCATGCGCAACATGGAGGTAGACGGTCTCACCTGAGACCAGCTAGACGCCTGTGACTCCGAGGATCTTGAAGCAGCTCCTTTCTCTCTGGAGATAAGCGACTTTCCCCTCCCCGAAAAGTTCAGTGTCCCATGATTCGTCCTTTACGACGGAGCCTCGGGCCCAGCAAATGCTGATATAATGGCTCTCAGAATGTGGCAGAACGAGAGTGTCACTCAGTTCACCAAAAGTTCCTGGACGATCTACAGCCAGGTTGAAAACGCTACTGAGGAGGTGGCAGTTGCATCTTTCCAGCAAGCTCTTATGCCAGGCAACGAACTTCGGAAGGACTTGATCCGAAATCCTGTGGCCTCGATGAAAGCTCGCATGGCCAGGGTGAATTGTCATTATTCTACATTTGATGCATGTCATGTTTATTATGCTTTGCTTATCTATTGCTCAACGTGTCGTTGACTCTGTTCCTTGTTGTGCAGACACCTCAGGTGAGTACTACTATGAGGACCAGGCCTGTAAGGAGATCCCAGAGGATCCCCAACAAGCAGAGGAGGCACAAGAGTGGCGTACCGATGACGTAGAGTAGCGTCATCATACCTGGCACGAGAGAGATACATTGGGATTCATTAGATATATTCTTTTATCCATTATTTCTCTCGTTGGACCTTTCTTACATTGATTTGGTTTTATTTTATTGGCCTTGTTTATTGAGTTGGCCAATGTAATAAATTACTTAACTCCTTAGTTTTGTTTATTCATTCTAGCAACTTTAATATTTTTTAGAAGTTATTATTCATCGATTTGATATTCCATATGCCTAGATTTGTATGAAATCCACAATTTATTAATGTCTTGAGGCTTGAAATGTAAAATCCTCACAGCAGACTTACGATCTTTGGGACTAAAGGATAAAATTTTTAATTAGTCCTAAATTTCACTCTCCGGATCCGGTTTATTCTTTAATCGGGTTCGGGGGTCGTGACAACCATGATCAAATCATGAGCTTACCAACCACAGTCAACTTCCCTCGTCTATAAATAGGAGAGGCTTCTCCAAACTCAGGTAACACATAACTTAATACCATAGCCGTTACTCTATCTCCTTAAAATCTCTATCATACTATTAATTTCTTGAACTAACTTTGGCATCGAAGAGCCTTGCGCTGACTACAGCCAGGGTCCTCTGACCTACTCCTTTTTTCCTCGCCTTTTCAGGTTCAAGGCATCTCATCTTCATCAGGGAGAGCTAAACCTCATCCTAAACCTTTATCCCAAGTCCGTAATTTTTAGGCACTTACAATTGGCGCTGTCTATGGGAAAGAAACAATCCAAACATATTTCTTTACACCATGCCTCCCAGAACCAAGAAAGGCAAAAAACCGTCAAAGGCGATACAGCCACTGTCGCTGCTTCCTCCAGGACCGTCACCAGCCATTCCTCATCAAAGGAGGTTCGGGACAAAGTATGGTGCAGCAGACTTTGAAGAACACCTCTTTGTCCCGATCCAAAGATGCCAGGCTCAGTCGCATTCACCTTTAGAAGAAGAGGCAGTGCCTTCCCACCAGAATGACTTCCAACGGGAGCCTTCACGAGGAAAGGGTCCTTTACTACAAGAGAGGTCTAGGTGAGATACATCTCTGGTGGTAGACGGACCACACCGGTCTCATCGCCAGGCTAATGATGACTACGATGATGGCAATCCTTTCCTTCCGGATATCAGGGCCCAAAGAATTCTTATCTAGGAGAAGGATAAGCTGATCCGACAGCTCCAGCAGCAGCTCCAGAAGAAGACGAAACCTGCGAGCCCACCTCCCAGAAGCAAGCAAGCTCCTCAAGCCAAGCCGGATCTAAGGCATGTTCTGAATAATAAGAGATGCGAACGAGCTGACAATGAAAGCTCAAGTAACAGCTATTCAAAGAGAGGGTTGGAGACCACACCAGAATAAAGAGATGATCTGAGAGAATGGCTTGACCAGCATGTCAAGCAAACGGTCTTGCGCAACATGGAGGTAGCCGGTCTCACACGGGACTAGCTAGACGCCTGTGACTCCGAGGATCTCTAAGAAGCTCCTTTCTCTCGGGAGATAAGCGACTTTCCCCTCCCCGAAAAGTTCAGCGTCCCAAGATTCGTCCTTTACGACAGAGCCTCGGACCCGGCAAATGATGATATAATGGCTCTCAGAATGAGGCAGAACGAAAGCGTCACTCAGTTCGCCAAAAGATTTTGGACGATCTACAGCCAGGTTGAAAACGCCACTGAGGAGGTGGCGGTTGCATCTTTCCAACAAGCTCTCTGCCAGGCAACGAACTTCGGAAGGACTTGATCCGGAATCCCGTGGCCTCGATGAAAGCTCTCATGGCCAGGGTGAACCGGTTCATCGAGCAAGAAGAAGATAAGATCCGAGCTCGTGAGATCTTTAGCTTCTCACGTGAAGACAGAGCCTCCAGGAAGGAGAAGAAGTTGTTTCGGAGGGAGGAGACAGACCGAAATCGGAACTCCATGAGTTCGGCAATGGCCTCGTTTCCCAACTCGGGAGGCGGCATGATGGACCGCGCTCCTGCTCGGTTCTACCAAGGTCGACGGACGTGGGAGTCCGTTGGGTCCGACCCTTTCATAACAGGGGGGCAAAGGCGCGCATCAACATTTTTGTTGTGTCGGTGTGCTAGATTTTCTATTTTACTCGGAATTGCAAGTGGTTGTCCGGAGATCAACCTTCGCAAGTAAAAAAGAAATCAACTTCTTTCAAGTTTTCCATTGCACATATATTTAAGAAAAGAGACATTTTTTCTTGGTTTGCTGTGAAAGGCGATTTTTTTGGCATTTATAGCCGATTTTGGCGTTTATAGCCGATTTCTGGCGATTATAGCCGATTTTGGCGTTTATAGCCGATTTACAATCCTTATCAATAATGAAAGACAAGAGTTGTGATTTTTGTCTCTTTTGAAAAAATACAAACTACAATGAAAAGCAAGAAAAGGAGGATCTAACTTCTCAGGAGATTGTGGGGGACCCGTTTAGATTGACGGTCGCAAGCCATATGTGGGCTTCGCCATCATCCATGCAGATGAGAACAGAGGATGCTATTGATTCGGTTGGCTTGGCTATAACCTCAGGGTTTTAGAGGACAAAGACCAAAAGGAGGTCCTATGTCCAATAAAAAACCGAGTAGACGGGACTGAAAAGCCACATCTAAGCCATTGGAGGCAGAAGGAGAAGACAAGGACCTTGGGGGGGGGGGGTACCCCCAAGGGACTTTTGTCACCTTGTAGCGGTTGTCCGTGTAGGATTTCCGCAGAGTTTTCTCTCTTTTCCTTCTCTGAATTTCTGTGCTTTGTCTGTGTCTCTGTCTGTGATTTTTCTCCGATCTCTTTCTTCTTGGAGAGCTCTCCTATTTATAGGCTTTTTGGTAGCCATTTAGGAGGGTTTATGGGCTTTTATTGTCATTAAGCCGCATAATGGGAGGAGTTACAGGATTTAAATCTTTATTTTGTAACTCCTTTTTCTTGGCTTCTGATTGGCCGGAGGAGATTGAGGGCATTTAATCGCCTTTAATCGCCATGATGGGAGGAGTTTCATGGGTTAAATGCCATGAATCTCTTGACTTGTAACTCTCGGATGCTTGCTTCTTATTGGTCCATCTAAAGAAATCGATTAATGACTGTAATAAAGCTAGTCAATTAATCGCATTAAGTGGTCGCCGAGCAGTTGAAGAGTCGCGGGCCGTGCCGCGTCTTTTGGGATTCTTCTGGTAATAATCATCGATGGATCTTCATGTAGATCGACATCGGATGACCATGTGACTTCAGGTGTTGGTTGCCAACAGCGGGTCAGTGCCATCTGTCCTGTCGATTTCTCGATCGGTCGGGTAGAAAGCACACTTTTTTTGGTTGACCGGGTGGCGATCAATGTTGTTTTCGATACTTTTGATGATTGACCCGTGTTTTTGACGGATGTCAGAGGATTTGGTGTCTCAAAAGTATGAGTTTTGGAAACTACCAGAGGCTGGATGCTTCGAATCGTGAAAAAACGGTGAAAACCGGGGTTTCCGGGGCCTTCCCGGCGATCCCGGGTTCCAGGGTCGCAGGGGCCTGCGACCCTGGGGTTTTTTTCCCCTTTTTTTCTCGTTTTGTGTCCGTTTTTGCTGTTTTTTTATTCTTTTTTCTTCTGTATTTTTCCTTGACATTTTTGACCATTTATTGGGCTGATTTCTCTGCAGGAAACCTGATGAGAATCCTTGCATTTTATTTTGCAAAGTTTCCAATTTCTTGAGAAAGCCGAAGACTTTGTCGCGCAGAGCTGCCGATTTTCCGTCAGAAGCTGAAACTGGGTCAAACGATGTCGGAATGACCTGAAATTTGGTGTGAAGCCTCCTGAGCAATAAATAAGACCAACCATAGGCTTTTGTTTGAGTTTTGAAGCCGTTTGGGGTTCTATCACCAATAGACTCACTTTTGTCGCGATGAAGATGTCGCGGTTTGATGTGCGGTCAATCGATGTCCGATTAACTTGAAATTTGGCAGAGAACCCATTGGAGTCATTTTAAGATGATCCATAGGCTCTGTCTTGGAAACCATGGTCCCGAAGAGCTTTGCCTGCGAGAGGCCTGACTTGGCTTCCGAGCGTCAAACTATGGTCAAATGTTGTCGAAATGACCTGAAATTTGACGTGCAGCCCCTTGTAAGAATTTTGAAGCCGTCCATGTGCTTTATCTGATGAGTGATGGCCTCGGCAGTTCTTACTGCCGGGAGACTTGATTTAGCTGTTCGAGGGTTGATGTAGGGTCAAACGTTGTTGGTTTGACTCGGAACTTGACGTGGAGCCTTTCGGATGTATTTTGAGACCATCCATCGGCTCTGATCGAAGATTTGGTGTCTCCGATGCTTTTGCTGCCGAGAGCTCCTTTTCGGCTGTCGGAGAAGCGAAGTTAGGCCAAATGATTTTGAAATGGCCCGAAACTTCTTGTGTACTCCTCTTTTGGCTGTCTTGAAGGATCTTGCAGTTTTTGTTTGATTCTGACAAGATTTGATTTTTTGGAAGTAGCATTGCCTATTTATGGCAGGTTGCGACTTCATGTAGCTCTTTAGATCTTGAAGAGGCAAAGTGACATTTTTGGTGTCAACAAATGCCCCCTCGAGGTACAGCGACGAGTTGCTTAACTTTTGTAGTCGATGTGCCTCGAAGAGATTTTTGAAGGAGAGCCTGTGACTTAACCAAGAGTCTTTGAGCAGTCTTTCTTTTTGGTATTTGTAGCCTTTTGAGCTTCCAGGGGAATTTTATGGTAGTGAAAGGGATCACGTACCATCTCGAGGCAAAGTTTTGAAGATGACATCAGGGATGTGGATTTGGGTTTTGACCTTGTGACCTAACAGGCTGTATGTGGCAGGTTAGGGGGTCGGATTTGGTTTTGATCGTGTGACCCAACAAGCTGTATGTGGAATATTGGGGGACCAATTTTGGTTTTGATCTTGTGACCTAACAGGCTATATGTGGCAAGTTAGGGGATCCGGTTTTGGTTTTTGGTTTTGGTCTTGTGACCTAACAAGCTGTATGTGGCAAGTTAGGGCACCAGGATTTGGTTTGATTTTTGTGGAATGTCAATTTCAAGATTTTGGCTCAATTTGGTATATGAGGCTGGATGGTTTGATTTTTGGAAGCTCATGGGGCTTGGAATTCTCTTTGTATGGTTGAATCAACTCAAAAGAGGCATGGAACCATTTTTGTATGCTCTTGGTAAGAGGGATTTCTCTTTGACTAAAAGCCCAAATTTTTTTTTTTTTTTTGTGCCTAGGTGGTCAGACCTGGCTCATGTGGGCTAACCCATGGGACCTTAAGCTTTTGAAATGGCTTAGATCTCATATGGTGTCATTTTTGTAAAGAATATCCAAAAATATCTCATTTGGATAGAGAATATCTAACAATATCTTTACCTGGAAAGAATCTCTCATGTTCCCTTTATTTTGGGATAGGATATCTCAAGATATCTTTCTTTTGGGAAAGAATCCTTCATTGATCCTATCTTTTAGGAGAAAATCTCTCATTGATTTCTTTTTGGGAGAGAATCCCTCAAGATATCTTTCTTTTGGGAAAGAATCTTTCTAATCTCTTTCTTTTGGTAAGGTTACTAATTAGTAACACTTACCTCTTTCTTCTTTCCTTCTTTGGTTTGCTCTCTTCTATAAAAGCAAGGAGGAGGTTGGATCTCTTACTCTTATTACTTTCTTTTGCAATAATCTCAAGAGGGCTTCAAGACCAAGAGTTCTTCTTCTTCAAGATCTTCAAGACTTTTCTTCTTCTTCTCCATCAATGGCTTCAAGTAAGTTCCCTTTTTCAAGAAAACTCCATTGTAGGAAAAAATAAAAAAGTTCTTTCTCTCTTTTTTTTTTCTTTTTTTTTCTCCACGTGTTTTCCCCTTTTTTTTTTACACTTTTTTTCCATTTTGCTTTCTTTTTTTTTTGCATTTTTTTTTTGTTTCTTTTGTGGGCCGTACGGACAGATCCGTACGGCCACGTGGCCTGTGGGCCATCCCCCTTTTTGTTTTTTTCTTTTCTCTGTTTTTTTTTTGTTTTCTTTCCCCCCTTTTTTTTTTGAGAAAGTTTCCTTTTTTTTGTTTTTCTTTCTCCCTCTTCTTTTTTTTTGAGAAAGTTTTTTTTTTCTTTTGCTCATCATGATAGTGCCCCTTTTTTGGCAAACCTAGATGTTCATGCATGCATTCAATTGTAAATTAAATTTGTAGCATGATGTGATAGCATACCTGAAAGTTTTCGCAAATTTGGGAATTTGGAGCTCGCAGCGATGTTGAGCCCTTCCTGATTTTGCGGAGACTTTGAGGTTTCGAAAGTTTGGAGTTTTGGAGCTCGCAGCGATGTTGAGCCCATCTTCAAGCTTTCTATTTCTTTCGGGATAGTTCCTTTTCTTCGGAATTGCCCCGTCATCATGTCAAAATTTTCGCCAGATTTTTTTTAGCGAGATTCTGTCATTTTGATGTTTGATCCTTTTCTTTTCCATCCTTTGCAGGTGGTTCCTCCAGAACGAACAAGGGTAAAGAGCCTGCTACAAGCGCTCCTCGTCGATCTGCTAGATCTTCTAATCCGGCCGTTCAACAGGCCTTTGAGAAGGTCCAGTATGTTGAGAGAAATCTGGAAGAGTGCGACTCCCTCAACAGAGATGAGATGAGGCAGCGACTGATCACTCTCAAGGGAGAGGAATTCTATAAGATCATGGTAAGCAGTCGTCCATGGGTGATGGAAGATCAGAGTGTTTTACCCAAGCCTATCTTCTTCTTTGGTGATGCCGTCCCTGATGACATGACATACCAGAGGAGATGTTTTCAGTTCTCTTTCACAGCAAATGGTGAGAAGAAGACTGTTGCTACCCGATCGACGTTTGATCGCACCATCTCGATCATGAGCCTTGCCCCCACGTGCTCTAAGAGGGAAGATCCTCCAAGCTGGGTGAGAAGGACAAATGTAATCAAGACCGGGGTTTTTGTTGGCGGTTCTCCTGGATATATGGAGAGGTCGCCTATTGACATGGACCTGTTGATGCCATCCAGCGGCTACCAGGGTTCTGATTATCCGTCGGTCGATTTGAGACCGGTGGGCCTTGGTATTTTTAGTGGTGACGGCAGCAATTGGATCAAGCCTTTTCGACTCTGTGGCCGTTTCAATGCTGACTCCGAGTTGAAGTCGTGGACTGATCGCGTCCTGTTGATTGGTGGCGCCCTTTTGAAGGAAGCCGGGATTTTTGATGCGGTCCGTGCCTTTAGGGAGACCGTGATCTTTTCCGACGAGGCCTTCATGGCTATGCTGGAATCATTCCTCCCACAAACCAATACCTTCTTTGTGACGAATGGCGAGATTGGTTTTTCTTTGAAGGAGCTGAGCGCCATTACTGGATTGCCCATCCTCGGCAAACTCTATGATGAGTTTATGCCGATTGACAGCGTCCTTGAGGGGCAGTCTGAGGAGTTCAGGCTTCTGTACTTTCAGCTCGTCGCCTTCTATGATTTTTTGAAGGAGAAAGAAGGTTTGAAAGTTAGATCCAGCAGTTGGAAGAGTTCTAGCTCTTCATTCCCCAACTTTTTTGATAGCAGGGAGTCTTCTGATAGCGTGACCCAAGAAGCCGGAGCTCAGGATCCAAGTTCAAAGAAGATCTTGGCCATGCAAGAAGAGTTGAGAGATTTCTGTGCCAGTACAAACGCCATATGTGCTGACATTGCATTGCGGAGAGATCTCGCTGTTTACCTCACTTATTGGCTTGGTAAGGCTCTTTTTGCTGGAGGAGATGGAACGCACATCAGGCCGCATTGTATTTTTCCGGCTTGTCAGATGGCGTTTGGAGAGCAGCTTGCTTTGGTGCCAGCTCTTTACTCCTACCTGTGTACCGAACTGCAGGCTGCTGCTTTTTTGGTTCAGCTTGGGCTTCTCATGAATAGGTTATTTTCAGCCCATATCTTTTATTTGTGGTACGTGTACCACTGTCCTGGCTTCCACCGGCTGGGTGCTGCACAGGATGATGATCATCTGATGATTCGACTGGCTAAGGGCAAAGCCGTGTCCGAATCACTTTGGTTTGCCCGCATGAGGATCCGACGGTTCAGGGACGTCGAGATGGGGCAGTCTTCAGTGAAGCTTTCTCCGGAGTTGCGGAAGAAGGCTTTTGATTTTGGTGCCTCCCGAGACTCTACCAGGGCGGGGTCAGGAAGGCATTATTCCTTGACGAATGCAGAGAGAGAGTGGCTTTTCAGCATACGTGTCGGCACGATGGTGTACCGTAGACATCTTTTCGTCGACATCCAGCCGTATGTACCCTCTCGCTTTGCTTTGCAGCTGGGCTTTTCTCAAGGCGTTGTTGGAGCGCCTTCAAGCATGGTGAAGTGCTTTGGAGGTTTACAGGATGGGAGAAATGCATGGGCTTTCTATAGTGCTGAAGATACTACAGCCATGATTTCTTATCCTGTGTTGCTGACTTCCCGGACTGCCGACTTTGCGAAGTGGTTCGCGGAGAGCTTTTCGGCATATCGGGGGCTTTCCAAGAAGGAGCTTGATGTGAAGCTGGGATCTGGAAAGGGCCTTGGAAAGTCGGATGGCGTCCGGCGAGAGGAAGTTTGGGCCTTCCTTTCTGGAGAGAAGCACAAGATAGGCTTTCTCGGTGACCAGGGCGTCATTGGTTCTGAAGCTGTTCGAGAAATACCTGATGAGGCTTTAGAGCAGCTAGAACAGGAAGAAGCCGGACTTGGTGCTTGGATGCAAGCGGCACAGAGGCAAGCTTCCGTGGAGTCTACTGGCAAGAGTAGACCATCCAGTGAGGAGTCAAGTGGGAAACTTGACTCTGACAGCGGGGCAGGTTCCTCCAAGAAGCGAGCCCGCAGGAGTAAGAGGAGGAGGAGTCATCATCGCAGCAAGGGGCAGCATGAGGACTCTCCTGACTTGGAAGTTCCTCTTTCTATCAATGAGGATGTGCCAGTGGATCCTGACGAGCCTCCAGAGAAGAGAAGCCGAGAAGAAGAGACCGTCGGTGAAGGTATGATTCTTCCTTTTTCTCTTTCCATTCGTTTTCATGGGATTTTTCCATGTTCTGATTTGCTTCTTGTTTCTGCTTTTCTTTTTTTTTTTAGCAGAGGAAGACTTGGTGATGCCTGAGGTTCCAGTCGATGAGGTGGTGACGGATCCTGTCGGGGCACCTGAAGAAGAACCGAGGGACTCTGGAGTGAATCCAGAATCTCCAATTGGTACGACTTCTTTTGCTTTCTTTTTTTTGTTTGTGACTTGGTTTGCTAACACATTTCTTGCCAGCTGACTTGCCACAGGATTCCGATGACTTTGAACCATCGATGGACGCAAATGTTGATGATGCTTCCGATGAGTTCATGGAGGAAGAAAGTTTTCCGCCGGTCGTCGAAGAAGGTATTTTGTAGTTATAACCCTGATAATGATTTTCAAACAGGATCATATTCATACCTTTTTGTGTTTCTTTGGCAGGTTTTGAAGTGACAGAGGAGGGTCCGTCGCTTCCTTTAGAACCAGAGCAAGGGATGCCAGAGGTTGATCCAGAGGTAGAGACTCCTGGGACCAGTTCTGACAATGTTGAGGAGATACCTCGTGCTGAGATTCCTTCCCGAGCAGGAGCAGCTTCAACTGGAAAGAGTTCTTTTGTTACTCTTCCAACAGATGATGACATGAGCAGCCGACCAATGGAGTTGGGCGAATCTTCAGCTGGGCCATCTCTTCTTTTTGCGAAGAAGGTGGTGGTGCGAGTTCTGAGCTCTTGGATTGAGACTCTGCTTTCTGGGCACTTAGATGCCGGATTTGGGATGATCCAGCATGTGCGTGAGATTCTCGGTGATGCTGAAGAGGCTGGTCTAGATGTCACAAGTGCCAGGGCGATCGTTGATAGGATCATTGAGCTGGGTGATAGGTGGTTTGAGACCATTGGTTTTCCTGATGACCAGTTCTTCAAGGAGATGTTCATGGACCCTGCGGATAAGGCTCAGTCTAACCTGGATGAGGCTACAGAAAGCAGGAAGCAGGTAGTCCGAGAGAAGAACTTAGAAGAGCTAAACATCATTGGGCTGACACATGACCTGAACATCCTTGATAGGGAGGTCGATGAG
Source organism: Litsea cubeba (assembly GCA_012931725.1). Classification (NCBI taxonomy): domain Eukaryota; kingdom Viridiplantae; phylum Streptophyta; class Magnoliopsida; order Laurales; family Lauraceae; genus Litsea; species Litsea cubeba. The sequence continues at coordinate 153,863,316 of CM022945.1, read as the reverse complement.
GCCAGGAGACGTCTTGAGCATCTGCAGGCACAAGTCGCTGCCAAGTGGACTGCAATAAAGGAGGCTCGTGAAAGGGAGACTGCTCTGATTCACCAGGTTGCAGATGCCAATCAAGTTCTTAAAAGGAAGTCTGATGAGAACAAACAATGGCGAACTGCTCGAGATAAGCTTCCTGGTGCGAAAGAAGGGGTACAGCCCACTCCAGTATCTCATGGCAAATTCCTAAAGAAGCGTGCCTTGGAATCCTTGACGGCTGAGGCCAAAAGTTTGCTTAAGGAGCTGAACTCTTAGCTGGAGACCATTTTTAATTGAGCTCCTGTTTTTGTAGCAGAAACTATCCTTCTCTCTCTTGTTTTTAGTACCACATGTATTTTTTTGGTACTTTTTTTTTTAGTGCTTGTGAACACTTTTCTTTTTTTTGGTACCACATGTATTTTTTTTGGTACTCTTTTTTTGTAGTGCTTGTGAACACTTTCTTTTTTTTGGTACCACATGTATTCTTTTCGGTACTCTTTTTTTTTTGTTATCCCTACGCTTACTTGAATCTTTTTGTGATAAAAGTAATTGCTAAATGGGATTTGATCAAAAGCTTGTCATTTTGTGAAAATCTTTTGTCAAATGATTGTTTTGGCATGGAAGCCGGATTTTTGCTTGTGGCATGGAAGCCAATTTTGGTATGAGAGCCAGCTTTTTTTTGTGTGGCATTGATAGCCGAGTTTTTCTTTTGTGGCGTCTATAGCCAGTTTTGGTGGCATTGATAGCCGAATTTGTGGCATTGATAGCCGGTTTTTGGTTTGTGGCATTGATAGCCGGGGTTTTTGAAAGCCAATTTTTTGTTTGTGGCATTGATAGCCGGTTTTGTTTTGGTGGCATTGATAGCCGGTTTGTGGCATTTATAGCCTGTTTTGGTGGCATTTATAGCCGTTTTGGTTTGGTGGCATCTATAGCCTGTTTGGTTTTCAAAAATGCAAGTATTGACCAAAAGTCGCCTCCCTGCTGAATGTTCTTGCAAGTATCGATGGAATGTCGCCTCCTTGCTCATTCGGTTGCCAGTATCGATGGAATGTCGCATCCTCGCGGATTTGGGTGCAAGTATCGATGGAATGTCGCATCCTTGCTTTTCAAAAATTTTGGTTTTGCGGGTACTAACTTGATGTCGTTTCCCCATGATTTTTGAAATTTGTGGTTTTCTCGAACCTTTGGGTTATGGATATCAACTGAAATGTTGCGTCTCCATGGTTTTTTTAGATTTTTTCGAACCTTTGAAATTTCGGTTGTGGATATCAACTGAAATGTTGCATTTCCACGGTTTTGGATTTTGCAAGTATTGACGAAATGTCGCTTCCCTGCGATTTTGGAAGTGTCGAACATGGTTCATATGCTTCCGATTTGTGCGAGTATCGACTAAGCGTCGCTTCCTCGCGGTTTTTTGAAAAACCATTTTTTTTTGTTTAAAGACACGAGGGTCATAAGCTTTGACCTAAAACCATTTTGGCGGTAAAAGGCAGGGCGGACTAGGGTAGAAATCCCTGAATCCGGATTTTGTTTCAAACCATGAATTTTGGGTTCAAGGGTTGAAAATTTTGGTCAAGTTAGGGAAAGGTTCCTAAACTTGGGTTTTTTGAACAATGAAACGATGGAAGTAAGCATTGTTTAAATTTCTAGAAATTTCAACATTTGACATGAAAATTCTAAAAAAGGGTGGGTTTAACGAGCGTGTACCTGGAAACCGGTTTTGGCCGTACAGGCATTGCTCTTACCCAGTTGGGTAAGTCTTTAAGGGTAGTACCGCTTTAAGAACTTGCCGTTGATGGGCAGCATACATTTGTCGCCTTCCATGTTTAGGAGTGCATATGCACCATTGGAGAAAACCTTGTGGATGACGTAGGGTCCCTCCCATTTTGGCTCAAATTTGCCTTTGGACTTGTGAGCGAAGACCATTGGTCTTTTTACCGCAAGAACCAAGTCACCCTTTTTGTAGGCGCATTGCCTGACCTTTTTATCGAAAGATCCTGCCATGCGTGCTTGGTAAAGTTCAATGCTTTCTTGAGCTTCGAGCCGTCTCTCATCGAGATTGTCCAGCTCATGGAATCGCAATTTGACATTGCTTTCTTGAGTCATGTCATTTTGCAAGGATACCCTCAAGGAAGAAATTTGTACTTCCAAGGGCACGATAGCTTCGCATCCATAGACCAAGGAGAATGGTGTGCTATGGGTTGGACCTCGAACGGTGGTTCGATAGGCCCACAAAGCTTCAGACATTTTATCGCTCCAGTCTCTTTTGTGACTAGAGACCATTTTTCTTGAGGATTTTGCAGAGTGTCTTGTTGAAAGCTTCTGCTAACCCGTTTGCTGTCGGATTGTACGGAGTCGAAGGACAGCTTTGGATTTTGTATTTGTCGCAGAACCTATAGAATCGATGATCCCGGAATTGTGGTTCGTTATCATGGACGAATCTTTTGGGTATGCCGAAACGACAAATGATGTTGGTGCGCAGGAACCGAAGGACTGATGAGGTCTTCATTTCGTTGAACGCAAATGCTTCTGACCACTTGGAGAAATAATCCGTAGCGGCGAAGATGAAGCGATGACCTTTGCTCGAAGGGAGAGAAATAGGACCTATGATGTCCATACCCAAGGCTTCGAAAGGCCATGAAATTGCTGTAGGATGCAGCCATTCTGGAGGCATGTGAATGTAATCTCCATGAACTTGGCATTGTTGGCAGCGCTTAGCAAATTGCATTGCGTCGGCTACCATGGTAGGCCAGTGATGTCCTAACCTTTTTATCTGATCATAGAGTTTGGGACCAGCCTGATGAGCTCCGCAAAGACCAGCATGAACTTCTTTGAGTGTTTCTTCAGCCTCTTGTTGTGACAAGCAGCGTAGAAGTACTCCGTTGAAGGATTTCCTGTAAAGGATTTTTGAAGGAATATCCAAATGAAAGCTTGGGGTTCGCCTTTGGGTGCTTACCTGTTCTTTTGGATCTTCAGGTAGGATTCCGAACATAATGTAATCAATGAACGGATCCCTCCAGTCGCCGATTGAAGTTTGAAGGATTGAAATCCTACTTCCAACCACTTGGTGGCATTCAGCAACAGCTTGGTGTGTGTTAAGAGGAGGAAGGATTCTTCTTTCGCACACTGTGATTTGCATGTTTTCCCCTTCCTGAATTGCCATGGATGCGGCAAGTCCAGCTAGGGCATCTGCACGTATGTTTTCACCTCTACGAATGTGGGCGATGTGACAGATGTCAAACTTTTGCAGAAGTGATTGTGCTTTGTTGTAGTAAGGCAGCAAATCTGGCTTCTTGACTTCAAATTTCTGATTCATCTGGTTGACGATCAGTTGAGAGTCTCCAAAGACTTCCAGCATGGTGATACCGGATTCGATGGCGAGTTCCAATCCTAAGATCAGAGCTTGATATTCAGCTGCATTGTTTGTGCATGGTTCCAGTAGCGAGAAAGCGTGTGGAATCATGTATTTGTCGGGGCAAACAAAGAGGATGCCAACTCCCGAGATCAGCTGTCTTTTTTCATTCGTCCTGGTTGCACCGTCAAAGTACATGTCCCAGGAGGCACTTTATGAGAAAGTCTCCACATTGTAGACTGGTTCGTCTGGGAGATCATCTCTGAGTGGAGAATCTTTAGGCAATGGATGCTCTGCGAGGAAGTCCGCTAGAGCTTGCCATTTTGCCAGTCGAGCGTTGAGAGAACCTGCCTTTGTGACAAGGACCTTCAAGAGGTTGACCCTCGAGACCAGGTATACTGTGTTAGAAAGCAAGTAGTGACGCAGCTTTTGTACGGCGAACATCACTGCAAGGCATTCTTTTTCGACTGGAGAGTAGCGATGCTCTGCACCTACTGGCATGCGGCTGAGGTAATATAGAGCAGCTTCTTTTCTTTGATCATTTTCTTAAGCAAGCAGAGCTCCCAAAGAGTGATCAAGGGCTCTTGTGTACAAGATAAATGGTTTTCCTGTGGTAGGAGCAGCTAACACTGGAGGTTTTGTCAGGTATGACTTGATGTCTTGGAAAGCAGCTTCACAGTCAGCATCCCAGACAAAGTTTACACCTTTTTTCATCAACCAGGAGAATGGACGGCATTTCCCCGAAAGATTGGAGATGAACCGTCTGATGTAGGCCAATCTCCCTTGAAGCCCTTTGAGTTCTCTCAAGGTTCTTGGAGAGGGCATTTCTAGAATGGCTTTGACTTTTATGGGGTCAAGCTCTATTCCAGCTTTCCAAACTAAGAATCCGAGGAACTTACCCGACGAGATGCCGAAGAAGCATTTCAAAGGATTCATTCGCAGTTTGTGTTTGCGAAGCCGGAGGAAGACTTCTCGAAGGTTTTCGAGATGATCTTCTTTTCTTTTGCTCTTGACGGCGAGGTCATCAACGTAACATTCAACCGTCTTGTGCTGCATATCTTGGAATATTTTCATCATAGCCCTCTGATATGTGTCACCCAGCATTTTTCAGACCAAATGGCATGACAGTGTAGCAATACACGCCAAATGGGGTCCGAAAAGATGTATGTTTTTCATCTTCAGGATGCATCTTTATCTGATTGTAGCCAGAGAAACCATCCATGAATGTCATTCGCTCGAATCCACAGGTATTATCGATCATTACCTCTGGTATGGGGAGCGGAAATTCATCTTTAGGGCATGCGCCGTTCAGGTCTCTATAGTCAATACAGACCCTGATCTGCCCGTTTTTCTTTGTCACGGGGATAATTTTGGCCAACCATTCAGGATGTTGTTCCTCACGGATGAAGCCGACGCTTTTGAGTTTTTGAACTTCTTGTTCAATTTTATCCATCACATCTAGACGGAATCTTCTTTGGCTTTGTTTGACAGGCTTGATGTCTTCTTGAAGATTGAGTTTGTGAACCGCTATTTTGGGGTCTAAGCCTGGCATTTCAGCGTAAGACCATGCAAAGCAATCAACGAACTCATGAAGAAAGGCGATATACTCGGGTAACTCTTCATCCTTTATATTCTTGCTTATGAATACAGGACGTGGGTTACTGGCGTTCCCAAGTCTAT